>JAHWFO010010124.1:3466874-3526922 GCA_023313115.1 Rhysida immarginata
AAGCGACTGAAGAATCCCAAAGACAAAATTGCCCCAGAAGACAAACCAGGTGTGTACAAACTGCCTTGTGCCAAATGTGAGGCAGTCTATTATGGTCAGTCCCGGAGGGCAGTTTGTACTAGAATTAATGAACACCTTACATGCATTAGAAACGGGAAATATGGAATATCGAGGTTTGCGGATCATATCCTGGACCAAGGACATGACTATAAGCAAGAAAACTTCGACATTATACACAGCACTGGAGACTGCCATCTGCTGAATTTTGTGGAATCTTTTGCAATTAACACGGAGGATCCTAGAAAACTATTGAACAGTGACGGAGGCCCAGTAGATGTAACCCACCTAAAAGACATCGGAAATCGGATACATCTACCAAAATTGCCCAAGAGAAGACCGAACTTGACAAGTGACAACCAGACCAATGACGACAGAGTGACCCTGTAATTTTTAATTTTTTGTGTTGTAATTTGATTTAATTGGCTGTTTGTAAAAATTTGGTAAAATTTTTTGATTGTTCCTTTATTTCGCGCTGTAATAACTTGTTCACTATTGGCTGTTTTTCCCTGACTTTGTACTATAAAAGATGCTGTAAATCCTTGCCCTTTATCTGAACAGATTTGTCTGTTCTGATCAAAATCCTTGTGTACGCTGAAGAAGGCAGCGTGGCTGCCGAAATGCGCATACGTCCTATTAAAAGTTTTATGTGGATCAGTGGTTTCCTGTTATCTTTATTGAAGTTCGTCCACAGTGTCCGGCTCCAGTTCTCTCTTAAAAATTCACTATTTAATTATTAATGATATATTTACATGTTCCATTTTGTTTTGTTGCAAATTCATGATTCCTTTCGATCAGAACTGGACTAAAGAATTTCTTCTGAAAAACTACTCCAATGCGGATCTATTGAATGTCAACAGGTATTTTGCAAACTTTAAAGTTGTTTGAAAAAGTAGAAACACAGAAGAAATTCATTTGATTAGTCATGTGAATTCATTTTGTCTGATCCAGTTGCTGACATGTTCTCCAGTGCACAAGAATGTAACACTGGAGTTTCTCAGGCCTGTTCTTTCCTCATTCTTATTCAAATGTTTTATTGATGGTATTTTTTTCTAAGCATGTTAAATGAAAAACAAAAGGAAAAAGTCTGAGATCTGGATGTGAACCAGGGGTGAGAAAAGAACAGAGGCCACAGACAAGGCTATCTTCAAGTGTCCTAAAGGCTATTGAGTAATCAAAGCACAAGTCCAATGACAGAGTAGGCATGCACTTCGCAGATCAAAATTTCCTCCTTTCTAACCATTAGAAGGCTGGTGAAACCCGTAAAAATTAGACATTTTCTATTTTATTAATGTTTCCTTTTGTTTTTCATCTTAACATCTTTACTTTATGTGAGCACTAGCAGAGGTACTCGGCATTGCCCGGGATAATTACACTTGTAGGTAAAGAGATAGATCTCAAAAAATTAAATTATAACTCCCAATTGGTTAAATAATAACTCAATCAATACAACACAGAGCAAAGAGATTATCCATTCTACTAAAAATACAAAAAACAGGAAGTCTAGGTGATATACCGGGACTTTATCAAAACTCCTCTTGACTTGCCTCACCACTGCGGAGCATCAACGGATATTTTAGACTCAAGTTTTTCTTGCCCTTGACGTAGAAGCTCTTATACCATCTTGCTCTATTCAAAACTCCCGTTGTTCAGATGTTTCAAATGCCCGTATAGCTTTTTCTGTTTTAGTTGCAGAGTATATGCTCTTTTTCTACATGTATATATGCTCTTTTTTTAATTAAGTAACCTTAACTATTTTTAAATTCCCAATACATCTTTTGGACATGTCATACTGGCTTAAAAGACTAATTAAAAATAATATTCTTTGTATGATTTTTTAAAACTAGATTTGCTGATCAGAATGGGACAGGGAAAAATAAAGCAAAAGGGAACAGATATAACATATCAAAGCTTTCCTAATATAAAAAAATACAATTTCTTACAGCGACAAAGTTTTCCTAATAACATTTAAACTGTTGATCAGTTTTCAAAAAAAAAATATCATTAGTAAATCTAGTATGTAGTCCTATTGTTGTGACATGGCGAGTGCATGTTACTACATGTCAGGACGTTTTTTAGCCCTAATATGTGTTAATTCATCAATATTATCTATTAAGTTCTTAGGCCTTTGATTCATTTATTTAGATTTAAGAAATTAGCCCTTTTCTTACTGCTCAGCGTATCGCTGTCGGTTGTCGTATTTTTTTATTTATCAGCGAATCCTCGTGTATTCCTCCTCTTCGTGTATTCCTCCATGGAAACATGCTTTCACGTTTAGAAAGCGTCCAACGCTGTTAGACCACGTGACTGGTAACGCCGAGCGATCATTGAGGAGAGGGAAGGGGCTTGTGTGTTTATTTCTTTGCCAGCGTGCGTTTTTATTTTAACGATCATTTTCAAAATAATGCAAACTGATTGGTTGTTGAAAAAGATTTTTTTTACTCCTTCCAAAAAGTGTGCGAAAAGAAAAAGGGAAGAGAAAAAAAAAAGGAGCGAGGGAAGCATTGGATGGTGATGGACGCCATCGAATGATGCTCATCGATTGTGCTAATGACAAGTCAATGCAGTCCTTAACATTCGAAAGTTATGAATGAACTGTGAGTCGATATGAAGGATTATGATATTGCAATCATTGCTTAATATGAAAATTCCATCAAATTTGTGATTTCTTGGCTTGAAGATCAACTACACTAGTTGATGCAAATCGACACGTCAAACATTGGAATGTGTGTGGCTCAACAACGGGGCATGCAACAGCAGAGGATTGGCGAACCCGAATTTTGAATATCGATCTCTTTAACGGTAGTTGGTGGTGGTTCTCTGTGAGAAAGTGATAGCGGGATAAGCTATCGGTGCAGAGAGGGATGCCAACGGGTGTTAATTGAGAGTCTGTTTATTCATAATCTCGGGCAGAGCCAAGGTAAAGAGCGATCGACACATCGTTCAACGGAAGCAATTTCAACATTGAATTTGTGTGACATCAGTAGGCCAAGGAAGGTGAATCCAGAACAGAACATCGAAAGGCAGATAAGTACTTAACAGCTCTGTATGAACTACCGGTGCCTAACAATCGATTAGAATATGTGCATAGTAATACATTGAACTTAATAAGTGAGACGTTGCAAAAGTGCGGGAAGGAGCGCGCGTTTTGTTAGGAATTAATATAAGCATTCTAAGTCTAGTCTTTAATCATTTTCTTATTATTTCTGATACTGATATTCGCCATTAATCCACTAACACGTAATTATCTTTGATTAATTAAGTTTGATTTCTTGAATAAAATCTTGGTTAAATTTAATATTTGTGTCTCTCCTGTTCATTTAGAGGAACTTGATAATTGCATGTTAGATATAAGGTGGAACTTGTGTTGCACAGTGGGTTTCAGTGCTATGACAGAACACTTTTAAATGAACCTGGATGCAATTATTGTGAATTCGAACCCTGAGAAATAGAGTTATTGCGGACACAACAAAGTAAACTATACGATCATTAGAACCTAAAGAAATAAGAAAGTGTTTCCATCTAGGAACACTGGTAACTGGGGGAAACGTGCTTTGCACGGTGCACATTTGTGCAGAGAGTGTTTTATTACAGAACAGCCATAAAAACAAGCTCGTCACCCATCCCCCACATTGTATTTAATTTCACAATTAAAAAAAATTAAAATAAAAGCTTTTAAATGACTGAATGTTTCTTCTTCATAATGCTCTGAATTATAAAGCTTACTTTCAACCAGTACACATCAAGTGGCTTGGATCCAGTTACTTTGGTATCTAGCCGTGCTAATTGTCCAGCCTTAACATGAACATCTTGAGCAGTTACCAAAAAGCTAGGAGGAACAACACCTGTTGGCTTTTCACGTCGTTCTACAAATAAAAAATTTATTTAAACATTATTATTATATTAGACAAATAAAACACATGTTAGGTACAGTCAATAAATAATGAGGCAAAGGATATTTCACAGTAATTATTTAATGAAACTTAAAAGTATTGTCCATAATTATTTTGGCATTTATCTATTGTGACACTAGTCGCAGAATGCCATGCTCATAGAAATCCTTTGCGCATGCACTGCCTGACTTCATTGTCCATTTGTAATAGCTATCCCCGCAGTGCTTGTTAGAGCCCACCAAAGATGTGGAAGTCTTCAGCTGGACTATGGGGGGGGGGGGGTGTGCTCAGGACTTCCCACTTGAACTTCTGCAGACTTGCCTTTGTTGCGTTGGCTGCATGCGGTCTAGTGCTGTTGTGCCACAGGATGAGACCACGAGAAAGTTTACCAGGATGTTTCAATTTGATTGCCTTCCTGTGTTTTGTTAACATTTCACAATACCACTGAGCATTGACTGAGGAATTCGTGTCGCTTTCAAAAACAAAATGAATGGACATGCCCACTGCTAAGTTATCATCCTTTGCTCATCCCTTGCTGGACAAGTAATGCCATCTTGTGAGAGAAAAGAGAAATGTGCACAAACCATTTTCATCTCACCAGCAAGTACATTTTAGGCCCATCTCCATCTTGATGAAACCATAGTTTTGGGGCAATATCCTCTGCCTCATTATTTATTGACTATACTTCGTAATTTGGCCAATATAATTTTAAGAGATTATTATAATACAAAGAAACCTAAATAAAGCAGTACTTTACAAAAACTTATTTGTCATAGATATTTTCTGTTTTAATAATAACTTACAATTATAACAATAAAAGGTTACTAATTATCTTTTCTATTCTTCTTTTACCTTTTCAGTGTCAAAGATATTAACTAACCAGTGGATCTATTTGAAATTTCACTTATCAGGGAATCAGCCTACTGAGGTTTTATTTGGTCTTCTAATCTTGTTAGTAAAGGAACACAAACAGCCATGACTCCAGTGGGATTCAAACCCACGATTCACTGCTCTCTCTCAAGACAAGACCTGTGCCTTAGTGCTCTCAGCCACTGAGCTGGCATAAAAAGTTACTGCACTCAAATAATTATTTCAAATTTTTTTTTTTTTAATAAATACCTCCTTTAGAAAAAAGTAAATTCTGTTACTTAATTGTGACATACTGTTATTTGAAATATGAGTTTTTTGATAAGTTTTTAGCCATAATCTTCAGGATGACAACAAAGTCATTATGTTATTTATAGTTAAAAGTTTGAAGAAACATGTATACTAAACTGTTATTAGCAAGTTTCTGGAAATAACAACTTATAGAAATTTTTGATATTGATCTTGGTTTGATATTAAATAGGTCAATTTTCTTAACATTAAGCTTTTCAATAGTAAGCAATTTTGAGAATTGAAAGGAAAGGATAAGTAATAATATACTGTATATAGTCTATATAATATCCAAATTAATGTTTAGGATTTATTCCTAGAACTTCAAAAGTGTTAAATGAAAACTACACAATGGGAAACATTACAATAAATAGGGAAAACACAAAGACAATTAGAACTTCATATCATTTGAAAAATTTAGAACTATGGAATTCTATTCAACAGTATTGAAAATGAAATTTAAAGTATTTCCTTTTTTAAGAAAATAGCACAAATAAAATAGGACTAGAATAATTTCAATCAGTGCTTATAGAGGTAAAGTGTTGTTATTTTTTTAAAATTAAAATACACAGCAATCAGAAATAAGTAACTAACAATAAAAGACTTTTCCACATATTTATTAAGGTTCCGGGTATGAACATTTTGATGGTCCTGCCATCAAAACACACATACATGAAACTGTAAAAAAATTTGTGGAAAAGTATTTTTAAGTAATCAGAGTTACTTAACTCTGGTTAAAATTAGCCTCAGTATGCAGATGGCTTTCTACATTGTAAAGTAAAATCTAAGTTTTCATATTATTCAAACAGGTTTTTTCCCTCCAAAATACTTCAAGATTGAAAGTTCAAACAAAGAAAAAAACATACCTTCAACAACAAGATTAGATGTGCTCTTAGCTGTACCACCTCTGTTTTGAGCAATTACTGAAAATACCCCACTGTCTTCCATATATACTTCCTTTATGAACAATGTTGATTTATTCTCTACTGTTGTTATCTAAAACAAAAATGAATGAATTTTATGTTTTCATCAATAATCTTGACTAACAACAAATTTTGTTATATGAATCATTTCCCTATCAATTACACAATAAGTTATCTACTATGACAACCACAAATTATTGATTCACATCCAAAAAGAGCATTACTGGAAATTTTCATTGAAAAGAGGATAGAGGCTAGACATGTGCACATTCAACTATAACTGAAATGGCCATTTTCATTCTGATGATGAATGTGTGGGTATTTTGCTTTTTTATTAATACAATATTACAAGATTTTTGTCCATTTTTTAAAATCTCAATATTAACATTACATAAAATAATAATATCAGCCCCCACCCTCCCCGATTGGAGCCGATTTCACGTTGTAATGGACCGCGTTCGACCGGGTCCGTACTGTATATGATTTCATTACCCCTTAAAATGCTACAACCTGCAAATTTGAAAACCCTGGATTAAATTGCAAAAATTAAGATAAAGAAACAAAAACAAATACAGATGACTAAATCTTTGGACATCCTAGAATCTTCAGAAGAGTCAGATTAAAATAAGAGCAGGAAAAGGTATTATATACTTTTATTATTCAGAGCTTCTTTGCTGATTGAAATAGGTTAAGTAACACATTTACTGTAAATACTCGTGTATAAGCCAACTCCGATTTTTGACTCCAAAAAGTGGAAAAACGGAATGATTCGAGCATATGCCGAGGCAAAAAACTTACCGTACTTTAGCTGTGCTGTTGGTGAACAGAATACCGAATTCCATGCAGAGATTTCGGAGCTTATATAGAAATTGCAGTGCTATTACCATTCATCACTGACCAATCAATGCAATGCAAATTTGGCTTAGGAGCTTTGTAATATGCAAATATTGTACTGTTTGCATGATGACTCATGATAACATATCTGATTGTTATACCAAAAAGATTTTAGCAGAAATTTTGTCATCCATTTGCTAACTCAAAAACCATTAAAGATAAAGAAAAATTTCTAATTGCTACCCTGTAGAGCAACACCACATTAGTCTAAAAACAATTTTAAATCACACCCTTCTCCTTGAAAGATTTTGAGAAAATGGGTGAGAAAGAGTCAATCAATGTCAGGTTTAGCTAGCCAGGTTGGCTGAGGTTTCTAACACATTTGAATTGCAGTGAAGCACACAGGTGGGAAGGGGAAGGGGAAGCACACTCCTTAGTGACTCTTTCTCGCCAGGGTGGCAATCGGAAATTTTTCTCTATCTTTAATACTTTTCGAGTTAGGAAATGGACGACCTTAAATTCGGGGGTCAAGGTCAAATTTGAGTGCGGTAATGAATTCCCTACTCCCCTATTACCTATAAACCACACTCACCAGATCTCGCCTACCTGGTTTATCAGACTTTTTGGACACCCTGTATATACTCTGTACAATATGCTGTAAGGTTATATTAAATATTATACGCTGATTTCATTTGAAGCCTTACCCTCCCCTCCCGCTTTGTACTTTCACTGGTTTTATTATCGGATTATCATTTATTGGCTATTATATGCAATTTTTCATATTACACAGTTACGATTTTTTTTGAACTTTAATTTGGGTTAAAGTGCAAAATGCTAAGCTTTCCTCGAAAGTGTGGGCGGCCATATCAACAATGTGGGCAGCATGACCTCCTCTACCACTCCACAAAGGAGATCATGGATGTGAAAATCAGATCCACCCCATAGCCTTTTAAAGAGCCTGCTCATTATGCTGTGAAGAGTGGATAATTTTATCTTATCAGGAATGAGCAGAAAATTTATTTATGTAGTGAAAGGGTTAATAAATGAATTCTAAAAGTAAAGGATAAATTATTACATGTATTTGCAATTGTTCTCAATTTAATAACTATCTATTAGATTACTTCCACCCAGGGACCTAACTTGTCGGCCAATGGCCATACCGGACCTGGGTGGATATCTTCTGTTTTTCCTTCAAATAAATAAATAAATAAATAAATAAATAAATAAATTTAGTTTTTGGAACTCTGCTTATAAGAGCTTTCATCAACTCTGACTTGTGCACAAGCCGAATGTAATTTTTAGGGGTAATTTTTTTATTTTTTTTTTGGAAAATAAAAAATCTCAGGTTATATACGAGTGTATTTATTACCTCATATATTAACTGCAAGGAATAATACCTGATCTAAACGTAGCACACTAAAGTTACTGTTTACTTAATTTTTATTTAAGATTACATAACAATACCTGAAAATCTTGTGAATCTTTTATAGGAAAGTTTTCTCGGTACCAGGTAACAACTGGTTTAGGAGTGCCTGTAAATTCACACTCAAACTTTGCAGATTCCCCTTCAAAAGCTCTGCAAGGCTGTATTTTTTTAGTCAACACTGGTGGAATGCTTTCAGGCTGTAATTAATAAATTAGTATTTTTTAAAAACATATTTATATACACATTTAACTAAATCAAATTTTTAAATAAAGCATTTATATTAATGGAAAAGTAATGAAAATTATTAAAAATATCTATTAATTTACTATACTCTATCCAGCAAAAGAGTTCTGGGTGTGTCTGCCTTGGCCAATCAGAACGAACATGTTGCTGATCGCCTACCTCCATCTGTATTGCAACCTTAGGTGCATTCGTCATGCACGATTTTTTTATTCCTAATGTCGTCACAAGATCAAGCTCATTTTTTAGAGCTCTCTTTTTCTGATGTGTTTTGTGCATCGATGACAAACGGGTAGAGCGTAGAGAGAAACAATTTCATAATGGCTGACCGGTTCTTCAGTTCATCAATTTTAGTGTCTGAATCCGTCGTAAAAGCGTCATTGGAAAATGAAGACAGCAGCAAGGATGAACATCTTGCATTAGTAATATCCTATGGGCAACAAAATGGAAAGCGAAGAAGATTGTGTGTCGAAGGATACATTGAAAATTTCTTTACCAACATATTGTGCAGTTCTTTGTTATTCCCACAATGATAATTATTCGCATGTATGCTTTTAAGTATGCGAGTGTACGTTAAATAAATATTATTACATTTTTCGTTTGTTTATAAAACTATGCACGTTATTTATTTCTAGTTTGTTAGCGATCTCCTCACAATTGTCCCGTTAAAAGAGAAATATACTTCTTTTGTCGCCATTGTGCCAATAAAAAATTGCTATCTGCACCTACTGATTACCGGATCGTTCAGAGCGCGCTCTAAATGCTGAAAGGAGTGCACTCTAATATGACGATGGAATGCTTTATGTTTGCATGATGAACGCTTGGAGCACACTCCACGGAATAAATAGAGTGGATGGAGAAAATAGATCGTGCATGATGAATGTGCCTCTTGCTCAATGATGAAGAAAAATCTACCATGTGAATAAGCTTTTTTTTTTTTTTTAATACCGTCATGTTTAACATTTATAAAAATACTGTAGTTATAATAAATATAGCAACGTTTATTTAATACAGTACATATGGCTATTAATTATGCATACATGTATAAGCTTTAAGATATAAAATTATTGCATATTCTAATGTTAATATTACATTTTTATTTTTGTTTATTTTTTTTAATTCATTTAAATGTTTAATTAATTTTGGAACTTTTTCAACAAAATATAGGGCGGTCCTTAAAAGAGTCTTTCCTAGCTTCATACTGGAGAGAACCTAAAAGAGTGCATTGGCAAACACTAGGGCCAAGAATGGCTAACTGCTCCCCCACCTGCCCCTCCTCACTCTTCTCACTGCCAGTACATTCCAACCAATAAGCTCTTGATACTGGCTATACTCTTTTGCTGAACAGAGTATAATAAAAATATATTTCCTAAATTTTGAGCAATGGCATTACTAATAATAACTCACAATCTTTCCTAATACAACTCGTTCTCTTGTAGTTCCTTTATGTTCTTGCTCTACTGTTTCAGTTACTGTAGTTTTACGAGTAATTTCAAGATCTCCTTTCTGTTCCTTTTGTGTTTGAACTTGTTTTTGTGTATGAATTTCTTTGCCATGTACAGTGCTTTGAGTTGGATCAGGTAAAGGCACATAGGTTTTGCTATCTCTGTAAAAAATTATACAATTAAATAAAAAAAAAGTATTACTATATTAAAAAAAAATAAGATACTAAGATGAAATGTAAAACAATTATGGCATTTTTGTTAACATTTTTATAATAACTGGACATGTTATTTGTTTTCAAAATAACAATACATTCAAACAAACATTCTTCTCAATATGGATGTTTTTAAAAATAAAATAATGAAAAGGTAAGGCAGTCTTTCTAGATCATCAACATTTCAAATCATTTTGGAAATTGGGTTAAAAGAAAACATTCTTTGAAATAATTTATTAACTGGGAGAGAAAATAATGAAAGGTACAAGCAGGTTTTGTAATATTCTGTAGGACAGGGAAAGAAAATAAATCTAGCCAGAAACAATGGAATCTCAACTGTATCAAGCAGGAAATAATTCAGGCAACTGTAAAACACCTAAATAGTTTATACCTTGCTCTAGTCCGATATTTAGATTTTTTTTTGTAACTGGGAGGTATGTTCTCACTGAGAGAAAGAGAAAAAATTATATGCATATTGTTTGTCTTTAATCTTTAAACAGTTGAACCTCAAAAATATAACAAAATGTCAATAATTCAAAATCCAAGGAATTAATAAAAAATTCATGGTGGAATCCTATTTTTTTTTAAGGAGAAAAATAATTGGAACCTTTGCAATATATTAAATACATTTTTATATAATAAATTAATAAATAAGAACTGAAGTTACTTCTGCAAACATAAGGTCAGGTATTCTTGAGAAAATGGAAGGAAAAAAAAATCCAGATTGCAGAATTTTTCCTTCCTTTTTTTCAAATAATATCTGACATTGTTACATGTTAGCATCTTCAAAGATGCAAATATATGACAATGCACAGAGGAAAGAAAGAGTGGGGGAAAAAACTGGCATACAGAAAATAAAACAGTTTACATGAATATTTTGACGTGAATTTAATCATAAATTTATTGGAGATGAATATTATCTGAATTAAAAATTAAAAGGATTTTGAATTATCAAGTCTGTTTTATATATATAAAAAAAATCTGAATTACTCATTACTATAATAAGCAAATATCTATCATAAAATATAACAAATATTTTAAAAACAATTAATTCTCGATCCTTCATTCCATTTCCTAAACTCAAATTTTGATTGCATTATTGATATAATAATCTTCTTTTACTTCGATTTTTCTATATCAATAACACATCAAATTCACTTCAAATGAAAAACCATTACTTTATTCTTTCTAGTTTAGAAATACAGATTCAGTATGTTAACTATTAATACAATAGAGTAATGATAATTTGAACTCAAGTTTTCACAATATAGTTATTTAATACATCCAATGGCAGTCCAATAAAAATATTCATGTTATAATAAAAGATATACGAACATTAATGTGGTGTCATTAAAATCTCCTACTTGTGATGTCACCACTAAATAACCCATCGCAGAAGGCACTAAATAAATGAGCCAATAAATGATGTGTCATCAGCAGATAGGGTGAATATATACAGTGTGTTGTAGGCATTCGAAAAACATCTCATTTGTTGCAATTCGAAAAACTGTGGAGTTTGTGAACTGTACATGTGCTGTAGTGGTAAAACTGTTTGCACATGGGAAAATGGCACTATAGAAAATAAACGATGTGGAAATTGTGGTGCTCCACGAGCCATAGAAGAAAGAGGGGAACGGCAGTGCATTTGAGCAAACTGACATGCTACAGTGAAGCAACTTACTCCCCATATGAACCAGGGGACTAAGTGTGGCCAGAATGACGGTTCAGATACACCACAGGTTCGTTTGCTATTGTAGGTTTGTTCTACCTTTACGAATCAGTAATTCTGGATGTATTAGAGCTATAGAGCTGAAATTTGAGGGCATAATAGGGTATATATACATATTTTATTAAACCATCTAACAGATCAAAACGAAGAGATGTCTTTGAAGTGAGTTTATTTATTTATTTTTTTTTAGTTTTAACGACAACTAAAATTGAGGTGAGTTTGAAGAAAAAAAATTCCAAGTTTTCATGAGTAAATTTGAGGTTGTATAAGGAGTATTATATCTCAAATAAATTTGTTTCAGTTGAGATTAGAGTTTCTCCCTTTTAAATGTTTGATTCAAAAGAAACTTGTATGTAAATCATAAATAATAAAATTATTATTTCAAAAAGTGATGTAGTCCTCAAAACAAAGTTGCAACTAATTCACAAATAAAAAAATTATTAACCACAGCAATTCAGACTCATGTTGATTTGGACTTTTTCTTTGCTCCAAATATTCCCAAGAACACTTTACTGTAGGACATCCCGTAAACCTATGACATTAAGAAACAACTCAATAGAAACTAAATAATGGGAATATTATAGCATTTCTTTTTATTTTAATTTTTTTTAAAATTTGCATACATCAAATCAGGAGGAAATCTCATTACTTTTAATGAGTGTTTGGGTGAGTTTCAAAAGTACAGGGTCTTTATAATTAAAGTTACATTTTGACATGGCCATAAATAAAAAACTACTGGACCAAAATCTATAATACTTGGTAATATTATACAAGAGGGCATGGGAAGTTCATACCCACCAAAAAAAAATTAGTTCAAAAGGTCCCACCAGCATGGAATGGCGCTCTATGCAATATTTGTATATGAAATTAGACACGAAGACACAGGTTAACAAGTCTTTAATTGTTTTCTAAAAATAATTTTAGTCAAGAATTGGATGCTCGGATCGGTGCAGCAAGCTGTGTCAGACGTGAACTGTGGCGATCCGTGGTAATGAAACGAGAGCTGGGTAACAAAGCCAAGCTCTCCGTCTTCAAATCTATCTTTGTCCCCATTCTCACCTATGGTCATGAGGCGTGGGTAATGACCGAAAGAGTGCGATCGCGGGTACAAGCGGCCGAAATGAGATTCCTGAGAGGTGTGGCAGGTGTTACCCTACTAGATAGAGTGTACAGCAGCACAATAAGGGAATCTTTAGGTGTTGAGCCGCTACTTCTCCGCATTGAGAGATCTCAGTTGCGCTGGTATGGCCACGTGATACGGATGCCGCAAACTAGTCTTCCTAGGCAGTTGTTATTTTCCAAGCCGGTGGGTAAGAGACCAAGGGGTCGGCCTAGAACCAGGTGGCTAGACTACATGGAGAATCTGGGTTCGAGTCGCTTGGATATTACCAGGGAGGACATGCGCCTGATGGCGGAAGATCGCGATCGCTGGAGATCCTCCATAGGGCTGCTGCCCCCGCGACCCTAACGGATAAGCGGGTTTGAAAAGTAAGTAAGTAAGTAAGTAAGTAAGGTCCAGTAGTTTTTTATTTATGGCCATGTCAAAATGTAACTTTAATTATAAAAATGCTGTATATTTAATGAATATTTAATATTTATCCTGTAATGAAACACAAAAAATAACAATAAAAAATCATGCTTGTGGTTTGAGTACAGATTTTTCTTAGTATAGTATTACTACAATATTTAAAAAACGTAAGATTAAAAATTAGTTTAAAAATAAAAGTAGATTTGTATCATATATGTAATATGTAGAAATGAAAAGAAAATATTTGTTTAAAAATTAGCTTATAAACTTAATAGTCAATAATAACAGCGGATCGAGAATTTATTGTAATTAACATTACTAGTTAAAACAAAGTAATAAGTAAATACTGGAGATAATGCTCCAACATACAGTAAACATATCAAAATGAAAAAGAAACGAAAAATTCCAAGACCTGGATTCGAACCAGGAGAACATGTGTACCACTACCCTAGAATAATGGAACGGACAGTATACAAGCATTGAAGAAGTAATATATTATTTTTTGGACTCTGCATGCTGAAATTACATCAGCCATCCTTCTAAGCATACTTTCTACAAGTTCTGATAAGCAGCTTCTGGTATTTGGGGCCATTTTTCTGCAATAATCTGCCCATATCAGCAGTGGATTTCAAACATAGCTCCCTGGCTCTCATTTGATGATCCAACTAGGCCCATAAATGTTTGATTGGGTTAAGGTCAGGGCTCTGTGCAGGCCATGGGAGGTGAAGGATTTTCATGTCTGTGTGACACTGCCTGACAAAAACTAAAACATGATGTACATTATTATCCTGAAAGTAACAATCTTTGTTATCAAAAAATTCCTACCGTGTAGGAAGCACCCGATTATCCCAAATGTCCTTATATGTTTCAGAGTTCAAATTGCCTTCAACTACATGCAAGGGTCTCAAGCTATGCCAAAAAATCATCCCCAAACCATGACTCTAACACCATCAAACTCCACAGTTGGAATGATGTACTTAGATAAAAGGCACTCCCTTGGCTAAACATGCCCATCTGACTGGAACAGAGTTTTCATGATTCATCACTCCATAAAAGGTCTCTTCACTCTTCAACAGTTCAATGTCGGTGTTCAAAACACCACTGGAGTCTGACAGCCTTTTTGTTTGGGCTTGTGTGCAGCTATACACTGTGAATGCCAAGTGCATGCAGTTCCTTCTGCAAAGTATTATATTGCACACTGATTGCTGTTGCCTACTGTAACTCCTTGCTGACAACTTGGAGTAGTTTCATGCAGGTTTTATGAACCTTGCATTACAACAAGGTTCAGGAAGTATAAGAGATAGTCTGTTGTGGGGCGTATGTATCCGATGCCTGTAATATTCCATTTCTTCACAATATCACCAATAATTGAATTGGCTGTGATAATTTTCCTGAAATTTTATGAATAGACATGCCAGCAATGTGGCACCTGATTTATACTCCTCTCTTGAAGTCACTAAGTTCCCTTTACTTGCCATTCTCTACCTATGACAACGTTACATGAGTGAGTTATCAGACAAATACTAGAAAATCAGATCAGTTGTTGATGGGCGTGCATGAGCTCCAACATACAAGTCAGATTTCATGTAAATTAGGATGTGTCCTTTTTAATATTGCAGAGAAGTGTAGTTCATTGAATATACTACCTGGATCATCTTTAGTTTTTCATTTTGATTTATCCTATGTTGGAGCAATATCTCTAGTATTTACTTATTACTTTGTTACGACTTTTTATAATAATCAGCTTTCTGATGGTTTAGAAAGGAGGAATTCCTGACTTGTGAGCCAGGTGGAACCCCATCATTGGGCTTCCATTTTGACCACTTAGAAGTCCTAAGACATTTGAAGACAGCCTTGTTGCACCATGTCTGCAATGGCTGAATTGGTAGAGACGGTAAGTTAGATACTTGTGGTCAGTGATTTGCATCACAGTTGCAGAATTTTTCCTTTCGTTTTTCATCTTAAAATGGTTACTAATTATAGATAATCACAATGAAATTCATTAAAAAAGCAGTTTTAAATATGGCGTAAGAAACACATGTACTATTTATCCAAAATATTTAAAATAAATAGTAACTTACACTATTTCATCATAATCTTTTGCCATTCCTTGGACAAGTGTAATACTGTCTTGTAATCTTTTTTCACGTTCTTCATCTGTTAATTCTTCATCCTATTAATGCAAAAAATAATTAAAAGACAATAACTTGTAAGATTACAGTGTTCCTTCTATATAATGGCACTCTACATATAAAATGCCATTAAAATGCCCTATAAGAAGATCCCTATAAAATGCCCCTTTCAGAAAGTCACCACCTTGATGATGATAATTTATATGTATTGATCCTGATGCAATTACCATGTCAGTCACAACTATTAAAAGAATTAAAATGCTTGAATTTTGTAGGTTGGGTATAGATTAAATACCAGGTGCTCCAAAAGTGTGTTACATTTTTTCATGAAACTAATAATTGTTTTGCCGTGACGAAACCTTTAGCAAAACAACGTGCAATGTTCACAGGCAAACACATTGAATCCGTAACCGATGTATCATAAAACAGAAATTGTTATCGAAGAATTGTTATACAAAGTTTCATGAAAAAATGTAAAACAATGTAACACACTTTTGGATCTCCCGGTATAAATATATGGAAATCCTCCTAATTTAAAGTTTATTTATTAACCCAACATGAAAAGTAACTGAACAACAGAAAAGAAATATGAAACTGTAAAAGAATCTACCATGAAGGACAACAGCCCGCCAACTCCATAACCTAAATGTAACAATCCAATTTCAAGAATTATTTTAAAATTTCATCAAAATATTTCCAATTGATAATGTTAGGTCTAAAAACCCCTCATTTTCATTTTAGATCAAAAAACTGTGCCAATAAAAAAAACGGATTAAACACCAATTAAATGTGCCCATCCACTAATTAATAGGGACCTAGGCATTCACCCTGCAAAGCTAGCAACCACCTATTGTGTTAAGTAACCTGCAATTTCAAAGCTCATGCTGCAAAGGCATGGTTCACTAAGATGGACATCAAGCTGTGACAATGGCCTGCCCTGAGTCAGACTTTAAACCCAACTGAACTAATGTGAGATGTGCTGGAGCGTCATATATAGTTGCAAAGCCATTGATAACTACTGGATCATTTAAGGTCAAATGACAACATGTTCGCCAAAGTGTAAAAAAAACTTGCTGATAGCCTTTCTCGTCATGTTGCAGAAGTTACTGCAGTAAAATGTGGTCCAACATGTTAATGACTACATCGTTTTCGTATAGGGTATGTGAAGAAAGGTATCCAGTTACTTTTGGTAAGGCAGTGTAAATATAATTACCATTTCATGTTTGTTTGATAATTAATCTGAAAAAATTTTGTTTTATTGAGATTTTTTCCAATATATCAATAATTTTCCCACATAATTAAAATCTACCTCATATAAAGTTGCAATTACATATAAAAGAATCAAAAGATCAAATTATTTATTCTTAGAATAAAAAAAAATAAATAAAATACCGGTTTTATGTAAGCTCCTTGAGCTTCTATTCGTCTTTTTTTGAACACTTCTACTAGTTCAGAATCATCTCTCACAAGTGGTGTGACTTTATGTTCTCCTAATGATCAAAGGATTATTAAAAAATTACAATTAAATAAATTTTATGACGGAGAAAACATTATAGGTAAAAAAAAATTGAAAGAATGGGTGATATTAATGTTTTTGTGGAAACAGTAATTGGTAATTGCGAACAAATTCATCTTATTAAAGGAAGTTTTCTAATGATATCATCAAGAACAGATGAAGGGAGAATTTGCACCCTTCATGTGTTCTTGATATCATGCATTTGCAAGAATTTTTGGAGAATTCAGCCTGCTGTTATTATTGACAAACTTTATTGATCATGGTGGCTATAGAACTCCACTCCCATGTCTGCACTATGTTCCTGAACACAATGGAAAACTAGATTTCCAGCTTCATTGGAAACATTGTTTTAATGGTTTATTGTTGCCATTTTTTATTTAATTTAATAATCACAACCTCTTGTTCATCTGCCTCGATGTAATATATCTAACCCAAAGCAAAGCCTTTCATGGAATTTAGATCTCCGGCCAATTCGTCAAAAGTTCAAGTTAAATAAAAAAAATTAGCAATTTTTTTTCTTTCCTTCTTGATATTTGCATTTTCAGGAGCTGCTCCATTGCACAAAATGTTGTACAAACACTTTCGGAATCGCAGAATCATTAGGCAAAAACAACTAGTTAATATAATTTATTTAGATTGTTTTCTCGAGCATTTGAATCCATTTTCATTTCCTCGACATTTTTAACTTCATCTTAGATTAACTGAGTAGTCAAACTTTTCGAGTTAAATTAACTCTAAATAATGGTGTATAAATTGATCTCATGGATAGGTAAAGGGCAGTTTTTGGGCCAAAAATTATGAAATTTGCTATGACACATGGGTAAGCTGAGAGTAAAATTTCGGGTGCTTAGGACAAGTTGTGAATTAAAAAATTTTATGCTTGTGTTTCATGCTTGTTCATAATCAATGAATCTACAGTTATAAGATAATCTATATAACAATCTATCTTTTTTTAAAGATTATCTGGATGTTTCTATTGCACATTCATCAATATTGTGTTTTTATTATTAGGTAAAGAAAAGATATGTGTGACATATTTTACTTACAAGGGTCATTCAAGGCTGACCGAGACTTTTATTTTTACAGAGGAAATATAATGTCGACAAGCACCAAACAATGTCAGTTTTTCAAAGTATTCTCCATTAGCATCCACTGTTGCCATCGTTGAGGCAATTGCCCGATACCTTTGTCATGGTGTCAATTGTGTTTACCTTTATCAAGAATGGCTTGCTTAATGAGTGCGATGTTCACTGGTGTGACTGCAGTCAGAAAAACATGTTCATGCATTGCATTTTTTTTTTACCAACGCTCGTCCTTTGACAAACTGATCACTTCAATCGTACACTCATGCTCGTGACATCATTTCTTCTCCATACTGTGTTTGAAGTTTTCCCAAAAATCTTAGCAGGTTTAACGTTCTCTTCACAAGAAATTTGATTATATACCGCGGTTCCAGAGCTAGAGAGACACTGCTTGTTGCCATGTTTACTGCAACAGCTGCACATGCATCAGATACAGTCTGTCATGCCGAACAAAGGATAATCAAAAAGGATTAAATAATGTTCCCTGAAAAGTGTAATATGCTAGAGTTATTTCTCGATTTTATATGCACAAAAGTCTCAATCAACCTTGAATGACCCTTGTATTATCATGAAATAGGGAAAAGAGAAAACTACGCTGCTATCTGAGACTGCATAGCTAGCAAATTATAAATTAAAATTTAAAGATTAAAAATTTTCTTTTGTCTCAATTTATATTTGTCACCATTTTATTAACTTATTCAAGAAACTTAAATGAGAATTTTATCTCTATTTATTTAAAAAAAAGTTTTGTAAATAGAAAATTAAGAAGAAAATTTATCATCTATTTATGGTTTTGGACCCCCAACCCAATGGATAGATGTCTGCTGCATCAACAAAGATGGGCATATTGAGCATTTGTAAAGTATGTAAAAGCAAATGAGGTGGAATAAAATAATAAATGAAAGGAAAAATTCCATGACCTAGGATTGACCATGACTCAACGTCCTGCTGCTGTAGCCAACTGAGCCTCATTTATTGCTTTGTTCCACCTCATTTATTATTATGTATAGGAACGTTATCTCCAGTTTCAATTTATACTTAATTTCAAAAATGTAAAACAACTTGGAGAGGTTACCTCTATTTCATTGCAATAAAATGGGCATCTGTCATGTGGTGAATTTCTAAAATATTTCATGGACTTAAGAAAAGCCTTATACTTATTTCAATTTTATTTTTAATACTTCATTTATTTTTAATTCATTTACTTTATTTGGTATAGCTATTAATCTCTTATTGCATGAATTCTATTTTCTAACTTTTATTCTAAGTCAGTATAAAAATGTATTATATTAGCTATAAATCAAATAATACAATTTGTCTACATACTTGTATCCTTATCACAGTGATATAGATTCGATTTAACTTCATCTAAATGTTCTTCAAACTTTCTCACTACTTCCAAGTCTTTCCTATCTGCTTGGTATGTTTTAATTTCAGGGTCGTACCAAGCTGTTTTAGAAAAATAAAAAGAGAGCAAGAAAAGAAAAGAAAGAAAAATTTTTTATGTAAAATATATAAAGGACTCAAGAAAATGGTAAATATGAAAATAAAATTATCATCCTCACGTCTTGGAGACCGTTTTAACAATGCTCTGTAATCATCCAGTCTTGGTCGCACTTCTAAAGTTGTGGCACAGTAAGCTTCACCTAGAGAATTTCTTGCAATAACTTCTACTTTTCCAGCATCATATTGACGGGATTTAGGGATATCCATTCTGAACATCCCATCATATGAAAGTTTATATCGAGAACCCTGTAAAGATAAGAGGTGTAAAAACCCTGCTGTGTGTGTTTCATAAAAAAATGTTAAATAGCTGTTATGCTTCTGAAACCGTCAGATTTTTGATAAATATATCATGTTTTGACTATAAGTAAAATTTTTTTAAACCTTAACTTACAGTAGAAATTGTTATAAATGTAGTTGTAAAAAGTCCTTGTATTGTATCAATAATGAAAAAGATAGAATCTTTAAAAAAGCAGCTTCTATTATTATCATCATTACAACCTGAAGAAGCAGAGTATAAAAGGTGAAACTGGTTGTTAGTTATTTTCCAATAAATATGTGTTGTAAAGCTTCTATCTTTTCATTAATTGTTATAAATACGAACTTTACAAACCGTGATTTTTTTAATTTGGTAAGAAAACTGAATTTTAGGCTCCCTTCTGGGATGAAATAATATGAAAATTAGGTTAAGGTTGGTTAATAGAAAAGCTGAAATGGTATCTATATAAAGTAATTAACACAATGAAAACAGAAAGTTTTTGTTATTAGTTAATTAAAAAAAGCAAAATATCTATTGTTGGTGTTAATATTTATGTATGGCTTAATTATTTGAAATATCTGAAATAATTTCAGACAATTTAATCAACGCAAAACTGAAAATTACTTGCAGGCATGCTCCAGAGGAACTGCTTAGGTTATATACGGAGGTTGAGTCAAAAGTAGTGGCCGATCACCACGCAAACTTTTAAATGGGCACCAGACAGGAACCACTCATTGCTAATCTTCAAAGTAGAGTCCACCATGCTTGATGGTCTTCATCCAATGATCAGCCAGTTGGCAGATGCCCTTGCAAAACCACTCTTCCGGTTTCTGGGCGAAAAAATCACGCACGGCTTCTTCAACCTCACTGACATTGGCGAAGCGCTGTACATGCAGGAAGTGCGCCATAGACCGGAAGAGATGGTAGTCGAAAGGTGCCAGGTCGGGGCTATATGCTGAATGTGGCATAACCTCGTTTTTTTCCAGCAGTTGACAACACACCTTCACCCGTTGTTGTGCTTGCACGAGCATCAGCTCGTGGGACACAACTTGGCAGCTCCTGTTGTCCTTTCCCATGGCATGCAGATGTCGAACCACACTCGATGTCTACCACTAGTGTCCCGATGTCCCGATGTCTACCACGATGTCTACGGGTAGTGCTGCCTGGGTTGGCTTCCAATTGTTGCTGTAGGGCTGCGCCATCCACTTCTTTGAGTCTTCTGCTCCTTGGTGCATCTTCCAGACCCATATCTCCAGGCGAAAAGCGGGAGAACCACCATCGTGCTGTTCGTTCATTGGTCATACCCTGACCTTCCACCCTGCAAATTTCGGCGGCTGCTGCTCGCGCACTGGTCCCCTTTTTCCAATAGGGACCAAGGAGCCTGAATATCACCAATTTCTCTGCCATGTTTTTACACTGGCTGACGCAGGTGGCACAATGTCAATGGCATTCAAATTCGTACTGACGTTTCTTTCCACTCTTTTCTCTTAATAAACTGCAATATACCCTTGTGGTAAATGGTCTTCGCCCAGAATTCGTCAAACTCTAACCTCCCCTCCCGAGTCGGCCACTACTTTTGACTCAACCTCTGTTGTATAGTATATGTACTGGATGGCTTCCTGTCAGTGCTCATTGCCACAAAATGGGATGGGGAAATGCAATTTTGACATCATCCAGCAAGGTTATGAAAATGAATTCTTGTGATATTCATGTTGGAAAAGTGAAATCTTGGGATACCTAGATTTTTTCCAACATAATCATGTGGCACCTATGTTTTGCTGATGTGGCGAGATTTCTGAAAATTATCATGACACCTAATTGAAAATGATTTGTATGAAGTAAACATACTCATATTTACATATGCAAGGCAACCTTTTGTTCAGTATGAGTCAAACCACAAAATTTAGAATAGGTATATATGCAAAGAGGAGGCCAACGGAAGAAAACTAATATCTAGTGGAATGTCTCTTAACTGCTAGCCACAGACTTTCCATGTCCTGGCATCAAATAAACCAGGCCACAATAGATTCTCCTCAGATATTTTAGTTTTCTAAGCATTTTTCATGAATAAATGTTTTATAGAGAAAATATTCTGAGGAGATTAATATTCTAGAATATGCTGAAAAGTTCAGATCAAGAATGCCTAAATAGCACCTGTGCAGCAAATCTCATAGTGAAGCCACTCTTAAATGTGAAAATATTCAAGATTTATCAGAAATTTTGATGTGTCATTCAACGTTCAGAGAAGGAAAAGCTCTGTTTATGACAGGTCAGAAAAGTTGTCTGCAAATTGATTACTACAATGGGCCGGGGATCCTGTGCTCTCATGTAATATTATGGAAGCATACAATTTTTATTCATAGAATTCAGTGTCAGATATTACTGAAGCCCACCTGAAGATGTTATTGAAAAGTATGATCCCAATATGAGGAGCCCTGGAAGGAAAATGTGTGGATTCTAAACCTCTTATTGAACACAAAGCCCTTTTCCATGAAGAAACACATCCAATTATTGAATTATCACCAGATGAAGGAATGGAAAATGGTTTTAATTCTGGAGTAATTTGAAATTCTGGATAAGAATAAAACATGAATATCCAAATTTACATGAAATAGCAATGAGATTTCTCTGTTTTTTTCTCCCCACCACACATGTTTATGAAAATGCATTTCCTCGTATAACTGTGCATAAAATGAAACAGAGGAGCTACCTGCAATTTTCAGACTCTGTTTGGCTATCACTTCAATCCATCCTAGAATTAATAGCGTAACAGACAAACAGTCTCACTAGCCTAACTTAAAACTTCAAATCTAGCAATGGTGACTGGCTATTTAATACATTTTTATCAGTTCAGCTATCTTGTCCACCATTCTAAGTTGCTTGCTTTTGAGTGATGTTCCAGTACAGAGGGTCGTTGGTGGCAATAATTTTCTGAAAGTCACTTGATTAATGATGGCACGTAATGCTGATCAAGTTATCTAACAACTGTTCTCATCTTAAGCCACCTTTTATGGATCATATATAGGTAAATATAAATTCAGCAATGCTGTTTCATCAGAATGGTCAATATATTATGATTCAAATTTTTCGTTTAACATGCAGAGGGCTATGACTCATTATAAAATGCAAGCATACTTAGCAGAATTAAAATTTAATTTCACTGAAATAAAAATATTTTGCTTTGTTTTTTTAATGTGTTTGAATTAAAATCTATTTTTGTATTTCTTTCATTCAAGTTCAAAATTATAAACAGGAATTTATGAGCTATGCTTTATTTATTTATTTATTTATTTATTTATTTATTTATTTATTTATTTATTACAACTTTCTTGGATCCTGCATATCTTATATGATATACTCCAATGTGTTGTTATTTTCCTCTCAAATTTAAAAGTGTGAGTACATTTTTATTTCCATAGAAAAATTAAAATTGTGGCAGTTTGCACTCACAGTATCCTAAAAAATGATTTTTAAAATCAATATTTTGTATACAGGGCAAATCAAAATGATGGATCAGATTTCAGAAGTTTACTCTGTGAAATCTAATGAACGTATGGTATTGTGAGACATGTGCTATGAAAGGTAAACGTTTAAAATTTACTTCAAACACATCACATCACAGGTGTTATATGTGAGCGCCTTGTGTAACCCGACACACATCAGGCCAATAGTCTATCTCGTGCCAACCTTTCGTAGCATGTTGCGACGGTATTGAATGTATCGTAATGTAAGATGTGCTTTGAAAGTTTAACTTTCACAGTTTAGTTTCCACGCAGTGGTTTTCATGGCAGCCTTTGCTGATATTGACTGCGACATGCTATGAAAGGTTTGACAGGAGTTAGACTATCGGCTTGATGTGTGGCAGATTATGCAAGGAGCGCACATAGAACACCTATGATGTGATGTGTTTGAAGTAAACCTTGAACGTTTACCTTTCGTAACACGTCTCACAATACCATATATTCATTAGATTTCACAAAGTAAACTTCTGAAATCGGGTCCATCATTTTGACTTGCCCTTTATTCTTTATGGAATATTATCACGCATCTTATATGTTGTATAAGGTATTACTGTCCCTTTCAAAACTACACTGAGTGAACATATTATTATGACCACCTGACATGTTTATGCAAATGCACATACGGGCGTCACCACAATGTTGCTAGCGGGCCGGACCAATATAAAAAAAGAAGCTGAGTGTCGTCGACAACAGTAGACGTGTTCCATTCTTCAGCTATGGGAAAATGACGCGATTTAACAGCCTTCAAACGCAGGATGATTGTAGGTTCTCAGAGCTATGGAGCAAGTATCAGCGAAACAGCAGCATTCGTGGGGTGCTCAAGAGCAGCAGTCATTAAAGTATTTAAAGACTGGACGGTTAGCCGGAAGACGGGGTCTGAACGTTTGCGTTGGGGCCGCCCGCGGATGGTTGATGATCAAACAGAACGGAGACTGTCACGACTGGTAAAGGATAACAGAAGGGCAACTGTGCATCAAATCACTGCTGACCTTAATCAGGAGTCCTCCAAAATGGTCTCTGAATGCACTGTCTGCCGCACAATGCATCACATGGGATACGGAAGCCGAAGACCTGTCCGCACACCTTTGCTGTCTGCAGTCAACAAGCGGAAACTATTCCAATTCGCTCAGGAGCACAAGGACTGGACTACCGAGCAGTGGAAACAAATCATGTGATCTGATGAGTCACGATTCCAGTTACATCATGCAGACGGCCGCGTGAGAATCTGGCGGAAACAGCACGAAAGCATGGACCCCGCATGCATGAGTAAAACCCTTCAGGCCGGTGCAGGCAGTGTTATGGTTTGGGGAATGTTTTCCTGGCATGCGTTGGGTCCGTTAATACGTGTTGAACAACGTCTGGATGGCACAGCATACCTCCGTATCGTCGCCGATCAAGTCCACCCTGTCATGCTGATGGCGTACCCCAATGGAGATGGCTACTTCCACCAAGACAATGCACCCTGCCACAGAGCTCGTATTGTGCAGGAGTGGTTCCAGGAACATGAGGGGAACTTTACCTTACTTCAGTGGCCCCCACAATCCCCAGATCTCACTCCAATTGAGCATTTGTGGGACGAAGTCGAATGAACCATCAGACAGCTGGATCCACCACTGTCCAATCTAGCACAACTAGACAGTGCTATCCATCAGGCATGGTGTCAGATTCCTCCAAACACCTTCCAACATCTCGTGGAATCAATGCTACGAAGAATCACCGCAGTATTAAAGGCAAAAGGTGGCCCAACAAGATACTGACAGGGTGGTCATAATAATATGCTCACTCAGTGTATAAATTTATTCATTATATTTTGCATCTAAAATAAAATTGTTCATTCCTATACCTTTCTTGTTCTGTCTTGGTTCTGAGGAAGGTAATGATTCATAAGAAAAAAAATTACTAAAGCAAAACATTTTGAAATTAACTATTTATATTAAAACATTTCCTCCTATCTATAAACCCCCCAAAAAAGTATGATTTTGATTTATTAAGAATAAGTATTCAGAAAAATCTATATTTTTTTACAATTATAATTTTCTTAATTACTATTAGGAATTATATAATTTACCGTAACAATGGGCTTTCCATTCACCATCCATAATACGCGTGGCCTTGGATTGCCTGTAACACGACAACGGAATTTGGCCCATTCCCCTTCTTCCACAATACAGGGTTCTAACTTCAACACAAAGGTAGGTGGTGCTCTTTCCTTGGGCAATTCTTCTTCTTCAGTAGATCTAACAATCAAATTTGATATTTTAATTTGTAATTTTAATATTTGACAGTAGTATACACTGAACAGCTGTCACAATATTAATTCCTTCATTAAAAGTTTCATTGACAGATCCATACAAATACTTTGTCACTTCAACTGATAATAAATAGCCAATTACTAAGAAACCATATGTTTCCACTTCTGTCAGTGAGAAAAATTTCTCCATGCATATGATTCAGGTGACTTGTGATTTACAAAATTGTATATTAGAAAATGAAATTGGCTGTTGTAAATACGAGGGTTGTTCAAGAATTTTTGCCTCCTGGTCCATAAGTTTCTTATTTCTTAACTGATTTTCAAAATTCTTTTTGTATCTGATACTTACATTTGTCCTCTATGTAATGCACTATTCATTTTCTACATAGTCCCCATCCCTTTCCATGCACTGCGCCAATGCATAACTCGTCGGGTGAACCTGTTGGAGAGAAATTCCGGGTTGTTGTCAACACGAGGATTGAGTGGCATCTTTCACCTTGTCGTCAGAATGCAACTCATGCCTCTTAAGGTGCTCTTTCTTCTTTGGGAAGTGGTGAAAGTCGCAAGGTGCAGAATCTTTCATCTTTCAACTGTAGGCGCAGCAACGCCTCTGGTGTGTGGCAATCGTGTGCGGGCGGGTGTTATCGTGCTGCAGAAGAGGGTCCAAAGCTGCCATTCAATCCTGGTGTTGACAACAACCCCGAATTCTTCTCTGACGGGCTCACCCGACTAGTCACAAATTGGTGCAATGCGTGGAAAGGGATGGGGACTATGTCGAAAAGTGAATAGCGGATTACGTAGACGACAAATGTAAGTATAAGATACAAAAAGAATTTTGAAAATCGATTAACAAATAAAAAAGTTACGGACCAGAGGCAAAAATTCTTGAACAATCCTTCTATATAGCTATTCATAAGTCCGTGAAACCTTTTTGAAATTAACCACACATGACAGTGATGGCTACGGAAACAAAAAGCAGCATGGCACGCTCGAAGGCAATGGGGCACTGAATGCTGAAGGGCACTGAATGCAACTAAATTCTTGCTTAAAAGTTAATAAAAGTAAATTTAGGAATCTGTATGTGATTAGGGTACGTTAACGCTTTCTAATTTCTTCTAGGCTAATCTCTTCCTTAATTTGTGATGCCACGAAAAGACATCATCTCGTGGTATAGTCCTCAATAGTTTTTAAAGTACCGGTATGTTTTTTTTAACAATTTATGCACTATATTTGCAGGATAAAATTGCAAATAATGATTGCATTAAGATTTTTAAACTTTATACATTATGCAGTTGATCTGTATTATCCCTCAACATTTTAATAATGCTAATTTAAACATGAAAGCTTATTGAGGAATACTTCTTCTCGCGGACGAAGCTGTTTGTTTTGACAGTAAAGCGACCACAGGAAACCACCACACACAAATACAAAAGGCTCAACTTGTCAGCGCGGAGGATAAAAAAAAGCACAAGGAGTAAACAGCTCGTCACGGCTACCAACTAAACTGATGCAGTTAATATTTTAAATGAATATACGTAGCAGTTTAATTAAAATGTTTAGGCTTTAAATCACTCATGCCACAATGATACGCTCCAATGAATACTTAAGCCGGACATTGTTGGAATTTATTGGTTTCAGTTTCTTGTGCTTGTGCAGCGCCGAGGGGCAGCGTGGGTGGGCCGAGGGGCAGCGTGGGTGGGCCGAGGGGCAGCGTGGCGGGGTCAAGGGGCAGCATGGGTGGGCCGAGGGGCAGAATTTGCCTAGCGGTATCACTGCATGACACACAGTAATTCTTATTCCAACAGAACAAAAATCACAAGTTTTTTTTTACATACTTAACTAATGCTCAATGTGTCTGATTTAGCCAAAACAGCAGAAACCTATCCAATAATTCTTCACAATGTCACAGCCACAGTTACATGGTCATGAATTCTTAGAGATTAGCAAGAAGTGGGGGCACAAACAGAGTATCTTTCACAAATGCCATCCAAAAAATAATAATACAGGATTAAATCCAAGCATCAGGTTGCTACTACCCTTGGTTATCATAGCAGTAACCATTATCTCGTACTACTTTTATGTAATGAATTTCTAAAATGTTTCAGAGACTTATGAATAACTCTTTATATAAACTCTTTATTAATAACTCAAAATCTTTATTAATATATTGTCTTCTTATTGAGGATAGCAATGAAAGAAGCACAGAAATGCTATTAATCCTTGTGCACATTCTGAATCTGAAGTTTATCAAGACTGCTCAAAGACAGAAGGCCAGATTTCTAGTAGAAGGTGATGGGCTCTCCAGAGCATTTGATTAAAATATTTGGTATTACCTTTTTACTAAATTGTACTGTACAAAACAGTTTCTCCCTTCAAGAAAATTGTTTTCTGTGACTATGACCATTTTACTACACTGAGGTCTTCAGTCCCCTAATGCTAGAGGCTATCTCTCTTCATCTCTCCAGGATATAGGTAGGTTATGAGTCATAGTCATGTTTAATGAAAACAATATGAACATAGTTCTTCAGTATTTAATATGACCCTTTAATATTATGCCTATTTTTTCCAAAGTAATCAGTGTGCCTGAATAATTAATGCTGACAATTCAATTGGGATAGCATAAATAATTTCAATAAATTAGTGTGTTACAAATTGAAGAAATGGACAAATCTCTGCTCAAACTGATATAGTCTCCTATAAGTGTAATCAGTAGCATGCTATTCATTGGACAACAGGTTTTGAAGTTATCCAATATGGAAAATGAGCAATGGCCTTGTTTACCAACAGGAATAATGCGATGTCTGCATTCATAGGGTACATAGACCCCCAAATTAAAATTTTCTTAGGGCCTCATGCAATGGCATAGCGAAGAGGAGGGGCACCCGATACCATGGGCAGCAGTCTTGATACCCTTGCTAAGGGGAGGGGGGGGGGGAAGCATGGCACCACGAAGACAAAATATGATAACACAGGGTGATAAAATGAATATCATGCCCTGGGCACAATTTACCCTCATGAAGGTATAATGCACTACTGAGTTTAACCAAATACAGTCTAACTTCTCTATAAAGAACATGCATATAATAAATTTTTCCCTACAATGAATTTTTACTTTGGTCCAAACCAAGATTCTAATCAGATGCTATCAATTTTCTTTCTGTATAACAAAATTCTGTAAAAAGAATTTTTCTCTATAGCGAATTTGCAATCTGTTCCCTCTAACTACTCCATCGCTTCCTTATAATGAATTTTGAATTGGATTTCTCGAACTGCTGCTTTCTCACGTAATGATTTCTCGAACTGCTGCTTTCTTTCGAACCTACTTAATAGTAATGATTTCAGTGCAAAAATTGCCGTGAACCAGAAAATGCAAACAAAAATCACTACTGTAACTACTTTTAGAAGAAAACTGATTAATATGTAATAAGTATTTGTAAAAGCATCTGAGTAGCTACAAAATGCAAAATGTAATAGTTAGAGTGTGATATATTAATAGCTCATTGCTAATTTATTAATTAAAAAATTAAGACTTTTAAATTTTTAGTATTAACCATGTTTCTGTATAACGAATTTTTCAAATTTAAATTTACTGTAAATTATTTGGGAGGTCCCAATGACTTAGTTATACGGAGGTTCGACTGTAATTCCATAAAATAACACTAAGCAAAACTTACTTTTGCCAGCCTGCTTCTAACAAGCGAATTTTTCTCATTGCATCTTCCATTTCTTTTGGCAATTGACTTTCACGAACAATGGAGTCAGTTGCTAAACATTATAATATTATATTAAAATTTTTCTTAATACATTTGTCTGGAGAATAAAAACAATTTTTTAAAATAAAAACTTACCTGAACACTTGAGAATGGCCCTAGTTTCATCAGAGCCATATAAATTAGTTGCCCGGCATACATATTCACCTGAATCTAGAGGGTATACCCAGTCAAAGTCAAGGGCAACATAACCGAAATCATATATTGGGTTAAAACGATTTTCTGAAAAAAGAGAGTGAATATTAATTTTTCCCCCATGTATGGCTTAAGTTTCAGATGAAAAATAATTAATTCTCTAAATTAATTCTACTTAAAATGATAAAAAATTTAAACAATTTCAATTATTTATGATTTATATTATGGTTTTTCTATTAAAAAGACAAGCCTTGATTTTTAAAATGCACAATGTTTTCAATTTAATGTAGAAAACAATTTCAAAATAATGTAAAATAAAATAAAAAAATTAAAAAAAACCCAACTTACTGAAAGGCAAAGGTCTTCCATTGAAGAACCATTCCACTTTCATGTTAGGATCTCCAACAGGAGAAAGCTGACATTCAAACTTAGCTTTATCCATTTCTTTTAAATCTATTACATCTTGAATTTGTGTAACAAATTTTGGAGGTTGGTGCCTCTCTGGTGCATAAATATCACCTTCTCCTAAATGAATATCTTCTGTATATTTACGTAAAGTTGCCTCCATTTGAACAACAACTTCGGGAGCTTGTAATTCTCTTGGTATTTGATTATAAAGTATAATATTCATTGCACCTAGAAAATTAGTTTCATTAAGAATTACAAGTATATCATTTGAACAACGCAACTTTTGACTTATTAATATAATGTTTTTACTTTTGCATTGTAGGCTTCCTCTTGTTATATCTTGGCCAAGATCATTTGATGCTTTGGCAACATATTCACCACTATCTTCAGCATATACATAGAGAATATCTAAGGCAACATATCCGAAGTCATGTGTTGTCTTAAAACGATGACCTATGTAAAAATATATTTAAGAAATAATACTGAAAATATGCATTTAAAAAAAACAACCAAAAAACCAAAAACAAGCAAGTAGATTATGGCTATTTTTATTAATTGCTTATTAATGAATAAAAAGCTTAATTTTATAATGAAAGTTGATAAAGTGATTGCAATTCATTTCATCAAATTAAATTTTCTTTTTGGTTATTTAAGATTTTAAAAATAACTTCTTGAACTGCATTTTATGATACTTGAATCATTTATTTTGTAAGTGATTGAAAAATAGAATAATCAAAAAATCTTGCCTGATTTCAGAGGTTGGCCATTGTGAAACCATTCAACTTTAAGTTTTGGATCATTGACAGGAATCAAACGGCACTCAAAATGTACTTGTTCATCTTCTTGAAGGTTATCAAGATGTTGAAGCTGAGTAATAAATTTTGGAGGTTGGAGTGGCAACTCTTCAGCAGGGCGTTCACGTATTGTAGGACATTCCAATTCTCGAAGTTTATCAGCATCCATACCCTTCGGTAATTGTGAATCAAAGATTATATCTCGTTTACCTAATAAAAAAATTTTTTCTAGATAAGCTCAAAACCATTACAAACAGAATCAGACACAGAGAAATACATTTGATAAACAAATATGAAAATGTGTATTTTTACAGATTACATTTATGGCAACCAAAGGAAGAAGACACCACACCCAAGCATTAGATTGATGCACAAGTTCATTCCATTTTGTTTATCATGGCAAAGCGAAAAAGCAGGACTAACTCATGCATCAACCTAATACATTTCCAGATTTTGTTATTTATTTTTACTGAATAAAATACAAGAAGTCAGTAAGTAAGTTACAAATAGATGTAGAATTAAAACAAATAAGAGTACTGATTTGAAAACTACATTTATTTTTCCATATAATCTCCCTGTAGATTGAGGCACTTGTCCAATCGTTTCAAAAACCCATTAAAGCAAGCAGCATAAAATTCTTTGGGCTGTTGGTCTGAACCAGGCGATGACTTCCTGAAAGGGACGTATAATAGGGATGAACAAATGAAAGTTGCTTGTAACAAGGTCAGAACTTCCCAATTGAATTTTTGCAGCATTTCAAACATCTTTTGGGTGAACACTTTCCTGACGATGAAGCTGTGCAAAAGGAAGTCACTGCCTGGTTCAGATAGCAACCCAAGAATTTTATGCCACTGATTTTGAGGAGCTTGTGAAACGATGGGACAAGTGCCTCAATGTACAGGGAGGTTATGTAGAAAAATAAAAGAAATTTCCAAATCAATACTCTTAATTTTTCATTTCTACATCCATTTGTAACCTACTTACTGACTTCCCCTCATTTGGACCTAAACTTGTCATTTAAAGTACTGCAACATGAATCTCCAATGCATTATGTGAATTCAAGAACTCGGTTGTCTTCAGCAGGTTAATTGCTGCAACATAACGAGGAAAACTGTCAACAAGTTTTTACACTCCTCTGGTGGAACAATATGTTGCCACTCAGCCTTTAATTTATCCAGTAAGTGGCAGTGGCTTGTGCATCCATATACGTTTCAGCACATCACACATTAGTTCAATCAGATTTAAATCCGAACTCTGGGCAAGCAATGGTAGCATGAGTGAGACACGCCTTTACTGAATGACCAGCATGACATTGTGACGAAGGGAGTCCTACTGTTGATGTCGCCAATCGCAAAAGACAATGTGGCTCAACAACATCAACACAGAACAGCCAACGTCATTATAATTAACGACTGAGTAAAACTACTCGTCTACAGTCATAATCGTATAGTGAAACCTTTTTAAATGAATAATTTGTGTCCGCAATAACTCCTTTTAATTTCAGCAAAGTGAACAATTCAGATTTAACGAAATATTGTTAAATGCAAAGAAATCTTAAATCTAAAATCCCCCTTTTCCAAGTTAAATTTATTTCTTTTATTAATAGTTGTGCCCGCAATAACTTTTCTTCTTAACCTTAGGTAACTGTGATTAATTGTAAAAGAGAAATGAGAATCCAAGTGATAAAATGTAAAATAAATATTTTATTGAGTTAAAAGAGAAAATTCAAATCGGCAAATTTAAAATTGATATTAAGATAAGAATTGAATGATAAAAACAGTAATGAGAAATGTTGCTGAGATTCAAGTAAATACATTTTATGATAAAATTAAATGTCTAATGCAAAGCTTTCCCTAGAATAAGCAAATTCGCGCAAAGTTATCGTTCATTAACGTTCTTATGCACGCTCTCTCTCTTTTATTTTGAACGAAGTGAGCTCATTTAATTTTAATTATGAAAATTCAAATGCACTTGACACTTATCTGTTTGGTGTTCACTGACACCCACATAGACGACATGATGAGACACATGATGAACGTCCTTGTTCACGCTGCCGAACGTTGGGGCCCATTACACGGATCGTTATGTTTACTCCCTTGATGTGACGTTGCATTGGTCATCATCGGAGACGCCGATTCCGCTGGTTTCTTCCCCGTAGCTTAGACGATGCTGATCATCCACCCCACGGCTCCCGCCACCGTTACCTCGTGGATTCACATCTCGCTTTTGTTGCTTTGACTCCATGCTCGTACAGGACCTGGTTAACCTGTCTTTAATGGTCTCGATGTCACTAAAGTTCCTGTGCTTTAGGTTCGATTTCACCATTAGTTGCAACATTTTAACGCATGAGTATTCTTCAGTGAAGCGTTCCTGGCAACGTGTTGCACCTTCACAATTGTTCGTCTGAGAGCTGATGTTTCAACCATGTGGTCATGCGTCGAACACATTATTGAGAGGACACATTTGACATGCTGAGCGAGATGATAGGACTCAGTTGCTTGAGACCTTTCATCTTCGAAAACACACGTGCGAGAGATTGGAGCATCTCGCACAGAGAGAGTCTTTAACCCTCACTAACCGCCGAGAGCTAGAGAGCCGGTTAGAGAGCAGACTAGAGAGACACAGAGAGAGGGAGGAGAGCCGTTTCCCCCCTTTTATAGACAACGCTCGCTGCGCGGGAAAGCTATAAACCAACCAATCATTGCCCTCGATGCGCCAAGGATAAAAAAAAAGGATCGTTCGAGAGAAACTTTCGTTTTTGAAAAACGAAGCAAGCAAGCTTAAAAAAATTCGTTGTTGCCTAGCAACACGCTTTTGAGCGTTTCGTTTCTCTCTCTTTTGCACACGTTACTAGTGACGCTCTACTTTTGGCGGGTCGGACAATGAGAGATAGGCTTAAAAGATTTTAAGACTAAATACGTTAAATAGGGATAATATAAAAAACGAACAATAAAATTGAGTAAGGGATAATTACAAAAGAGATTAAATCGAATAGAACTGCTCATAAAGTTAGATTAACATGAATTCAAATGAGTCAATTTACATTTGAAGTCATGTGACATCACCGATGTCACAACATCAAGTATTGTCTTGTACCAAAAATTCTGCCATTGCTTCAGGAAGATGATTTTCCAACTTCTCTTATATTTGGGCCATTAGGCTACATTATGCTACATGTCCAGTTATAGGTCCCACACCTGATTCAAGAAGGTAGCCTACACCATGTCCTATCATCAAGGCCCTTCACGAGGCGCTCTTGAATGTATTTCTTTTTTGGTCACCAATTCTAAAGCAAGAATTTTATAAAACATTATTGAAATGTTATAGGTTTTTTTTTATTGCACAACTATTTCTTCATCTTGCCCAATTGGTAAAAATTTCCAGATATCTCTATATATGACAATCAAAGCATGTGTTTTCTTGCTGTATACCATTCTCCTTCTGGAGTGTTCATAAACAAAGGAGATCACATCAAATATCCTTATTGGATTAAACTGGGTCAACTGCTTCCAAATGTCAAATAAATTAGAGGATAATTTATTCTCGTCTTATCAAATATACACAGAAACATATTGCAACCCCATATAAATTCTTAAGAATTGTTTATATTCTTCAGAGTAAGAAAGAGGAATCATGATTGACTGGGGAAAAATCCAATTCTTTCTCATTTGTAATAATTGTTAGAACACTTTTTTTAATCTCTTACCTTTACAAACTACATTAGCCTTGGTTGTAGCAGTACCCCAACGGTTAGTTGCCCGGCAAAGATATTCCCCAGAATCACGAGGGAATGTCCAGTCAATGTCTAGCACAACAAAGCCAAAATCATCTAAAGTATGTACACGGGTACCTACAAAGGAAAATGTATTGATTATTTGAATGTATCAAACTAAGAAACATTTTAATATCAGTATAAGAAATTACCAATGTCTAAAGGTTTGCCATTATGGAACCATTCAATTCTCATAGACGAATCACCAACTGGTTCTACACGACATTCAAAATGAGCTGGTTCACCTTCACACAAATTGGGCAAATCCTAAAAAATACATGGTTTTCATTGACTTACTGATAATAAAGACAGTGCATAAGATTCAAAAATTTATACTTAAGAACAAATCAGAAAAAGTAAAGGCAATATAGGATTTAAACTGTTATAATAAGAAATAAGAACAACAAGCACTGCATTAAAAAGAGTACTACATGTACGAAAGGCTATTACCAACAAGTAATACAGGGTGCATAGACTATTTGAGGACATGTGATTGAGTGCCTGCAGTTATGTATACATTAATATCTGTACTCTCATCTTTACAGAGCATCAATGATGAACTATCAGCTAATGCAAGAAATGAAATTGCAAAGTTTTTGAAAGTCACCAAATCGTGTGTGAACAACGTTTGGAAGTAGTTGGAAGCCTCAGGTGGACATGTTGCCTGTAGTTAAGTGCATAAAGCACGCACAACATTTGAACGAAGAAAACACCACAATTTGTAAATAAGTCCAAACATTAACGATGCGAACCCAGGAATGTACATCAGAGCCATCGTCTGAGATCTCCAGGTTTCGGAGAGCATACCTCGTACTGTGGTGCACGAAGACCTTCGTTATAAGTTGTATGTTCTGAGGAAAGGGGAGTTCATGTCGGCAAAAACACAAGAACAACGACTGCTTCAAGCAAAGTGGGTATTAAACAAGGGTCAAACATTTGGAAGAACCTGGCATGCTCTGTTTTTTTATTTTCCTGATGAAAAAATTTCAACAGGACCAAAAGGTAAACCAGCGAAATGACAGATGATTATGAGTGGATTCCTTGGATGTCCCACATATTATGCACATCTAGTTCCCACAACTGTGATGGTTTTAGGGGTGGTGAGCAGCTAAGGGCAAGTCATGCTACCCAACTTATTTCCACAGGGTCTTTGAACGAATTCTGCTAGCTACATTGTGGTGGTGCAAACAGTTGTGAAGCCTTGATAGACAACAATTCGCAATGGCAGGCCATATGTCTTTCAACAGGACTCTGCATCTGCAGATAAAGCTGTGACAATTCAAGAATGGATGGCAACCCACATGCATGATCACATTATACCGAATTTGTGGCCAACTAACTCGTGAGATCTCAAGCCCCTGGGCTATTACATGTGGGGTGTTGTTGTACAGGAAGCTAATTGATATTCTAACCATATAATTGGTTCCGTCAAGGCTGCCATTGGTCGGGTAATGGAAAGATCATTTACCGATATCCAGAAAGATCATTTAATTAAAGCATGTCAATGCTTCTAGCCTCTCACTGAAGCCATCACTGCGGCTAATGGTGGTTACATCGAATAAGCCTGTTTTCCAACCCTTTTGACATCTGTGTACCTAATTTTGTATGAACGGATATTTATAAGAGAAAAGGACGAGACACAAAAACCCTGGAATGCAATAAATAGTTAATAAATACAACTGAAAAATAAAATAATAATTAACAAATAACAAAATAATTAATAAATATATTAGTAAAATCAAAATAAAACTAAAAAATCAAATAAAGAGCTGACGTTTCGGATAGAGCCTATCCTTTATCAAAGCAAAAAAGGATAATTCTCTAAAAGCAAATAGAATATTAGAGAATTATCCTGAAGTTATGATATTAACTAACCTAACCTAACCTGAGAATTAACTTCAGGATAATTCTCTAATATTCTATTTGCTTTTAGAGAATTATCCTTATTTGCTTTGATAAAGGATAGGCTCTATCCGAAACATCAGCTCTTTATTTGATTTTTTAGTTTTATTTTGATTTTACTAATATATTTATTAATTATTTTGTTATTTGTTAATTATTATTTTATTTTTCAGTTGTATTTATTAACTATTAATTTTGTATGAATAATATATGTTGTTTGGCATATATGATGTTTTGTTCTACTATATGCATCATGTCCTTAAATATCCTATGCACCCTGTATATTTGATCCCTTTTGATAGTCACCATTTGGGATTGCTTATTCAATTTCCCTCATCCCCACTCCCTCAGTCACATATGCTGTGCTCCACTTTTTCCTTGTATAATCCTCAATGTTATGGTAACTCGTTCATGTTACTAGAAATATATCCTTCTATTTTCGTCAGCTCTGATCCTAAATTCTACTCAACTTAGAAAAGGAACAGTAAACAGAAATGAGTAGATCATGAAAGGAATTTAATAATCACCACTATTATATCTAGGAGACAGGGGATATAATAAGGTACAATAATAAGAATAAAGCTGGCTTAAGTGCCCATAGAGCAATCTAAAACAGATGACGTGAGACATGGCTTTATAAGCCTATATTCCTTGCAGTCCCTAGTGCCTCTCACACAAATGAGAGACTTCAATGCATTAACAAAAATATGACTTAAAACAAAATAAACTTGAATATTCTTCTAAAATATAAAGAAAAACTTTGGATTAATGATACTGACATAATTGATCCAAAAACATAGCAAGTGATGTCAGAAATTTAACTTAAATATTCAGAATATAAGTGACATTTTTGCATGGAGAGAGCCGATTTATGGAAGGACAAATGTAAGATGTTTTTGTTTCATGCGTGTGATACCATGCTGGTGAGCTATCTTCAAACAGTAGAAATTTAAGAGACTGGGGAGTTGGGTGTGCTGAGAGGAAGAAGACGGAAACAGATTTCATATGAAAGTGTTGAAGAAGTCGCTATTGCTGTGGTTGAAAAAGCGCCTGGTTCCCAATATTTTTCAACAGGTGCTCGAGCAGTGTGGTAAAACTTTTTCCACACATGATGCTTGATTAGTTCTTCAAGTTTTATTTTGTTAAAAAATAACTTCATTAGATCTTCTGTTATAAATGTATTCCAGTGAAAGTGATAATTAATGGCATCTATGCAAGCACATAGATAATAATGATAATAATAATAATAATAATAATAATAATAATAATAATAATAATAATTGAGGAACAGGACACCATACATAACTGAACGGCCCCCTGGATCCAACAAGAATACAAAAAAACGGCCAATATCGACAGAATGGAGTGGAAAAATATTGGCGAAGATGAAGTAAAAGCAGCCATTGGAAAGACAGCCAATTGGAAATCGCCAGGTGTTGACGGCATATCCAATTTTTGGCTGAAAAAGCGTCATGCAGTACATAAGAACTTAACAACTGCATACAATGAAATGATCAACAACAAACAAAGCATTCCAGATTGGCTGACAAAGGGAAGAACATACCTAATACCTAAAAACGAAAATACAGGGCTAGCTAAGAACTACAGACCGATTACCTGTCTAAATAATATCTACAAACTTTTTACAAAAATAATATCTGAGAGATTGTACCACCATTTATCAAAGAGCGAATTGTTTCCAGCTAAACAAAAAGGATGTGTTAAAAACACGTACGGCTGTAAGGCTCACCTTCTCACAAGCAAAACGATACATAAAGACTGCAAAGAAAGGAAGAAAAACATGTCACTAGCATGGATAGATTACAAGAAAGCCTTTGATAAAGTCCCGCACACATGGATCATCGAGGCATTGAATATCTATAGAATATTCTCTATCCTCATTTCTGTTATCAATATAATAATGAACAACTGGAATACTGACCTACACTTGATATCAGATCCCAAAAGCAGCATTAGTGGCAACAGTAATACTAACAGTACTATCATTAAAAATGTACAAATAAAATGTGGGATATATCAAGGAGACTCGTTATCACCACTGCTATTCTGCATTGCACTATTCCCCCTCAGTTCCATTCTGAACAGTACAAATACAGGTTACCAATGCAAATATGAAAAAGAAAAAGTCAGCCACCAACTTTATGTCGACGATTTGAAGTTAGTAGCAAAGTCTGACAAAGAATTAGCTGAGCAGATTGCAATAGTCAAAGAATTTAGTAATGACATCAAAATGGAATTTGGACTTGACAAATGTGCAAAAGCATCATTTGTCAATGGTGACTCAAAGTAAAGCAGCACATAGAAATGAGCGATTCAAGAACCATCAAAGCTCTGGATCAAACAGATGTGTATAAATACCTAGGTATAGATGAACGTGATGGAATTCAACAAAAAAATATGAATATCAAACTAAAAAAAGAATATTACCAAAGAATAAGAGAAATCATCAAAACAGAATTAAATGCTAAAAATAAGATAATGGCAATATCATCATTGGCTGTACCTGTAATTCAATACAGCGTGGATGTAATTAAGTGGACTCAAGCTGAAGTACAAAAGCTTGACACACAAACAAGAAAAATGCTTAATATGTATGGTGCACTCCATCCACGTGCCGATATCGATAGATTATATATCCTTAGAAAAGAAGAAGGTCAAGGAATGGTCAACATTGAATCCATGTATAATATCGCCAAAGAAGGACTCCAGAACTACTTAAAACTAAAAGAACGAGATAAATACTTGGGTATGGTGTTCAGACAACAAAAAACTAAAGACGACAAAGACCAAAAACAACAAAGCAGAGAAGAAGAGTTAGAAGACACCAACCCAGGTAAACCTAAAACACTAAAAGTAAAAGAGATAAAACAATGCCTGAAACAAAAAATTAAAGAGAAACGAATTGAAAAATGGAAATCCAAACCACTACACGGACAATTTGCAAAAGAATCAGAAAAAGAAATCATAAACCGAAACCAATCATGGGCGTGGCTCACTCACGCAAATCTGAAGATAGAAACGGAGGCACTTATAACAGCCTGTCAAGATCAAGCCATTGCCACAAATTATAAGAAAGTAAAAATAATGAAAACTGGCAGTGACCAAAAATGCAGACTTTGCCGATCTTTCAGTGAACTCATCCACCATATTGTAATGGGCTGCCCTATATTGGCAAAAAAAGCGTATCTGGAGCGGCGGTCGCAAATATATATCTGTAACTCCATTGGAATATCTGTAAATACTATAACATACATGTCAACGAAAAGTGGTACCAAGACAATCCGGACCCTGTAGTTGACATACCAGAAGTCACAATTACATGGGATACTCAGACTCAAACAGACAGGAAGATAATAGCAAATAAACCACACCTGATAGTCAGAGATAAAAAGAAGAAACAATGCCTTCTAATAGATGTAGCCATCCCATCTGATTACAATATAACACAAAAAGAAGAGAAAAAACAACTGAAGTATAGGGATTTACAAATTGAAATACAGAGAATGTGGAACCTTAGAACTAAAGTGATTCCCATCATCATTGGAGCAACAGGACTCATCTCTAATAATACTTCAAACTTTATCAAAGAAGTTCCTGGGAAGCATAATCTCCTACAGATGCAGAAGACAGTAGTGCTGAGTACTGCACACATAATATGCAAAGTGCTATAGCATATAACATATCATCTGATAATTTTCCAAATTAAAGTAACACCCTAGGTGCACAGTGCGCACTCGGTGATACTAAGAAGCAAGTCCTTAGCATAAGTGCTAAGTGGAACCTTGAAATAATAATAATAATAATAATAATAATAATAATAATAATAATAATAATAATAATAATAATAATATCACTAGTCAATAGTTATAAAACAAGAGCTGCCTGTGCATAAAAAGATTTTCCTCTTTGAAACATATTATAAAGTATTACCTGTATTTGTGTTATAAATACAGGTGGGTGTGGTTTATCATCCTCCTCCATTCGTTCCTCTCGATGATAAAGTGACTCTTCTAATCGCTGTAAACTCTCTGTGCCAGTTTTAAATTCACTTGGCAACTGAGGTTCCATTATTATTCCTAACTTGCCTATAAAACAAATGACAGAAAAATCAATTTGAATATTTACTGTACAGATGGAAATGCAAACACTACTGTCTACAGAGTAGCCATATAATAATAAATAAACACTCATAAATTTAAAAAATAATAAAAAAATAAAAGAAAATGCTTACTCTTAACACTTAATTTACAAGAAACGCTTGCTTCTCCATGTTTATTAGTGGCTTTACATGTATATAAACCAGTATCCCTAGAATATACACCAGCCACTTCCATTATTACATAACCAAAATCACTAATTGTTTTAATGCGTGAACCTGAAAATATTAAAAATCTTTGTTGATTATTTCAAATTCAATGGTAGTTATTGCTTTCATATGTTATGCAACAGATTGGTTTAATAGAATTTTTTATGCTACTTGAGAGTTAAATTGTGTAGCAATTCATATAAAATCAAATAAATCTCACCTGCACTCAAAGGTTTGCCATTATGAAACCATTCAACACGCATACTTGGATCATTAACAGGAATCAAGCGGCATTCAAAGTGAGCCAGACTATTTTCTATCAATGTCAGATCAGTTGGCTGAGTGATGAAACATGGAGGCTGAGCTTCATCTACATCCATCCATGATTCTGGAATAGGCTGACCACTGTATCCTTCTAATTGTGCAATTTTATCAACACCTGTTTGAAGTTCTTTTGGTAGTTGTGTTTCAAGAATGATACCATATTTGCCTTGGGAAAAAAAAAAAAAAAAAAAAAATTCTCAACCACTAACATTTAATACATTTATAATATGTTCTTGCATTAAGAAGAGACATCTGTTAATCATATATCACTGAATGTTTTATTACTTGCTCAAACTATTGTGGGATATTAGATACCTTGATTTTGCTGTAAGAAACAGCCTTAGATGCAATGCAGACTCAAATCATAATAAAGCCAGATCTCTATAATTCAGAGTTATGGCACAGGACCATGAAAAATGTTAACATTCTTAAAACACTACACTATTAATGATGTTTATTACAGGGTTGCATCTTGCAAAATGGCAGGACAGGGAATTGAACAATAATTAGGGCATATTTGGTCAAAAATATTTGTTCAAAAAAGTGAACAATAAGTACAGCAAGTCAGAGACATGAGTGCATATTACAATGATTAGTTTATAAGTCCAAGAAAAAAGGGCAGGGTGCCGTGCCCTTTTGTTTCTACTTAGATGCAAAACTGTATTAAGGAACAAATACAGGGTGGGCCGTAAGTCGCACACCAAAGCATTTAAAACAATTCTGATAATAATAAATGTTATTTTATTAAAACCAAGCTTAACTAATGAACTAAGAAACACATTGCTGGTACAATCACAAATGCTCAAAATGCTCGCCATTTGCTGAATTTACTTTGTTTCACATCACACTTCACGTAATTATTTGGTGTGCGACTTATGGCCCACCCTGTATTTTTCTTGCCTGACAAATATTAAAGAGCCAAAAAATAAGAGAAAGTAGAGGAGAATTTAAATAAAAGATTGCCAGTGCCAGCTTGTACTGTAGATTTGATGAACATACAAAACTAGCCCTTATGCCAGGAAATGAGAAAAATGGTTTTCAGGTATATCTGTCATCACATGAAAGAGGCATTCCATAAAGCAAGGTTCAAAAGGAAACATGATTGGATTGAAAATTTCTGAGCTATTTCATTGATGGTTTAAGGGTAAGGAAGATTATCGACCTGGAAGTCGAAGGCCTGCTTTGCCAATTGAGTTGATTTGTGGCTTCATGGAAGTCCATTGAGCAAATTGTAACAGCTTGGCAGTTCACATCCGTGGTAGCTCAATTGGTTAGAGCGGTGCAAGCATTAGGCATGGTCCAGGTCATGGAATTTTTCCTTCCCTTTTCTATTTGTGATGTGTTTGAAGATTTTCTTCAGTATTATTTTCTCTTTGAGATTCTGCTAGGCTAATTTGCAGAGCCAGTTACTAGCCATGTATAACGGTAGAAAGAATCAACTGCTTTAAAACATTCAATACATTTGAAAATATAATTTTTGAAAAGGTCTCTTGATTGGTGGGTTATCTTTATAATATTTCACAGTTCTTCTTTTGTCAATGAGATGGCAATTTTCTGTATTTCTTTGGGTACAAAATCATCTGCTCCTTAAATCCATTGAAAAACTGCACATCAATAATCTGCTGGAAATATTATCACTCATGATGTAGTTGATGTGGTTTTTATCTGACTGTAAATAGATGTTAGACAGACCTGGCATTGCTATCTGGATTGTTCGGTCACGTTATATATAATATAAACTCAATAGAGGTTATTGGTAATATTCTGGGTGGCAGACAGTTTAGGGTTTTTCAAGATCAAGCAGGGGCACAGAAGGAAATGTACGAATCAAATGAAGAGAGAAATTCAGTTATTCTGTAAGACTGGAGGACTATGAAGGGTAAGGGGATCCCAACCACTTATTTATTTATTTATTTATTTTTTAATTAGAAATTAATGCGATATAAAGCTCACCTTCACAGTGTAGCGTGCAAGTTGTAACTGCTTCACCTAATTCATTTTTAGCACGACACATATATTCTCCAGAATCTTCAGGATATACAGGAGATATTTCTAGCACCACAAAGCCAAAATCATGGATTGTACGAATGCGAGAACCTAAAATAGACCAAAGAATACATGTTTAAAAATAATGTTTGCTTATCCTCATAAGAACACTATGAGATTTTAAGCTACTTGGCGTGATAAGAACATATCCCCTACTATAAAATCCAATATCATTCTTTAATAAAGTTCTAAAATCAAAAATCCAAATGTCTCGAACCCTATTTTTACTCCTATTTTATAAGGAAAATTTTTTTCTCAAATTCCCCTCCCACCTCTCAATAAATCAAAATTATTATGTTAGACCGTTGATAGTTCATTATTATTCCCCCCCCCCCCCCCCAATTAAAATGTTACCTGAAAATAGTGGTTTTCCATTATGAAACCATTCCACTTTCAGCTTAGGATCATCAACTGGGATCAGTCGAGCTTCTACATGAGCATTTTCTCCTTCACGTAAGTTGCTCACATTTTGAAGAGGAACAGTGAAAACCGGAGGTTGACGCTTAGATTCAAATCGTATACCTCCACGTGAACGATACATAGCATCTTCTAAATACTGAATTTTTTCTAGCCCTCCTTCCAATTCTTTTGGTAGCTGAGTGTCAAATATCAAAGAGGCTTTAGCTAGAAATTAAAAAAAAAAAAAATTCTTTATTTTATACTGCATTTTAAAATCTTGATTATTTTTTTTCTCTCAATTTATTATATGACTGGGAAAATGATATAAAAATATTTAGGGCAACTTATATTTTATGTCAAATATTTACATGCATTTTAAAACAAAATCAGCTGAAAGTCACAGTAAGTTTTCCTGCATTTACTCATGTGTTGAGAGTCTGCAGTTAGGAAAAAGCAATTATATATAATATTGGATGGAACAATAGTAAAAGGAAATAGATCAATTTTATATACTGTATTCGTATATTATTTTGAGCTAAAAGATTCATACACCACAAATCATCACCTAATTAGATAATTAGTTAATTAAACCAATGCCTCTAGTTCAAATAAAATTACATGCAGATATAGAATAATCAAACAAGATTTATTTACAAAGGGAAAAAAGACCACCAATAAATTGAATAGATAAATAAAGAAAGGGTTATGCCATTCTATGTTCAAGTTTGAATGCATCCCAGAGATACAAAGTGGTTAGACGAAAATATGGTGACACCTAGTAAAGGAATGAAATCTTTACTTAATATGGTGTCAAATTGCCTTTGGCATCCAAAACTGCCTGAATTTGTCATCATCCAAAGGTGATGAAGGGCCTGCAGAATACAAAGATATAGTTGCCCAAACCATAACTGCACCGGGCTATAAGCTTGAGGGGTTTGCCATGTGTAAACATATCCAATGGCCAGAACACTGTGAAGCTCAATTCACTGGACCATATTACAGTCTTCATTGATTGAGAGTCTACAATTTATGAGTGCTGCATTACTCTCTCCTCTTCTGAATATTAATATCGATTATTAGTGATCTGGCAATTGCAGCTCACCCATAAATATTTTGCTTATGGAGTTCCCTCTTCACACTCTTTCTGGACATGGCCTTTGGAAGATTGAGATTGAACTCTGCAGTCACTAATGGTGCAGTTGTTTTCTTATTCTAGATCACACCCTTTTCGATGTCCTTTTGTCTCTTTCAGTCAGTTGAGATGTTGTCCACACTGATGTTTATCAGATGCAGTTTTCTTGGAAATTGTAAATGCAGTCATAACCTTTGATACTTTACCTCACAAATAAAATGGCAACTTCAGGTTAGAGGCACCAGCCAAGTGCGCACTAATAATGCCATCTTTGAAACTCAGTAACCTCCGGCATGACTCAGTAATATTAGCAGTGCACACTGGAATGAAGAAATTGAAGCCTGCCAAGTGTTAGCTAATCACACAATGGAAACAAAAGAACATTACATTACTTCCACTTGAAACATGTGAATTCTAAACCTGCAAGTGATATAGTTTTTCAATATTTTTGTCTAACCTCTGTAGCTCATGTAATCTTGTAATGGTAAAACTAATTATTATTTGCAAGTTTTCTCCTCTTTAACTTGTTTACTTTATTGATTTCAATTGCTTATGATAGCATATATTCAAAGAATATCAGCTACTAATATACAAAATATTAAAATTAAAAAAAAAAAAAAATAAATTTTAAATTTTATTGCACCACTTGAAGAATAGAGAATTTCTTTCAGAGCAAACAAAAAAGAAGTCCGCATTTTATTATCAAATTAGATTTTCATGATGATCAGGAAATTTTTTAATTCAATTTGCTTTTCATTAAAGTATCCAATTAAATTAATATATGAAATTAGTAACTTGTAACGTCCAATTAAAATGTTTTGAAATACATATCTTAATTGTAATATAATACGTATCTTAAAGTTTTGCTATAATGAACTTACATTTACAATGTAACGTTGTTCTAGTTACATCACTTCCAAAGTGGTTAACAGCACGTGCTTCATAGACTCCAGAGTCTTCAGCGTAACAATACAAAATATCCAGAATAACTAATCCAAAATCATGAAATGTTCGGAATCGATGTCCTGAAAGGAAAAAAAATAACAATAAAATATGTTTTTCACTTATACAAAACTATACTTGATAACATTTATAAAACTTTGATTCACACATTGCTTACCATGTTGTAATTTTTGACCATTAAAATACCATTCCACTACCAAGTTTGGATCATGTGTGGGTGTCAGAGTTGCTTCAAAATGAGCACTTTGGCCTTCAATTAAATTCTCAAGAGGGCGAATATGTGTTGTATATTTTGGTGGCTGATTTGACTCAAGTTGTACATAAGTGTCACTTGAGTATTTTGCTCCTTCTAAGGCAGCTATCCTATCCAGGCTTTGAGGTTGAAGTGAATCAAAGAACAGAGTTCCACGGCCTAAAATAAACAAAAGTGTTTTCTTTTAATATCTCTAAAATAACGAAATATTCTGATGGTTTTTCTTAGTCTTCATTTAAAAAAAAAAAAAAAAAATCAAAGAATATTAATACAGTAGAACCTCTGCAGAGCGAATGTCGATATAGCGAAATTCTCTCTATAATGAAATTTTTCTGTGGTCCCGGCAAAACTCCTATTGACTTAATGCTTTTTCAATCTACATATAGCGAAATCTTTATAGCGTAATTATCCCAATAACGAAAGGATTTTTCGGTCAGACAATAAATTTTAAGGTATATTTTAGCTCTTTATTACGAAATTTGGTTCCCTTACTTAGCATGATCAGACAACCAACGAACGAAATCATCGCAAACGGCCAACAAACGAAGTTAAAAACAAGTTCTTACGTCACAAGCTCTGCCCAGTCGGCTGCGGCTATGGCATTAGGTCTATTTTATCGGCAAAATCAAGGATAATAAAATAACAAGGATTGCTTATGCGATGCTACCATCTAGCGAGGAAATTTGCAAACAAACTAACTGTGACGTCACTCCTAGACCCGACAAGCGGGCAGCGCAGGAGAAATGCTTGGAATACGCTGTTCTGCTGCCGCGTATAATATAATTTAATAACTACTTAGAAAAGCCAAAACTCGCAACACATAAAATATTTGACATTTCCAAAAGATAAACGTTGAAAATTTTGGATGAACAAATTTAAACGCATTAAAAAATTCAATCTGAAATCATGCCATGATTACACTGAATACAGTGGAGCAGACGTAGTTCCAGCGAGATCTTCAATACGACTTGTTAGGTCTACCTCGAAAAATTTTAAAGAAGAGTGCTTTAAAATTAAATAATACCGGTACTTAAATTTTTAATATCAGACACTAGCATCGACGTAGCCAAACGCGCAAAGTACCCACCCCCCACCATAAGTCAAGTAAACGTATTTTTGAGTGAGCACCCAACCCCTCTCGATATTTAGGAAAATGAGAACATTCGTCTGCATTAATGCAAAAACTTAAAAGATCTGTGCACTTTATTTTTATAAGTAGGCTTCAGATTTGCATATAATGCACATTTTTTCCCGAACTAGTAATTCGCTCAAATGATGTTTTTAAGCACTTTTAGCCCCTTCTGGGCCTTCTAGCTTAAGCTTTATTGTACATAAAAATGCATATTTCTGACTTTAGCGCATATTTTTGAAGGGATGTTGCTTACAACTACAGTTCATTTTTGTCCAAGTATTTGCTGCTGAACAGATAAGTTCTTACTGCAGTTTTTACTACATATTTTGGCGGGGTTTTTTTTAGCGCATACTTTTGCACTTTTTAGTGCATTTAAATCCGAACCCTAATTACAAAAAAATGCAATAACCTGCTACTAGTTTATCTGTGGTTCAGTTGACTTTTCCGAATAGATTAGCCATTTGTTTTCCAGTAATATGTTAAATTTAAAAGAATCACTGGAGAAACTGTATCATCATAACATTATATTTCATAAATTTATGTTTTTGGATCAACACTTTATTAAGAGTCGTGTCAGTATTTTTTTCATTTTTTAAGCATATTTATGTAGGCCCCGCTCCTTTTTTTTTTTCTTTCCATATTGACATTTTCAAGTATTCAGTTAAAAACATCATTTGAGTGCATTACTAGTTTGGGAAAAAATATGCATTATATGCAAATCCGAAGCCTACTTATAAAAATAAAGTGCACAGATCTTTTAAGTTTTTGCATTACAATAGAAACGGCATTTTCAGTTTATGAATTAAGCTAATTTTGAATTAATAAAAAAGGTATGAAAAAAAATATAAATAACTTATTAATATATCAGATCAAACATATACATAATTATATGTAATATTTTGCAATAATATATAATAAATTTTATCAAAAATTTCAAATAAATAAAAAGAATATCTTAATTGTTGCTGTGTTCCTATGCTTTGCCTTTGAAGCAAGGTCTAGGAGTGATGTCATCTGCATCAGCCAATCACGTCAATTTACCCGCATAAGCAATCCTTGTTATTTTATTATCCTTGGGCAAAATTACGAAGAGATCTCGCACCAAACTACCCATGATGCACTGCACAGCAATAATGGCGGCCTGCTCAGACGTTTAAATGTGCAAGCATGTTAAAAATTTATTTTCTAAGAGAATCGGCACAAGAACTACTATAAAAGCTTTCGAAACTAGGAAGATTCTTTATATTAAAGACTTTAATATTTATTCAAATTTATGAATTTATTTTATTGAAAGTTTAAGCCCGTAAACGTTTTTGTGAAATGTAATTTTACTGATGCCGACGAAAAAACACTCGTCGGCCTTAATATACACACTTATTAAGGAAGCGTTCTTTCGGTATTTTCCTGTAAAATACGTATTACAATATTATTTTCGACTCGTTCTGCTTTCAAGTTTTAATTTTTTCAGAAAAGATAATCGCGATTCAAACAAAATTTTCAGCAATGGCGGCCTAGATGACTTTAGATAGGCAGCGATGTCAAGTATAGAAAAAGTTTTGCTCTTCATGTTAAGAAGCATTCAAATTAATATAAAACACTATATTTTTATATATAAATACTAAATTTAAAATATATACATATATAAATGCAATTATCAGCAATTTATACATCAAAATCATGCAAATTTTAACACCACCTCCATGCAACGAAGTATCTATATAGCGAAATGATTTTGTCGGTTCGTTGAGTTCCGCTCTACGGAGGTTCTACTGTACATAGCAAAAAGTCAGAATTTGAAATTTGAAATAAAAAAAAAATATCCTATTAAAACAATGTTTTCTCTAGTAATTTTATAATTAAAAGTAAAATTCTTATCTCAGGTTCTTAACCCGGCGTTAGTGCGGTGGGGTGTCTGAAACCCCAGACCTTTTCTTTTTGACTTTATCATAACTTGGCATAGTTTGTCAACAATGGCTTTTTCTATACCTTTTGAAAGATAATCATAGATAACGTACACGGAGTTATATTCATTTTGGTTAAAGGCTTCATCGTGTAAGGACGTGTTGATTTCTGTTTTGGTTTCTCACACCCCACCGCACTAATGCAGTGACATAAAATTCTAGGAAAAGTAGGCTTCTTTGCATTACTTCTGTCAATAATATAAGGCATTTTTATCTGTTTTCTTGTTTATGTGATAATAAATTAATGTTTTTAGGAAGATCCTCATTATGTCCAAGGTATAAAAAGAGAAAAACTAAATATTCCTGCCAAAGATGTAAGCAATTCTTGTGCTTGGAACATGTAATATCATATAGTGAAAAAGATTTTTGCAGGATGCAGAACAAAACAATGTGCTGTCATAATTTAGGTTACATACCCTTTCATGCATTTATATTAACTCCAATATTAAATTTGCTTTTGTAATAGTTAATTTTTTTCTAATAGAAATAAAATTCTTTCATTTATTTATGTTTTTTAAATAAAGGAAAAATAAATCATACTTTCTCTTTACTTTATTATTTATTGTTAAACTAAAATTTTTTTTAGTAAAATTGATTCATTATAGCAATTTATAAGATTAATAGTAAATTATAAAATAACAAAACTTTAAAACAAACTGGAAAATTTCAAGAAATATGTTGGGGGTATGTGACAGCCCACCGCACCACTGGTGTGATTTTTTGTCACCGCACTAACGCCGGGTTAAAGGACGACTTTACAATCACATACAGCTTCATTGAAATCGAAAGACAACTTCATTGAAATTGTCTGTTCTGATCACTTCTACTTGTATACGCTGACGAAGGCAGCTTGGCTGCCGAAATGTGCATCCGTACAAATAAACAATCTTTGTGGATTAGTGGTTTCCATTGTGTTTTGTTACAGCCAATCACGTCAAGTCACTGGCCTCCAACTGCCAATGCCTATTTTTTTTACAAATAATGTCTTCCAAGCGAAACAATGTGTAATATACCGGTAATTTCCAGACACTAAATGAAGCTGAATTAGGTCAAAGGAGGAGTCCAATCCTGCATGGATTAAGGGGCCTTAATTAGGTTACCATAAATAAAGGTAACCTTGAAGAGAGGCTATGATTAATTCTCTTCTATTGACAGGAACATAACATACCAATTTGCCACATGAAACGCTTTCTTACATAGAATGTTCAAAATGCCCTCCATTAGCATGGATACATGCATCAACATGAGAATGAGCAAGCTGTCATTATCAAAACGAACTTAAAAAATTTATATCTCCCATGGAAACATATTGGGTCAGCTGCCAAGATATAATAGACAGATATAATAGAGGTTATGACAAAACTTTCTTTATTATCACATAATAATAAATTGTAAATCCCTGGCTGAGGATGACAAAGATACAATTGGTTCTGATGCCATTCAATTCATTTTAAATTTGCCTCTTTGAATTTTTATTAAAAGGAAAATGTCTCTTATAATGAATACAGAAAATTATACTGCAATATTCAATCAAATTTAATTTTTTTGCTTAATATTTTTAAAATAAAGTACACATATTCATGAATGGAATTAAGCAAAGTGCACTGATGGAGAGATTCAATTTAGCTTCTGCTGTTTCAATTAGTCTCACATTCCCTCCCTTTATATGGCGTTACAATGGCACATGTAGATGTATATACTATCTTGTCTCATCAGTCATATAACATTTAATCATTTTGTGGACCTAGGAAAAGGAGGAAAAATGCTAACCGACTTTTCACTGGTCTCACTTCAGAGAGGAAGAGAGATGGCAGAAGCTATTTGGCATTGCCTCCGATGCCTCCTATGCAATAGAGAGCTGTAAAAGTATTTAATTTTTTATAATTAAATAATGGACCAGAATTAAAAATTTCAATGGATCTGTGATATATTAATATCAAAAAATAAAATTCTGAAAAAAAATGAAATTTGATTTTTTGCATAGAATTGTCCTTTAAGCTAGCCTAACAAGAATGAGAACAAACGTGTAATGAAAGAAATTAACGGTTCAATGCCCTGAACCTAATAATCATGGTTCTGCACATTCAGCATCAAAGCCATGATTGCGGCACTTTCCACTCAAACTTCAGATATATGATCTTGTTTTGTTTATCAAGGAAAGATTTTTATTAAATATGAAAAATAAAAACTCCTTTGAATTAATTAACAAATAATCTAAGACTAAGAAAACAATGGTTGCAGCATTTCTAAAAAATTTCAATTTAATCAGTACTGAAGAATGAAATACAATGTAATTTTCAGTTCTAATGAAAATTATTTGTATTTATTTAGGAAAAAAAATTATAATTCAAATTTTCTGATAAAGAAATAATTTTAAAGTGGATACCTTGGCATTTTATGGATGCTCTTGTAAAATCTTCACCAAGTTTATTCGAAGCTCGACATACATATTCTCCTGAATCTGCGGCTTCAACGAATGAAATATCCATTACCACATATCCAAAATCGCTGAGAGTTTTAATTCGTGAACCTGAAATAAATAATATATTTAAATTTAATTTGTTTTCTTTTGACAATGTTATACAATTCTTACAGTTGTTGTTGAAATATTTTATCAGGATGATGTGGAGCAGTCATCTTTTGATGCTCTTTTGCATCTTACAATAGTATTAGTAGGATGTTGCATAATTGTTGTAGCAGCGAGTTCCAAAAAATTTCGTCAGTTTACTGGGTCTGGATTGGTATGTTATAACCCCCTCTTCCTTCCAATTCAAAATTACATCACTCACTGTCGAGCGGGGTATCTGAAATTTGTTGGAAATCTCATGGACCGAATGCCCAAACCTGTGGGCTCCAATGATCATCCCTCTTTCCTCCAAATTAAGTTCTTGTCGTCTGTTCAAATTGACTGCAGTAGTTGCTATGAATGCATTCTAACCCGTCAAGGTCTTTTCTAAGTTGTATGACGTGTATGAATGATCCCATGCGCTTTTGGAGTGTCCAGTGACGAATGGCCAGACAGTGTATTTCACTTTAAAGTTGGCACCTCTGAATAAAAACTGCCTAAGCCCTTTTCTGTTTGACTTTCTCCATTTAACAAAACAAAGGTCTCAAAATTCTACTGCTAATCACAGAAAAAATTTTAAACTATACTAAGCTTTACTCACTTTCTCTTAGAGGCTTTCCATTATGAAACCATTCTACTTTCATATGCGGATCACCAACGGGGATAAGGTTGCATTCAAAGTGAGCTGAATCGCCTTCTTGTAAATTTAATAAATCCTGTCAGTTAAAAAAGAAAAATATCCATATCAGAAAAATGCAATAAATAATTAATTTTTTTATTGAAAACATTTATAATGATGATTCAATTTTATATACCGTAATTTTCGGGAGTAACGCCGCGGCGGCTGATACGCCGCACACGCCAAAATTTAATAAAAATGTTAAATCTCCGGGAGTAACGCCGCGGCGGCCGTCGATTGGTTGACCTCTAGCGGGCGTCGATTATTCTGATTGGTTGACCTCTAGTGGGCGTCGATTATTCTGATTGGTTGCCCTCTATTGACGAACGCGAAAATTAGACCAGTTGATCATTAGCCAAGTGGCCTCTCTGGGCAAAAAGCCACACTAAAAGCGTGGATTATTTAAAATAATTTATTTCCTGTTGATGACAGATTACACTGCGCGATTTGTGGAAAACATCGATGTTTCTAGAACGATTCGATGAAAACCATCGATACTATAAATTCGTCGATAATAAGAGTGCTTTATTATCGAGTGAATCACCCGCTGTCGATGAACGATCACGCTCGATCGATATCGGAGTGAATTTTTAATCGTTGATCGTTTTTTTTTTTTTTTTTTGTAAAATCTCCGGCAGTAGCGCCGCGGTGGCTGATACGCCGCACACGCTGAATTTTTAACTTTTAATAACAGAAACGCCACGGCGTTACTCCCGAAAATTACGATAATTTCATTGTTATTGGTTCGTTATCCAATCATTCTCCTATCCACTGTCGCCACTATATAATTTATTTATTTACTATTTGTTATTTCTTCATCCAATCATGTTCTCATTCTGTACCATATATTCTGTATATAAAGGCTTATGTCCTCTTGTGTGTATCCTTGATAAAGCCGGGAATAAATGGCGAAACTAGTCGGAAACTCTGTTCTCCCTTTGTTGTGTTGTAAAGTCTCTACCAATTTTATGTCCCTTATTGCTTGCTTAATACTGTAAACATGCACTATAAATTTATATAAAAACATTACTCTTACCTGAATATGAGTCGTGAAATGAGGTTTTTGTCCACGGGCACGATCAATACATTCTAATTTGACAGTAATTTCAGCTCTTCCCCATTTATTTGTTGCACGACATGTATATTCTCCTGAATCTTCAAAATAAACACCTAAAATTTCTAAAACCACCATTCCAAATGCATGTACTGTCCTAATACGATGACCTACAAATTATAAAGAATAAGAATGCATGACAAAAACATCTAATTGCTGCCGTTTAAAAAGAAAATTGAAATGTAAATTACCAGCTTTGAGAGGTTGATTATTGAAAAACCATTCTACCACCATAGTTTGGTCACCCGCTGGAGTCAGGGATGCTTCAAAATGGGCGATATCACCTTCATTTAGATTGGTCAAATTCTGGAATTGAGATGTAAAACGAGGTGGTTGGCCTTCTTCATCTGGTAAAGGTCGTTCAATATAACGAAGAGAATCTTCCAAATCTTGAATTTTTTCCAAGCCTTCTTCTCCTTTTGGATGAAGAGTACCCTCATATAATACACCTTTACCTGTAATTTTAAAATCTCAATTAATAAGATGAAAAAAAATTCCTCCATTCATATAAAAACTTTTTTTTCTTAAGAACATATCCCATTAAAATGTAATATAAAAGAAAGTCTTAACAGTTTAAATTAATCATTAAAGGAAACAATTAACAGGACTGATATGACTGTCAGGGACATTCAGAGAAAGAAACCACACTTAATCTGTAGATATGATTCTAGAACTGTATGAACAACAATAACTAGCTAGAGAGGAAGTGGTTTATAATCCAAGAAGAATTTACCATGTGGATCTTATATCTACAGAGTCAAACAGAAAAGGATAGCCTTTACTGCTTAACTCTGTAGATAGCACCTGGATGAATAAATTCCTCTTAATAAACTCCACTTGTATTGTTTAGTCAGTTTCTCTCCACATAGTTACCAAAGTAAGCATAAACCAACAGATCTGTGACTGAAGTACTTTAGATAAACCATTGTTTATTATTACAGTAAATTATTCATCTTTTTCTTGGGCAATCTCTAAAAAAGGTTAGTTCAGCATTCTATGCCAAATTTATTCTAATTTTCAATTACCATCAGGAAGGGACTATCCTTTGTTTTATACCGAGGACCCATATTCCATGCATTAAATTAATAAATGGGTAAAGATACTGAATAGAGAGGGTGAGTACATTAGAACCGAAAAATTGAATATGCAAAGGCCGGGACCAATGAATGAATGTTAATAAAGTTGAATATACCTATAAATCTAATCCAGAGCTTTCTTATCCAATTGTTGGATGAGGTTTTGCATCCAGTATGATATCAAAAATTGACCGACTATATAACAGCCCTCTCTGATACCAATTCATATTCAGCCATTATAAAAATGTGTAAAAGCAAAAGGTTAAACATTTCATAAGACGGAATTTTGAAATGTACTCGACAAAAACAGAAAGACCCCAATACCAGCATTATCGGATGGACTGATTCTTTCCAGAGAAAGACCTACAAAAGAATGAACGTCTGAGGTAATAGTGAAAGTGAAGCGGGAGAAAATCTAAAAATTCAAAGATCAGTTGCTAAATATGTAGGAGTCTCCCAGCCAACAGCAAGTGATATTATGGCTAAAAAAAATCTCTAAATTTCCACTCTATATGGATGTAACCTAGATATAGGTTCATTGGAAAAAAGATTCAAGTCACATTCAAAGCAAACAATCTCTTATGAAAAAATACTGGCACAGGAAACAGCCATGTAGACAATTCCATTTCACGACATCCCTGTAAAATTAACTGATGCTTTGCCGATGGGCTTCTGTGAATTTGGACTTTTAAAAATAGATGACCATTCTTGTCTGTGAAAAGCTTTTCGAGGATTGGGGAAAAGATCAACATGAATGGCTTTTGAGGAAAAGCTTTCCGAGGAATGGCTTGTGATGTAGTCACCAAATAAAATATATTGTAATGGTGGTGAGAGTTTTTATAATGTTTCAATAGCTTGAAATCGTTCAATTGTAAAAAATTTCACCCTTAACACAAGAGGGTAAATACTATTCATTTAGGAAAAATAAGAGAGAGTAACAACACAAGTTAAAACTACCACATGTACCCCTATTTTTATGTCCAGACTAGAAAAGAGAAAGAGTGAAGATTATCCCAGGAAAAGACACAGTACCACTTTTATAGTACTATAAATCAAGTGTAAAATTACAACATAACTGGCGGAGTCTTGTAAGAGTACCACATCATATGCATTCAGGCTTGTATGCATTAAATGAAACTGAAGCAAGTGACGACAAGGTTTAATTTTTAATAGAAATTTTAATCTTGATAAGGATAAATATTCATTAAATATAAGTCAATCAAACTGTCAAAGTATACACAGAAAAAATTTAGACAACTAACAAATTAACAATTTGCAGTATGGCATACATATTTGTGGATTGCTTATTTGAAAGCATTCAGTTCATTGTTAGGGCAAATAATTGGCTGCTAATGATCATATAACTTTTTTCCACAAGTATTTTACCAAACAAATACAGTAGAGTCACAGTTAACTGAGCCCTGGATATCTGAGACTCTGGGTTAACCAAGGTGATACACGATCAAGATAAAAAAGATTGATATAAGTTTTTTGTAGCAAAAATTAATTTAAAATCTTTTGTTTATCTTAAGAGTGTTATTCCATATGCATGTATTGTCTTGTAAAGTACAGTCGGGTGCAAAAAAGTTTTTACCTGCTCCGTAGGGGCTGAGCTTTCTGGATATTGATCGGTTGCAAAATCAGGTACTTGTACTGAGAGTCAAGGCAGATTAGAATGGACCTGTCCCTTCTGAATGAAAATAGGGTAGCAGGTATACGCTTGGGATGTGCTCGTCGTCTGCTGCCTCCTGACAATAATAAGCGATAGCGGCTGACAGCAATATCGTTAAAGTCTCTGCCTACTGCCTCGAATGGCAGAGTTCGAATCCGATACGGATAGACATTTTTTTTTTGTTCATTATCGTGTTTTTGATTTCGTTTAAGTTTTAAACAGTGTATGTAAAGAACACCATAAACAGATTAAAGTTTTTTCATCCAAGTGTGCAATTTGATCTGTTTATTTGAGGGTTTAAAAAACTTTGCATGTTAATTGTCATGTCATGCTTTATTCTATATTTTAGTTTTTAATAAAATATACACTAATTCATACCACCGTTACTTTTACAAAAATCCTCTTTTGTTCAAATAATTTAATATTCTCTACTATTAAAATATATGATTTTATATATTAAAACGCAAAGCATTTTTTGTAAGAGCATAATTGGCACTTCTGCATATGCGCATCTGAAGCCAACAAAGAAAGTTACGACAATCCATCAGAAGCCAGGGATTGTTGTAATGAGACAATATTCAATCATTGTTTTGAATTAAATAAACTGAAGATTTGCAGAAAGAAAATCCTGCCTTGTTCATTTTATGACGTTTCCTTGTGACTACTGAAAAACTCTGAAAATATTCTGTTAAATGTTATATCGTTAGAAAGAGCTTTAAAAACTGATCATTTTATCTGCTGACACTTTATGTCTCAGCTTAATACTTTCAGAGAAATTTAGTTTAAAGCTATTTTGATTTTATATAATAACTCATTTCTTATTCTTTGTGCATAATGAGATATTTAAGCTCTGATTATTCTATTTGCTGCTCTGACAATTTTTTATTTTATTATTTTTTAATTAAAGAGATGGAGATTAATAATAAGATGGGTTGTTCTCCGTCAAATTTTGATGGTATCCATCTAGTTAAATAATAAATTTAAAAAAATTTTCGGATGGTTTTGGCATAATCGTCATTGATTATTTTATATACATACAAAAATGAGACTTGTAACCTTTCGAGCAGTCAAAAGAAAATAGCTTCTACTACACCCAGGGAATAGGGAGAACGGCACTCCCTATTCCCTGCTTTCACCTGTAAATCACTTCCGCATCACACCATAAGGAGCGCTGCATCAGCTTATCTCTTGATCACGCATATAATTATATCGATACTGTGCACCATTTATGTTACATTATTAACCAAATAGATTAGTTTATTATTAATAAAACAAAAATTCTCATCAGAACAGCCAAAATAATCTTTTTATCAACATAGTTGAGCATGTGAGGTAAAACTTGCCTACCCTGATGCTAAGCAAAAACTTAATGGAATTGTTCCATAGTAAGCTTGCTCGACTAGATACCTGGAAAAAGTAATCTCATTGGATTGAAGTATTGTAAGGAAGCTGAACAATTTTGACTTAGGTAAAAACCTTTATGCACCCGACTGTACATTTTAAATGAACATTGTCTTTATGTTAATGCAGTGGTTATCGTCAAGTTTTGTATTAATACCAGATCTGCATATTATCGAGTGTTTTCATATCCGAGGTAGTCTCAGACCCAATTAACTCGGCTAATCAAGAGTCTACTGTACTTGCAACTCCTTTCAGCCATAGCATACCAGTTGTGTAAAGATAAATACAGTCGTGTCCCTGTATTTGTGGGTATATTCCAATCAGTGAATCATGAGAACTGTCAATCATTGCATTACCATCCAAACCAGTTGAAGTAAAATTTAGCCTTGTACTGAGGTTAATGAATTACCACCGAAACCAGTTGCACTGTTAAATGAATTACTATTAAATTGGCGGCCCTTAGAAGGGCCTTTTTTGCAACGAATGTGAAATTAATTTTTCTCAAAAGAATCATAATACTTTCTTGTTTGACATGTTGCTCAAACATATGTTGAATGTGTTTAAACAGGAAATTTGAACTAAAGGACTTGTGCCATGAGGCTAAGGAATTTTAAGGAAACTCTACTACAGATAAAGAATTTGCAGATAAGAAAGTATGACTGCAAATAATAGACAAAATATTAAAAAAAAAAATCACATCTAGTTTAAATGATTTGTAGGTATTTATTTCACTTCAAAAAAATAGCAAAAGATTTTATCGACTAGCAAAACTAAATGTGGTATTCATTAACGCAAACATCTATTTTTCATATATACTTTAGACTTACCTAAAATCTCAATAGTAGTTGAAGTAAAAGCTTCACCAACTCTATTCTTTGCTCGGCAGGTGTAAATGCCACAATCCCTTGGCCACATATCAGAAACATCCAAAACAACTTGACCAAAATCATGCAAAAAATGGAATCTGGACCCTGATAATAGAACACATACCATTTAAAACATAATTTCATTTTCTTTTTATACAGTATTTATAATTACCACTAAAAGAAATCAAAGTTTAAGAAACATCAACAAATTATTAAAATAAAAGAAGGGACTGTGATGTGAAATTGCCTGTAAAAAAACATCTGACCATGAAACACTGGATACGCATTTCAAATGAGTCTCAATCTGATAGCCTTCAGAAAACATATCTGACACTTTGTATCTCAGCTGGTTTTTTTGTGTTTAGAGCTTTTCCTTCCTTTTCAATTAAAAAATTAATTTGCAAAAAAAATTTAAGAATTTGAATTTGATCGGGGGGGAATTAATATAAAAATACAGCATGGACCTGGTTGAACGCGGTCTGCTAGAATGCCTCCAATGCGGTTTGGCATGGCTCCTGAATTCTATTTCCGGTTTTGCGAATGGCATCTTTTCGTGGTTTTTCACAATATATTTTACGTTTCACGATATTTATGATATATTTATACATGTTGATATGTTTTTCAATTGAAAATATGTCACTCGAATTTCCATCGCCAAAGAAAGCCAGCATGATAGCAAAATTTCGGAGCAAAACGGCAACAACCAACTGAAAGTGTATGGCTACTTCTAAAAACTTCTAAAAAACTATCAAGATCGTCACTTTTAACGTTAACACTGTCTCAAATGAAGAAAACCATTATATACTACTTTTTAAAAACACATTTTTAAAACTTCTCTAACCTAGCCACCATTTATTTGAATGCTTGCAAAAAAATAAAATCGATTTTCAATTCTAGTGTTCATGTTCACTTTCGATTTGAACAACTTTCAGCCACCACCTTATGGACGTAAAATGAAAGTTGAAAAATGATTTAAAGTTTCTACAGGCAAAGCTTCTCGAGGAGATAGCCTGCATTTAAAGGCATGTTTGGATATAGCCTGAAAAAGAAGAGACACACTGTTAAGCAACAGATCAATTAGGTGTTTTAGCTTGATGTTAAGTCTTTTTCATGTTTTTTCATAAAAATAAATAGTTTGCATTCTTTTGATGTCCTAATGTACAGTTGTCATATTTATTTTCCTATGCACGGGGTGAGGGGACTCACGAATGGTTATGAAGAACGTGATTTCCTTGGGTTCAGTTAAGAAGAAATCGTAGCCAATAAGCTGTTTAGGAAATATGAATGAAAAACTATGCAGCAACTATAGCAAAGAACTTTAATTTGGATTGGATATCTTGTATTTACAGTCAAATCTAAAGATAGCCAAAATAAAGAAGAAGAAGGCTGCCAATCTTTTTTTTTTTTTTTTAATCGATCAACTCTTTAGCGTAAAGATATAATTTTTAGTTCATTATTTTCAGTATACACTTTACTTAGTTAAATACTCTATTCCTTTTGGGGTGCGAAAGCTTGATCTAGCATGACTCGATTTAAAGCGATCACTACTCTTGGCTCCTGACCATCATGTTCTACTGGGTTCATACTGCAATGCTCTTAAAGAACTAGAATTAATGAAGACCGGACAATCTGCCTTTAATGCTGCACCCC
>JAHWFO010010136.1:0-15208 GCA_023313115.1 Rhysida immarginata
AATTTATTACAAGAGCATAATTAGTAGTCGATAGCTAAATTACAGTAAACTGAAAACTTACGTCACTAAGGGCCGTAAAAAGAACTTTTTACCAACCTCGGATAAATCCTCAGATAGAATAAGTACTGGAATAAAGCTCAGATATGTCAAAACGGTGTTCTAGCATCCTCAGATAGGATAAATCCTCAGATAAACACCAGAATAAACTAAAGATATCCTGATAAAGTTATACGGTCCTCTAGAGGTCGGATAGTCACTTCGGATAGTGAATCCATGGATGAAAGAAACAGGATGGACGACTCCCTATACTTCCCCAGCAAGTTTGATTTCAGAGCGACATCTGGATTTTTGCATGAAAACTAGCATCTGTCGTCTGCTTAGGGAGAAGAGGAAGAGCTGTCCATAGGCTCATGGTTATTGTTGACATATTGCTAGGAGACCAGAAACAGCTGCGATTTCTTTGAAACTTATAATAAATATTTAGATCATGTGCACAGTTATGATTTAATGAAGAAATCTTTTCCATTTTCATTTTGATATCTTTTAATGTAATTTTGAATATAATTTTTAAAGCAAAACTTTATACGTATGTAATTAAATTGTTAAAAGAATCGTAAAAATTACATTTTAACTCCAAAACTTAATATTTCAATAAACTTATTCAATAAAATAATAAAAAATACTTTAATACAAAAAAATTCAAAAGAACTCAATGAAATACGTAATATTTTTGCGATAGGCGGCCATGCTTTTCTCCTCTTAACAGCTGTGTAAACAGAAACCATGCGAAGTGAAACCAAACGTTTCGGTATTTTTCACTTAAGACTCCAGAGGGCGCCACTGAAAAAGAACTCACGCACGACTCATAGGAGTCGTCCATCCTGTTTCTTTCATCCATGCTTAGAGGGAATAGCTACAATGGATAAGCAAACACACAGATTAATTTCATGTCAGTTCTTAAATAACAAGTATTTATCGAAGCAGATATATTTACAGGAAATGGAAAATCCAGATACCGTACGACGCGTCACTGCCCACCAAGCGCGGCAGGCCGAAAGGGGCCCCCTGGAATGGGCGCGCCGCTGATCCTCCTGTTTCTCCGAGCGTAAGAATTGTTGCCGAGAAGAATCTGCTGGAGGATCAGCGGCGCTGGTAAGCTAAGTAATTACTGGGAAGCAAATTTATTACAGAATACGAGGATTCCCCGCTTAAGAGACTTCCTATCGGCGTAACGGCGAGGGCATCAGTCAGATAACTGCTGAAGCACGTAGCATTCACGGGCGATAGCGGAAGATCGTCCGCGCTCGAATCCGAATGGCCGTTTGATTGCGGACAGGTAAGTTCTGGCGAGGTAGAAGAAAATAGATCAGCACTACTTTAATAAAAAGAGTCAGTATTTAACGTAGGCACTATTTCTTCAACAAATTTGGCATAGGAAAAGTCTTTATCAATTGACGTAAACGTTTCACTGGCCTGTGACTTTGCGGCGGGCTGGCTATGACGATTGGATTCCTTTTGCTGGAATTTTCGTCTTTCGCTCCTAGGCTTACGTCGATAAATGAGTGGCTTCGGCACAGTACTAGAAGACGTCTTAATAAAACTCACTCGGTCTTTGGGCGGTGGGGAAGGGCGGACGATTCGAACTCCCTACCGCCGATTTCTCTCCATTTGGCTTCCGACGTTGGTCGGCTGACATAGACGATTCAGCTCTTTCCAACAAGCCGACATAGACTCGTCTCCACTCGAGGTAGGTAATTGACTCTTCTTACCGTGGCCAGTATTTTTCTTATCCGTCTTTCTCTTCACAGGTGAAGGGGAACCTGAAGACGAAGAGCGAGTCAGCCATTGCAACTTCGACGACGACTTTGCTGTTGGACCTGGGGCTATTGTTGCTGCCCCAGGGAACACCCTATAACGAAGATAACGGGCAGGGTGCCCAGGGTGCCATCTGCTTCCCCTTAAATAACGATGACTTAATTAAACGCCTTCAAAGGAGGCCCGATCACCCACCGGCCGGTCATGCGAATTCCGTCGGGAAGGCGAAGAGAAACGTATATTTGTTACGGCCTCCCGATGACCGTACATAAGCGCTTAGATGAAGAATAACGCTCCTTGAACGTACCTGGACCTAGCCTTTGCCATTCCATTTGGAGGAAGGACTTAAGATGGAGAGCCCCTCTACTCCATACTGCTGTAGTTGACGAATTCACATCTTTAAAAATGTTGTTTCTGGACAACCACAGCTTTCGGTTCAAAAAGGCGATGGAAGCGGCTAGATCCAACTTTAAACCAGCGCCAGTGGAGTCATCCATCAAGAATCGCACACACTGGTAAGAAAACTCTTCCAGACGAAAATGTTGTTTTAGGCGATCCCAGATGGATTATGCGAACGGGCACTCATAAAATACATGACTCACAGATTCTGAGACCTCACAAACCAGGCAACCAGCAGATCCGACCACTCTCCATAGATCCAAATCCGTGGTGCAGCAACCGCCATTTTTGATTATCTTCACAAAGCTTGCCCACGGACAATCAGGGGGAAGCCGAACGATGTCAGTGGCTACACCCTGGTCGGATTGCTGGTAGAACCATGATAGACGAAGGTTGCCCCAATCTTGTGGATCTACAGGGGTTGAGTCAAAAGTAGTGGTCGATCATCGCGCAAACTTTTAAATGGGCACCAGACAAGAACCACTCATTGCTAATCTTCAAAGTAGAGTCCATCATGCTCGATGGTCTTCATCCAACGATCAGCCAGTTGGCGGATGCCCTCGCGAAACAATAACTTCGGTTTCTGGGCGAAAAAGTCACGCACGGCGTCTCACTGACATTGGCAAAGCGCCGTCCTCGCAAGAAGTGCGCCATGGACCGAAAGAGATGGTAGTTGGAAGGTGTCAGGTCGGAGCTGTATGCTGGATATGGTAGAACCGGGGGTTTTCCAGCAGTTGACGACACCCGTTGTTGTGCTTGCACGGGCGTCAGCTCGTGGGGCACAACTCGTCAGCTCCTGTTGACCTTTCCCATGGCGTACAGATGTCGAACCACACTCGATTGTGATGTCCCGATGTCCGCCGCTAGTCCACAGGCGGTGCTGCCTGGGTTGGCTTCCACTTGTTGCCGTAGGGCTGCGTCTTCCACTTCTTTAGGTCTTCCGCTCCTTGGCGCATCTTCCAGAACCATGTCTCCAGACGAAAAGCGGGAGAACCACCGTCTTGCTGTCCGTTCATTGGTCACACTCTGACTTTCCACCCTGCAAATTTCGGCGGTTGCTGCTCGCGCACTGGTCCCCTTTTTCCAATAGTGACGAAGGAGCCCGTATCACCAATTTTTCTGCATATTTTACACTGGCTGACACAGGTGCCACAAAGTCTATGGCATTCAAATTCGTACTGCCGTTTCTTCCCACTCTTTTCTCTTAATAAACTGCGATATACTCTTGTGGTAAATAGGCTTCGCCCAGAATTCGTCAAACTCTAACTCTCCCCCTCCCGAGTCGGCCACTACTTTTGACTCGACCTCTGTAAATGTCTAAGTCCGGGGATAAAAGTCACAAAGATTTTTTGCCACATTACATAAAAGTTCGGTGTTTTAAGGTTCATCGTCACTGACAATGTAGATAGAAACGGTAACCTGTTCACCTTTAAAAAGAATCGCAGGTGCAAGAATACAAAATTACCCCTTATTGGAGAAGGGAACAAAAACACACGGATCAAAGCGGACATTCTGGCCGCAATAAAATATCGACGAAAGTCAGGTAGTCCTAATCCCCCTTTCTCCACCGGGATGAACATATACTCTGATCTGAATGGTATCTCCGGTCCTCATGACCCAACACACAGTCCACAACAGCTACGCACTTCTAAAAGATCTTGTTTAGAAGGCAAGGTGAACAGGCATTTTGAAATCATAATCGGTATTATGTACGTTTTAATACACCTCGCCCTGACAAACATCAAGGTATCAAATCGAAAATTTTTATCAAGGCGAGAAATACACTTATCAATCACCTGTTGCCAGTGACGGGAGTCTGAGTTCGGGAGAAAGGAAAACACATATCCCAACACTGTCACTTGGCCACACCATGTTATTGGAAAGTTCTTTAGATCGTCGGCCGTCCACTTTCCAATAGCAATGCGTTTTAGATTTGACGAGGTTGATGGAGCTCCGCGTCGAGGTTGATGGAGATATTCAGGAAATATGCGTCAGATGCGAAAAGCACCACGTCATCGGCCTAAACCAGCGTCCGGATGTTGATCGACGCTACTGGTAGTTCATATCCCCGAACATCAGGGTGGCGATTTAAATACTGAGGTAATGGCTCCAAATAAAAGATGTACAGGAGGGAGGATAGCGGACACTCCTGCCTAACACCCTTTGATAGTTCGAAGAATGTCGAAATGCAGCCATTAATCGCCACACACGATGTGGCCGAAGCATACAGTGCCGAGATCATCACAGCAAATTTCTGAACTTGAAGATGATGAAACACTTTGAAGAGAAATTCGTGGTTCACCTTATCAAAGGCGTTTTCCTGGTCAAGGCTTAAGATAGCAAGTGTTTCATCATCTTCATCTTCAGAAATGCCAAGAAATGTGCTTCTTCCAAAACATATCGGATGGCAATGAGATTATCATCCTGTGATGGTATCGAACAGGATTGTCCCAGGTCAAAAAATTCATCGGGGAACAATTTAAGTTGTTGTTGAAAAGCCCCAGTTAAGACCTTGTAATCTTGGTTGAGTAGAGTTATCGGTCTTCACTGGGTCACGAGTTCTGGATTTGGCACTTTCGGGAGTAGAATAATCTTCCCCTCAACAAATTCCGATGTGATGAAAGAAGGATCTTGGATGATGAATTAAACACTCTCACCAGGAAAGGCCCATGAAGTTTCTAGGTCGCATTGTAGAAGGAATACGGGATGTTATCTAAGCCCGGACTGGACCCATGACGGCCATCCCTAGACAGAAACTTCCTTTACTTCATCTTCAGTGAAGGGACTGGTGATGCACAGGTCAGTATCCTCCGAGAAAGGTCTTAGTGCCTCTATCCACTTCTTCGTGGCGTCGGATGGAACGATTGGTTTGTCAAAGAAAGATGCAAACTGGGAGCGGAAAGCTGATAAGATGTCGGAGTCAGCCTCAAATACCCCACCATCCACAACCAAATGACGACAATACTTCTTGTTGGCCCTCCGTCTCTCCTCAGCAAACACGGCTGATGACATGTTCCTGACGTCCGCAGCCCAGGTGAGTTTGGCTCTGAGTGCAGCGCCGGCACCCTTTCGGATCATCAGAGCATTGATCTCACTCTTCACCTGGCGTATGTCACCAGCAAACTCCTCCTTAGGAGTAGAACAACGGAGGAGACGCAGGATTTCTTGCAGCATGAGGAGATGACGACGACGACGCCTAGCAGCGTCCAACCCAATCTTCCGAAAAAAGCGCTCGATATTAGTCTTTATTAATAACCACATTTCTAAGGTAAGAGGCACATTGTGGAGATGTTTTTCCACAAACTGAACGAACGTACTCTTGTACTTTTCTTCGTTAAGTAGAGAAACATTTAGGAACCAATTGCGATGACGACTAGTACCTGCAGCTGATGCTGGGAATGGAGGGTTCCACGACCACATGATGGCACTGTGATCGGAGAATGAGCATGGAATAACCTCCATTGTACCAGGGTCGAGTTTTTGGACATGAGATCGCGGTTTAGTAAGCATCGCTCATACGTCAAAATTGCGTAAGATCAGAGCAATTACCATTGGAAGGCTTTGACATTACGCAATTTTGACGTATGAATGATGCTTACTAAACCGCGATCTCATGTCCAAAAACTCGCCCCTGGTCTACAGCAAAGGCATTATCAATCAAAAACAGATCGAGTCTTGATGACACAGAGTCCTTGATGGAAAGTGAACCCAGGTTGTTCAGATCGTGGAGGGTGTGTCCAGAGATCGAATAATGCATTTTGCTGGCACAAACGACACACATATCCAGACAAAAAGATGTTTCAATCGTCTGGACGACAGTTCAAGTCCCCAGCAATCACTACAGGCAAAGTTGTGCACAAAAAGTTGTTAATATCACTAAAAAATTTCGTTTCTCTACCGGCACACATGGAGCATATACATTAAGTAATCGGAATTCGATGCCAGATGATGAAATGTCCGTCGCAATTACCCTGCACTCGTCGTCGTACACACAATTCGACACCATAATGGAGGGATTGAAAATGATAGTCGCAACCCCTGCCTATATGGTGACGAGGAGTTAATGAAAAATTGTTCGCATGAATACTGGCAGCGAAGACCGGGAAGATTGTAGCACTGTTGTGAAGGGGCCAATTTCAGCTCTTGCAGTAGGAGAATGTCCGGCCTGTACAGGGCAATGAAAGTTGATAGAACCAATTGCTGGAACAAAGATCCAAGTGGACGCACGTTCAGTGAGATGACTTTCATTGAGGATTTACGATTTCGGAGACTGACCTGTGTCTTCAGGAGACTTCAGCCTCTCAGATGTAGGAGGAGGCTCTGATATCTTCCGTCTTGAGGATCGGGGCCGACCCGAAGAGGAAGAATGGCTGCGCTGGCGGTCCCTGTTCTCGGACATCGTACAGATTACACGCTAAGTGTAGCACAGTAAAATATCATACATATTGTAAATAAAGAATGTTATCATTATATTGTTCTTATTTTTTTATCTTTATTAAAATAATGCATTATTGAAGACCCAATTCTCTATTGTAAAGAATGTGTCAGTATATGTTCAGATATACAGTATACACTGGAGTGCCAAAAATCATGAGATACCTATTCAGTATCGTGCCTTTCTAAGAGCAGCAACTCGATGTGGCATGGACTCTACCAGTCGGCGGATGTCCTCTGAAAAGATGTTCAGCCATGAAGTCCAATGGAATAATTGCCTGAGTGTTGCGGGTGCAGGCTCTTGTCCAGAATGGATCGTTCGATAATATCCCAAATATATTCTATAAGGTTCGTGTCTGGCAATTAGGTGGCCATTTCATTCGTTTGAATTGTTTAAAATGTTACTCAACCCAATCGCGAGTAATGTTGTCCCGGTGGCATGGCGCATCGTTCTCCTGGAACATCCGATCGATGTTAGGGTACGTGAAGACCATGAAGGGCTGCAAATCGTCCTCATGCAGCTGGACATAAGGATTCCGAGCCAATGACACGTCCAATTTGATCAGATTCCAAACCCTGCCATGTAAACACGCCCCACACCAGCTTGCACAATCCCTTCCTTTTTGTGGGTCCATGGCCTCCTGGGATCTGCGCCCTACCCGAACCCTGCCATCGGCTTGCATCAGCTGGAATCGTGACTCGTCGGACCAAGCTATGTGTTTCCAGTCATCTATGGTCCAATGAATATGTTCACTAGCCCAAGCGAGGCACAGCCTATGTATGTATGATATGAAGGGACATTCTCCTCAGATGTCACTGGTCACGAGCGTTTAGCAGACGTGGTCAGCCACTGCGCTGTCCATGGTGGCAGGTAATGCCTGAAATGAGGTACTCTCTATATACCCTTGATACGGTGGATCGAGAAATCTTGAATGTCCCATGCGTCTAGCACCAACTATCATTCCGCGTTCAAACTCTGATAATTCTCGTCGTGTAGCCATTATCACGTTAGAAAACGTTTCAGACTACCGCAAATAGTCAATTTGACAATACTGATACCTCTCTCTGCCTATTTATACATCTTTTTTTGCGATGCAAGCGAGACCTGAAAATTTGTATATGGAAAATTCGTATGCGTATTTTAGTATATCAAGGCTCATACTAATTCAGGATTCGTTAATACTTATGGAAAATAAAATCTTGTAAACATTCCAAGGAGGAGCTTTAGCAGTGTAGCAAAAATACATTTTTACGTTTATTAAAAAGAAATTAATCCATCCCCCCCCCCGCCTCGCGAGTAGGATAAGGCAAGTCATCTATTTTTACCCCTTTATCTGCGCTTTTTACCTCTCCCCAAGTTTTTTTTTAATAAATAAATTGATTTTTTCGAACGTAACATGTAAAAAATGTAAAAAACCTCGTATCTTCTTTTCCTTTCTCATCATTTCCGAACGTATGATATATCACATGCCTTAGAACCAAATGACTGCCACCCCCGCAAATCCGATCCCACTGGAACAATTGGGCCTAAACTTCATAGTAATATAGATCTTGCCTAGAGAAATCTGGATACTGGATTTTACGCCTTTACGTACGTAAATGCACACAGATATATTGCCATAAAATTGCCATCTCTGAATCCCACCCCCGTAATTCCGACCCCCGTATACCAATCAAAACCAAACTAAATAGTGGACATGCCCATAGTAAGCTACATTCTGAATTTCAACCTTCTACCTTAAAAAAATGTAGAAATTATGAGGGGGACGGACTGATATTATAAATCCTATAGGTAGTTCCATTCTTATTCTACTTACGAGGATCAGTCAAATGAAAACCGGAAATATTTTTTACAGCTCCTTTATTACGGACAGAGTTGGTACACTATTCTTCAATGTAGTCCCCATCTTTTCGATGCATTTCCGCCGCTGAGTCGGGAAGGCATTGATACCTCGGGAAAAAAATCTTCATACAATGGAGATCTTGCTTATAGGAATCTGCATACGGAATTTCACTCCTTGATATGCATAAATACACCTAGATCTTTTGGTTCCCTCTATTTTCACCCCCAAAACTCCGACCTTAGTGAGCTAATCAAAACCAAACTAAATAGTAAAGGTGCACATGCCCATAGTAAGCTACATTCCGAATTTCAACCTCCTACTTCAAAAAATGTAGCAATGATGAAGGGTTATTCAAATCGTTTTTAAAATAAAACCAATAAGTAGCTCCATTTTTCCGTTGCTTAATAATAAGCTTATAGATTATGAGCACTTGAGCAATCGTGCGTCGACAAAGCGATTTCAGGTACGCGCGCCGATGTCAATAATGCTTAAAAGATGAACAGAAAGTAACAATGTATTCCGTCTTGACAAATCGATTGTTATGACATGCCAGTATCTTTGAATTCTTTGCACTCACTGTTTTAGCACGTGAATTCGACTTGAAGGCGTCCGCGAAAAATTCTGAAAAGTTGATACGGCCGAGCTAAGACTTTGATGGTCATATTTCTGAAAACAGAATTTAAAAAAGTTAATCCGTTTTCAAGTTATCGTGCAAACGGCGGACGGGCGGCCGGGTAAACGTACAGACCAAGGGCGCATTCTTATAAGTAGCTTTTATGCTAAAGCGCCTAATAAAGATAAAACTTAACGAAATGTTAACGCACTAGCAGCATATACTTTCAGTATAATTTCTTATGCAAATTCCGAGTTAACCGTCCCAAAAAAATTGGTTATCCGAACCGCTACACTGAAAGCTGACTTTTTAAGTCCAAGTCTTATACAGTAGCGTGCTTATACAGTCTTATTCTTCAGCTCAATGGTGATTTCCAGGGGCCGTAGCTGAAAAGTTAGCTGATTCGAAACATGTTCATTAAACATTGCTTATTTTTATAACTGTATCGAAATGGGTCATCTTTTTTTCGAATTGAATTACAGTATAGATACTGACTGACGGACAGAGAGAGATAGAAATAATAAAACTGGATAACTCGATGAAAGTTAAAGTTCTAAGTTTCAAATCTTCAAATTTCTCGACAAAAAAGTGAAAAAAGGTAGAGCGTTTTAGAAATCATGGTACGCAATGACAAAAAAGCAACTATATATTATCTGCTATTCTGAACCAAGTGAATATACGTAACCAATTCGTGTTCGCTTGTTTGTTCGAGAGAGAGAGAGAGAGAGAGAGAGAGAGAGAGAGAGAGAGAGAGAGGGAGAGCGAGTCTGTGTGTGTTTGTGATTTATGTGTGGGTGACATAATGTAACATCAATAAACGTTGCACTTAGGTACATTTGCTATTGAATTTGCAGAGTATGCAATTATTTAATGGTAATTTCAGTCTTTTCTTTTTTGATACAACGGAAAATTTGGGGAACTATTAAATTGACCGTTATTTCGTGGAAATTAGATCTACATTAAGAGCATTTTCTGAATAAATAATTTTCTGCCGTATCATTACAAAATTATTATGAAAAACTTTCGTGGTCACTTTTTCAAACGGATTGCGCGTAGGTATCGTCTCTAATAATTGCATGCTGTCATACTACGATGATAAATTACTGTGATTTGAACATCTGAACAACTGTTTTTCTTCAAAGAAAGAAAAAAGGACTCTGATAGAATCAATGTTGATCATAACCCTGTGAATGTCCAGAAGGGTAACCTATATGGATATTTTGCGTTTTAAACAATCACGTGACCGCAAATGAATTAAAGTTAGCAAACATTCTTATATAAGTTCTCCTTTTAAAGTGTTTATTTTATCGTTTTTAACATATTTAAACACTTTGGCCGTAATTGCTTATATTTTATTGATGACGGATGTAGAAGAAAAGAAGGACAATACACAAGAACCCTGAAATAAAATGAATAATAAAAATTAAACTGAGTGGTAAGACCATGAAAAAGCTGACGTTTCTGATAGAGGGTATCCTTTGTCAAAGCTAAAGGATAGCCTCTATCCGAAACGCCAGCTTTTTTCGGGGTCTTACCACTCTAGGCCAGCCAGGTGGCTGAGAGGGCTAGGGCGTAGGCTTTCTAGTTCTCGAATTCGCCTGGTCGTGGGTTTGAATCCCGCCGTGGGCATGGTTGTTTGTGTTTGTCCCATACAGATATAACTTGTGTAAAAGGCGCAAAATGATCTTAGTAGTCGACGCCAAAAATTCTAATAAACCAATAAACCAACCACTCTATGTTTAATTTTTATTATTTATTCCATTTTATTGAAAAATAAGCGCTCTCTTGTTGGCTTTTTAGAAATACATTTTAATTTATCAGACATCTTACTAACTTAAAATGATGGTTATAGAAGAAAAGAAGGTCGAGACACAAAATTCCTTGAATAAAACAAAATTGGACACACGAGTGGTAAGACCCTGAAAATTTTTCTGGGTCTTACTACTCTGTGTCCAATATAACTTAAAAATAGTAAAGGAAATAACTTCATTTTATATCTTTAGATTTCAACTGCATAAAATAGATACCGACACATGGTTTTGTTTTTGTCAATACTGAAAATCCATAAAAAAACGTCGACCCCTTTTTAAGTTTTATCGACTATGTAGCAAAGGCTCAACATATTAATTTTTCAAAATTAATTACCATTTTTATTGTTCCTGAATCCAAATAACTAGTTTTCAGTAAAACATTTTGTTTTAACTTTATAAAAGCCATGAAGGAATATGCAATATCTTATACCGGCTGTCCCAAAAATGAGCGACGATTTGAAAAATCAATTAACGATAAACGGAAGGCGATAGAAATGTACGGTTTGCTGTATTCTGCTTAGGAAACCAGGAAATTTATTCGCACCAAGGTTCAAAATTAATTAAAGTTCGTCAACAGCTACGATGGCGCTGCTATTCTCTACGCATTCCGTCTCGTCAGAACAGCATTCTATACCTCGCTCAGCATTCCAACTGAAATGTTTGCAAGTAGTGCGTGAGCAATTGGTTCAAACAGTAGCCAAAGGATTTCTACGAGCATGGCATTCTGCGACTAGTGTCACAATGGGATAAATGATTAAACAGTAACGGGAAAAACACAACAATGAAGTTATACTCTGTCCAACCAAAGTTGGAGTGTGCGTGTCCAGTTAAACTTCCTATTTCAATTGTTAGACATTGTTGATTCTACTTTGGCTGTATAGTTATAGCTTACAGTCTGGGTCTTCAACTCGGGTACTTTTTTTCTGCGTGAAAATGTCTCATTCACACGGGAAAATTCAAAAAGCGCGGTGGAGTGGTAGTTAAACTTGCCAACAGATGTCCTGCGAGTTTTTAAATTAGCGCAGCAGTATTTAAACTTGCCAGTAGATGTCGCCAGATAAGATATATGAGAGATACGGTGCTCGGCCGCTCGTCAATGATATGAATAAAAGTATAGTGGCTAGAAGAATAGTGTGGCAGCGAGCGTTCAAATCTGATTCCTCGAATGATGATGCCGCCAGATGGCAGCTACATCAACATAGTAGCTAAACATCCAAAGCTTTACATCAATAAGGCTCCATTAATTTCTTCGTAAAATGTATAAATTTGATTTATTATTTCATATTATTCCAGAACATTAAATAATATACCATTTTAATAATATTTCGCCCCCCCCCCTTTTTGTTTTAATTTAGAGATGATTTTGCAGTATTTTTTAATTTCAAATGATTTTATTCTTTTTCAGTTATCATATAGTGAAATACACGACCGGTTCACACTGAGTCATTTTCTTTAGATAAGTTTTCGAATTTCTTCATCCGATTTTAGTTTTGCAATAAAATAGCACCCCTCCCCTCTTATTGTTGCATTTTAAATTTTCAAGAACCACTTTACTATCTATATTTCTCATTTATTTTTTTCTTTATGTAAAATCTAAGAAAATCAGAATAATTTTTATAAATTTCTTTTTTAAAATAATAAAATGCAATCAAAGCAGCTTTAAATACAAATTTATTATATTTCTTACTTTTTAAAAAAAAATAATAAGAAAACTTTTTTTGAAACCTATTAACCTAAAATATCTGATATTTAAATATTTTATCATCACATAAAAAAAGTAATTTGGTTTTTAATCATGTGATAAATGAATTTTATATGAAAAAAGACATTTTCTTTGTATCTCTATGTATTTTTCAATATTGTGCATTTCACATATGAGGCCTTCCCAGTTAGAGGGGCGAACGCCTTATTTGTTGAATTCTTTTTCTCCTGAAACACCTGTGAAAATTCATTTTCTATCATTTGTTAGGTGGCCAGCTGTGTACAGCATTAATTGATTAGTTTTTATGTTTATATTTTATTAGACTTAATTTAGCAGATTTATGTTTAATGCTTAATTACTCAAAATTTAATTCCTCTGGTTCGGAAGAGCTCATATTCCAAGCTTTTTTTTATCTTATTAGGGATGGATATCTTCATCCATCTGTGATCTTATATTTCAACTTATTTAAAACAGCAGATTTTTTTCATTTATTGTAACGTTAAAGAGTATCCTCAATTACTGTGGAAGACAATTACTTAAAATATACTAAATTTTTATAAATAAAATTAACTCGCCCGTAATATATTTGAAAAAAACCTCAGTCATCCTAAGATTTCCATCTCATTTCCCGGGTTAACTCGCATCTATGTCGATTGCAGCGCCACCGCTACTATTATCAAATCGGGAATCAACCACGTAGCATTGCGAGTAGTAGCCGTTGCCACACTATTCTTCTAGCCACTATAATAAAAGAACTGGATTGCGCGCGAGTGAGGATCGAGCGTACAAGGGTTTTCCCCAACGATATGAAATGAGTAGATCGCTTATGTGACCGCCATCTTTGGGGCAATTTGAAGGCGGCGAAAAGTGGAACTAATCTCTATTGTTAGTGTAGGCGCCATTACTATGGTTGCCAGAACAACATCCCCAGCCAAAGCGCCATTACTATCCGCACATTCCGTTTTACCTCAGCAGCTCAACCGCTTTCAGCCAAGCTCAGCAAAGACATTCCTTTATGCTATGCTGAGCTTTAGCTGAGCAAGTTGTGACGTCACTTTTGCCTCAGCCAAATCACAGCAATCTAAGCATATCAAAGAGGTGCTTACAAATGCTGAGGAAGGCTGAAAGAAGATGGCGGCGCCCATGGATGAAGTTAGTTGTAAGGAAAAGGCTAAGAGTAAAGCCAGTAAGATTTAAATTACGTTACCTTATGCCTTTTTATGAAAGCTGGCCACTTAAATCAAATGTAGAAATCATTAATTTAATGAATAAATTAATTTTTAAAATGTTAAAATTTTCTAGTAGATTTTTTAATTTACTGATCGCATTTTTATTCAGCAAATTTTCAGCAAATCGTTCCTTTTTGGCAATGGAAAACATCTAAATGCGCATGCGCGAGGCTAAGAATCAACTCAGCAGTTAGGCTGAAGAGGCTGAGCTGCTGAGGTAAAAAGGAATGTGCGGTATATATCCGCTTTGTCGCCAGCTGAGAAAGCACCCTCTCCCACCAACATCGTGCTTGTAATCTGAAATTTCTTAAGCGACCTCTTCCAAATTTAGATGTTTTTTAATAAATGCGGTATATAATAATTTCATAAATACCTCTAAACAATCATTCTGGTATCACTGAAACGACGGTAACATGGTTGAATATCGACATCTTTTATGTATCAACAACCTCGATATAAAAGATGACCAGGATTTTTACATGAGAAATCATTTTAAGACGCAGAAAGATAAAAACATATCTGTGAAAGGTCAGTGGTGAACCTTTAATATATCTATTACTACAATTTAAAGCTGGGACAAGAAATCGGCATTGAGTTTTACTGTGTTTGTCTACGCAAACTTCAAACGTAAACATGCGATGAATGCCATTTTTTGCCAACCAAAGCAATGGCCGACAGGCTTTCAAATGGGGACGCGTTGGTGGCGCTGAAAGCAGCTCATGAGCGATCTACTCATTTCATATCGTTGGTTTTCCCTGAAAATGTAAGCCAGTGATCTGAAATGTGGGAGGGAGCAACAAACAATGAGTACTCAGGATATAATGTTTTCCACATTATTGGCAGATAATATCAGCAGAAAATATTAATAAGAGAATGCTGGCTAGTATTAATGCCTATCTTTCATTTACTGTTTTTAAATTGTCATTTATTTTAATAAATAGTTCAACCCGTTTAAAAACTAAATTACTTCTTTATTCGAATTTACCCACCATCTATCCGCTACGAAATTATTATTCCAATAAATTTGTGTATTCGGATTAATAAAAAAATATATGCTATTTATTCTTGGAAAAATTCTGACCACTTTATTAAATTTTTAAATTTTTTTGATTTTAATTTAGCAAACAGGTATTATTTGACTTTTAGTATTGTCATCAATTCACTAAATAAGTAGCGAATTATGATTGAATTAATCCATTGTTGCCACAAATAGAGAGGCAGAGAGATATAAAAAAAATAATTATATAATTTATTAATTTTTTGTGTGATCTCGAATTTGAAATCGAATTTCTATGAGCCTGTTGCGACTTAATTTCCTTTTATAATTATACAATAATCTAATACAATGAACCTAAATTAAT
>JAHWFO010010142.1:1919-12845 GCA_023313115.1 Rhysida immarginata
CCACCCCTAGGTCGTGAATTTCAGGACCGGGGAGACGGTGTTTCATCGTGGCTTTTTTCAAGCCGTTTGGTCCTCGTGACTCGGTCGGCAGGGGCCCCTGCAAGCAGAGACCCCAACCCAACAAGACCTTGTCCTCTTTGGGTCTTCTCGCACGAACGTTCGGCATGCACTAGACCAGTTTGCAGCCAAATGTGAAGAAGCTGGGATGAAGATCTGTGTGGGAAGAAGACAGCCTGCTCAGTGCGCTCTTCATGTTAGGGGAGCCTCATTGAGACAGGTGGAGAAATTCAAGTATCTCGGGATTGCATTCACGAGTGATGGACGGCAGGAGAAAGAATTGGATGCTCGGATGGGTGCAGCAAGCAGTGTCAGACGTGAACTGTGGCGATCCGTGGTAACGAAACGCGAGCTGGTAACAACGCCAAGCTCTCCGTCTTCAAATCTATCTTTGTCTTTATTCTCACTTTTGGTCATGAGGCTTGGATAATGACGGAAAGTGTGCGATCGCGGATACAAGCGTCTGAAATGAGATTTCTGAGAGGTGTAGCAGGTGTTACCTTTCTAGATAGAGTGCACAGCAGCACAATAATGGAGTCTTTTTGTGTTGGGCCGCTACTTCTCAGCATTGAGAGATCTCACTTGCGCTGGTATGGCCACGTGACACGGATGCCGCAAACTGGTCTTTCTAGGCAGTTATTTTCCAAGCCGGTGGATAGAGACTGGAAAGAGAATCTGGGTTCGAGTCGCTTGGGTATTACCAGGGAGGACATGCGCCTGATGGCGGAAGATCGTGATCGCTGGAGATCCTCCATAGGGCTGCTGCCCCCGCGACCCTAACGGATAAGCGGATTTGAAAAGTAAGTAAGTAAGAAATTTTGGCGTCGACTACAAAAGTCATTTTGCAAGCACAAATTTTATCTGTACGCAACCCGGGACAAACACAAACCAACTAGAAAGTCTACGCCCTAGCCCTCTCGGCCGCTTGGCCGCCTAAAAAATTAAAGATAAACTCAGGGCTTCCGCTACTTTCCTATACCTTCCTCGGGAGGTCTAATTTCTTGTTTGAACATAATTTTTCATCACCATATATCCGTATTTTAAAAAATTCGTTTCTCCACCTTCCTGTCAATTTTCCGGTCAACTTCTGCATTAGCATCTGTGATTTCGTCATTTCTCCAGTTTCTCAAGTTCATCGATTTTCATATTTCTTCAAGTTTACTCACTTGCTTAGAGTAATTACATCTGTAGCATTATAAAGAGTTTGTTTTTTTTTATTTATTTTATTTGCTAAGAAGTATTGGTCTGATTGAGATGATGCATGCATGTAGATCTCTAGTTCTGAATGGAAGTTAAACAAAAAAGAACATAACATCGGAAATGACACTCACCTGTTATTAATTCATTTGTTTAAAAAAGACTGATATTTTTGAATATGAAATGATTACAAAAATATACAAGAATGATTTTACCGCCAAAGCGGATAAAGGGTACATATTTTCATGTTATAGCATCGTACATGGATATATTGACTTAATCAACATTTTAAAACACTTAAGAGTAAATAAATAAATAAGAAAACTAAATTGTGAATTACTATTTAAGTACGCTAATGTATAAAGAGAATATAAACTTTAAGAACTGAAAGGTAAATGAAAAGGGAGTTATTCCTCATATACAGGGTGGTCATAAATTATTAAGCACATTTTGACAGTGAATATTTTATTAACCAGTGAACATCATTGAAAAGTACAACTCAAACAGTTTGTCAGGTGTCACTCTCACCACCAGGCGGCAGCATTGTTTGGCGTAGGAACACAAAACGCGAAATGGCGACCGTGCAGCAGAAAGCAATGTGCGTTCTTTGGTTTCGTGAGCAGAAATCCGTGATAGCAGTTCAACGGCAATTCCGCTTGGAATATGGACAACCTGCTCCTGGAAAGGATTCCATAAAGCGGTGGTATCAGCAGTTTAAGGACACGGGAAGCGTAGCCCACAAGAAAGGTGCTGGTAGGCCTACCGTCAGTGAGGAAGTCATTGAGAAGGTGCGAGATGCGTTCCAACGGAGCCCTACGAAGTCAACTCGGCGCGCCAGCTTGGAATTGCGAGTCCTACGATCTACGGTGATGAAAGTGATGCATAAGCGTTTGAAATTGTATGCCTACGAAGTTCAGATTGTTCAGGAACTAAAGCCCGACGATAAACTGCAACGGTTTACATTCGCGGAGCTCATTCTGCACAAAATTGATGTTGACAACACGTTCTTGGATAAAGTGGCTTTCTCAGATGAGTTAACATTTCATGTTTCCGGGCGTGTGAACAGACACAACTGTCGCATTTGGGGATCAGAGAACCCTCAGGAAGTTCGTGAACATGTTAGAGACAGTAAAAAGGTCAATGTGTGGTGCGCGTTGACTGTCAATGAAGTGATTGGACCATTCTTCTTCACAGAGCAGTCGGTGAATAGCATCACGTACCTTGACATGCTGCAATGTTATGCTATACCGCAGCTTGAACGGCAACCAGATGTTATTTTTCAACAGGATGGTGCACCGCCACACTGGGGAATGATTGTGCGGCGATACCTGGATGAACAATTTCCTGGTCGTTGGATTGGCCGCGGGGGGCCGATTTCATGGCCTCCGCGATCTCCTGACATCACACCACTCGAATTTTTCTTGTGGGGATATGTAAAGGACCGCGTGTACTCCAGCAAAGTGCGTGATCTTGATGAATTGAAGGAAAGGATTGTGGCCGTCACTGCAACAGTGACACCTGAAATGCTGCGGAATACATGGCGTGAAATCGAATATCGAATGGATATTCTGCGAGTCACTGCAGGAGCACACGTGGAAGTGCTGTAACTTCGGAATATTACGGAAAAAAACTGTTTGAGTTGTACTTTTCAATGATGTTCACAAGAAGCGTGTACATTTCTTGGTTAATAAAATATTCACTGTCAAAATGTGCTTAATAATTTATGACCACCCTGTATTTAAAAAAATAAAAGTTATTTAATTTGTAACAATTCTCACATAATGTTAAACGAAGTGATCCTCAATTGCTGAAGCGTTGTGTGTAAGCATCTATTATTTTTTCTTATGATATTACTAAAGTGTTTCTACGTTATCGTCTACTATAGAAGCAAGCGATTAACTACTATTAATTAGCAATATGTATAACAGTAGTGAGTTTTAGAAAAATTAAACCTAACAGCATTATGCTCTTGATAGAAATAACCTATGAATAACAATAGATCTAACAACCATATCTTAGCATTGAAAATTCTAACAATACTATATTGTACCATTAGGGCACTAATTATACTTATTTATTCGTTATATTCACTCAAGGCACGTTCTTACGAGTTGTTGGATATATTACGTGCCATATCTTAGAATTGAAAGTTCCAATCGTACCATATGGTACCACATGGCACCATTAGGGCTCGTGCTACTAAACCAATAACCATTATCATTATTAACTCGTTATATTCACTCATTACATGTTACGAGTTGTTTGATATATTACTTGCCATATCTTAGCATTGAAAGTTCCATTTTGTACCAATAAAACACGTACTACTAAACATTTCACACCAACATTATTTACGCGTTATATTCATTCATGAGACATCCATGCACGTACACGTGCCATTAGACCAACACCTGCTATCACTAGTCTTTATATATAAAAATTCAGACTCAGGGTGCGTCTGTAAATGTTCTAAAAACTTATGAACCACTTATCCGATTGAGCTCATATTCGCAACATATATTCGTTAGGTCCAGAGTAAGGTTTACATGTCCCCAAAGTAGGGAGGAAAGGGTAAAAATCATATATCTTGGTTTATGTATATTTGTTTACTCATGAGATGGCGCCAGAATTTGCTTATCTTTTCCTTGAAACCAAACCTAGAATGACTGCGCAGAAGCAGGAGAGCAAAAAATCGTCCGTTTTCTTCCGGATGTGTAGTAGTTTTTGCACATTTCAAGGCAGGAAACGTAAGTTTTTTCTGTCCGGCTTCTGCGCAGTTAATCCAGTTTCGGTTTCAACGGTAAGGTCTATATAAAAATTCAGGGTGCGTCTGTAAATGTTCTTAAAACTTTTGAACCAATTATCCTTTTAGCTCATACATGCACCAGATGTTCGAAAGGTTTAAATGTGCCGAGTGACAGGTTTGCCCAATGGGGAAAGGGTAAAATTTGGCTGTCTGACATGAGCCTAAGATATGCGCGGACCAACAATGTATGTGATGTCCTACAATGCACAGCAAAGTTTCTGCAACAATAGGCCATAAAAATTACTTTGGCTATTGTCATGGACACGGTCTATAGATATTCATGGTCACCGAGCTTCGGCTATTTTCCATTGTTTCGAGAAGCTAAGGAAAACAGATTGCGCCAGGTGCTGCATACATCTCACTATACCGATCGCAAACAGCGATAGAGATTTTCATTGATATTGAATACGAAAGTAAAGTTTCTGTCTGCCGATAGGGTGGCGCTGCAGGCGCAGTTGGGCAGATTGTACATGCAAAGCCACTTTTCAATAGAGTTCCCGCCCTACCGGGAGCTAGAAACTTTAGTTTCTTTTTAACAAAGGAGCTCGATGACCATCAATATCTATAGATCGTGGTCATGGTTGAAGAAATACAAGATGGGAAACTCCATTGTTTGAAGCTTGATTTTTTTTTCGCTGGCGCTCTCTGGCCATTTGCATGGGCATTACTCTATGTCTGTTTTACACGGCGTTGCTCGGGCTTTTTTTTTAATTAAATGTTGCAATTTCTGTGAGTTAATATCTAGAAAAAGAAGACATGAAGAAAGATTAGAATTTTTTAGAAAGAATTCATGTTTTATATTTTGCTAAAGGACCGTATTTGGAGACGCTATCCATTGGGAACTTTTTCAAAGAAATCTTTTTGAATTTTGAACATGAATTTTTTCTATTTTATTGAAAGCTTTTTTCTTTGCTCGGGGTCAAATTCGAAAAAATTTTGATTCATATGATTGTAAATGTACAGCTAAAATGAACACATGAACAAAGTTTAGAATTAATAAACCATAATGGAATGACATAACCAAGTACCGAAAGGCTAAACTAAACAATTCGACCATATTTTTCAACTGGCTTATATCGACATTGAAAGTTTCTAATAGACCATAATGATACCATTAAACCACGTACCTTGGAACCAATTTAAATTATCAATAACTTTACGTTGTATTCATAATTACACATCATTGAAAATTGTGAAATATAAGTATAGCATAGTTTAATAGCATTGAAAGTTCCAAAGTATCATAATAGTTCCACTAAACCAGGTGCCTTTGAAACAATTTCCACTATCATTAATTTGACGTTGTATTCATTCATAAGACTTCGCTCCAAATTGGTAAGAGCAGTGCCAGCGATAGGCATGGTCCCCGGTTGGAATCCGGGTCGCGGAATTTTTCCTTCCCTTTTCAATTTGTCTTTCGAAATCTTGGAGGTGTTTCTTCAGTTATTATCTTATATTTGAGTCATTCCATGTTGTTTGATATATAACATACAATATCTTAACATTGAGTGTTCTAATGAATTTTAATGATTCCACTAAACCAGGTGCCTTTAAAACAGTTTTGACTATCATTTTATTTACGTTAAATACATTCATGAGACGTCACTCCAACTTGTTTGATATATAACATGCCATAACTTAGCTTTGAAAGTTCCAATGAACCATATTGGTTCCACTAATCCAAGTGCCTTTAAAACAATTACGACTAACATTAATTTCACGTTATATACATTCATAAGACTTCACTCCAAATTGTTTGATATATAACATGCCATATCTCAGAATTCAAATTTCCAATGAACCATACTGGTTCCACTAAACCAGGTGTCTTTAAAGCAATTTCGAGTATCATTAATTTTACGTTATATACATTCATGAGACATCAATCCAAGTTGCTTGATATATAAAATGCCAAATGTAAACATTGAAAGTTCCAATGAACCATAAGAGTTCCACTAAACAAGGTGCCTTTATAACAATTTCGACTATATTTATTTTACATTATATATGCTAGGGTAAATGTGATGAATCCGGGAATTATATGTAGTAGCCGGTGATTATGTATAATAACCATTTTGTGTGGTAAATTTGATAATAGTCTTCAAATAATCACATTTTCCGGATTTTTATGTGATCGCTGTTTTATTTTCGCAAGCTCTCTTGTTGCGTAACAAATGCGATTATTGTTCTTGGGTTTTCTCAGAATCGAACAGTTGCGCCATCTACAGCCAGGATTTTAAAAGTGGGCGACTATTTTGAAGGGGATTGAGAAAAACAGGGGCTTGTTTTTTTTTTTGGGGGGGGGGGTAATCTTAAAAGTGTGGGCGTAATTTTAAAAGTTTGGCAGAAAAAAATTTTTTGTCTTTCTTTTGGCTATCTCTCTTTTTCTCCCCCTCCTTCTCTACGCTTCTCTCTCTTGCTATCCTTGCTCTATTTTCCACTTATATTATACTTCTTTATTTATCTTAAATTATTTACCGATGTTGTTTTTAGTTTTTCAATTTTTTTTTCCGGCGATGGGATTCGATCCTGGGATAGTTAGATGTTTTGGTTAGCAATCAACGTCTTTACCACTGAGCTCTCAACTTGCTGAGAACAAATGGTGTTAATTAAACTTAAAAGCATTTCAACAATGTGATTACAAATTTTCCCGTCAGTTGGCGCACACAGCCGATAAATGAAAAGAATTTTCAAAAATCGACGGAATTTGGGAGTGTGAATGGCAATCTTATGTGTAGAAGCCTGTGTGGGTGGAAGCTGGGAACACTCAAACTCTAAAAAGTCCGCACCAACCAGAAGAAAAAATTTAAACTTTAATTTTTTGATCATGTTGTGTTTTTGTAGTACATTTTAGTTTTTTGTCCTAAGGGAAGGCCTGCAAAATTGTTGATGGTGGTGGCATCAGCCTCTCTTCAAGAGGGTGGGGCTGATTAGGTCAAGCGTGTGGCGTCCGGGAAGTGAAACTCCGAAAGAACAGTTTAGATATTTCCGTAATATGCCAGTTTGCGGGCTGCAATAAAGTGCTGCATGGCATACCTCAGTCGGGTTCGATGTGATCCCTAAAAAATTAATTACTATGATTCAAAAAATGAAACCTGCATAAAATTTTTTATTCCTCATACGTGGCAAGGAATGCTGAAGTGGTGTTAGCAAAGTCGACTGGAATTTCCAATCTGGGAAATAACTATTTATGCTTAGAATAAGCAAAAATTTATGTTTAATGCATGATTTGCCTGCAGCAGCGAGAAAATTAGTTGTGATATTATGATATGGATGTTGTAGTTAGGTTAATCAAGTTAAGTGATTCGCATTTCAAAACATGGTGCTCGCAGCGAATGATTACAACAAAACGCGAACCATTAGTCAACCGTATCCGACTGGGCGGAAGTAAACCTGTAAGCAAAGAGCATGGTGTGTGTCTGTTTAGTGTGGAGGGTAGGTTAGATTAGGTATGGGTTTGGTTAAGTCAGGTTATGTTAGGTTGAGGTTAGGTTGGGTTTTGGTTAGGTTTAGGTTGGGTTTAGGGTAGGTTCAGATTAGGTTAGATTAGCTTTGGATTAGGTTATGTTTAGGTTGGGTTAGATTAGTTTGTTATGTTATGGTGTGTTGGGTTAGTATAGATTAAGGTTTGGTTTGGGTTTAGTGTATGCTCAGATTAGTTTAGGTTAGGTTTATAGTAAGTTTTGTTTAGGTAAGTTTAGGTTTAAATTATGTTTAGGTTTAAATTATGTTTAGGTAAGTTTAGGTTAGCTTGGGTTGTGTTGGTTTGAAGTTGTGTTAGGTTTTGGTTATGGTAAGTTTGGGTTAAGTTAGGTTATGTTTGATTAGGCATGTGAGGAAAGGTTTTTTGTTCGGTTTGTTAAGTTAGACTGGTTAGGTTTTAATTAGGTTAGGTGTATGTCAGATTAGGTTTAGATCAGGCTAGGTTAGGTTAGGATTGGTTAGGTTGGGTTAGGATTCGTATTCAGACACCTGTTGTAGCGACGCTTATGATAAAAGTTCGGTTAAGTTTAGGTAAGATCAGGTTTTAGTTATGGTAATTTTTTTTTGTTTGTATTAGGTTAGGTTTAGATAAGATTTGGTTAATGATTTTAAATACATGGTGATATTCTTAATAAGATGATGGTTACTGCGAATGATTTCTAAAAAACACGAAACATTAGTTATGAATTGTAACAGGTCCATTCAAATTTTGCAATTTTTCTATTGTCTAATTTAAGTCTCTTTTGATCTGTAATGAAATAAAATAGTTAGTCATTCTTTATGAATTTGAGGTCATGTTCAATTTTCAGTCTTCTGTTTGAATGTGTTTTCAACGTCGGATGTGTTGCCATCTCTTCACCTGTAATGGACGAGTTTTGTATGGGTCTATTACTCACAGGATATACAGTCGCGGTGAATTTTGCAATAAGCGGATTCAGATATTAATTTTTTATAGACTGCGAGTTTTCATTCGTCTTGTCCAATGCCATGAAGAATCTTTGGTTGTTTGAAGTTATGTTAGCAAGTGAAGTGATACCAGTCAATTTGTGAAGCGTTAGCTATTTATTCTGCTTGTAGTTGTCATCTAATTTGACTTAATATAAGAAACAGGTATATTTTTGATTCTTTTTATGAATAAGGAATTACGCGTGGAATGTGTAATTTTGTTTTTCCCATCACGACAATTTTTTTATGGATGGTCTTATTTTTATATTGCAGTTTTACTTTGCATTGTGTGTAGATAGTAAAGATTAACTTGCTCTGTTCTTCTTTTGGGTTAGAGAAAATGTAAGAGCGATAATTGGATATGTTCGTCAATAATTGAGCTTGAATTTGTTCACGGCCTCCTAGAAACTGCCAGGCCTGAACATGACGTCAATAATGTATTGTTGAAGCACTAAGATTGTGACGTTGAACTAACTTCTGTAATAGCACTACCAGTTTCACGTAACAATGTTTTTTCTTTTCCATGTTCAGGCCTGGTAGTTTCTAGAAGGCCGTGATTTGTTCCGCGTTTGTAGTATAATAGGTGAAAGATATTGCTGATAACAATGTTAAAAAATGTGCGCGAGCCAGTTTCTCAGACAACAAATTTGTGTGTTTTTCCACGTGTGGACAGTTGAGTCTTATAAATTTGTTTTTCCAATTAACAGTAACTATGGCTGCCGTAAACAGGGAACTGATGATGAAACGTTTCAAGTGCAAACTTTCTGATATTATGCAGAATAAAAAAGGAAATAGTGGTATTCTGACTAAAGAAAAATACAGTGAGTTAGTTGATAAGGTGAAGGAAAGTAAACCCAAATCAAGTGGTAAAACTCCAGCTGACTATCAAAGGCTAAAGTGTTATGAGGTCGTAAATGTGGGTGAATGTGAAAAACTTAATTACCCGGTGAATGCAGAAGGCTCTGTAGTTAGATATTACGTTCATACAGACGAACTTTTTTGTGGGAATCATGAGGCCCATTTGTCAATTGGTCATGGGGGAAGAAGTCGAATGCTGAAAGTATAAAAATGTGACGTGTGAAGAAGTTATGATTTATTTAAATCTTTGTGAGAGTTGTCAGAAAAAAGGCAAAGCTCCTAAAAAAGGAGTGGTGGTACGACCATTGATTTTCCAAGAAATGAACTCTAGATGTCAAGTAGACTTGATAGATATGCAGTCTCGGGCAGATGGTGATTATAAATTTATTCTTGTTTACCAAGATCATGCCACTAAATTTGTTCAGCTTCGCTCATTAAAAACTAAACGCGCAGAGGAAGTTGCAAGCGTACTCTTGGACATTTTCACAATTTTTGGAGCACCGAGTGTGTTGCAGAGCGATAATGGTCGTGAGTTCTGTAACAGAATTATTGAAGAATCATGTTCAATGTAGACAGAGCTGAAGATTGTCCACGGAAAACCAAGGCACAGCCAGTCGCAAAGCTCTGTGGAACGTGCCAACCAAGATGTGGAAAACATGCTAAGCACGTGGTTAGAAAGCAACCAAACTCGACACTGGACTCAGGGCTTACGGTTTGTGCAGCTCATGAAAAACAGAGTGTTTCATCAAGGCATTAAATGTAGTCCTTACGAGGCTATGTTCGGTCAGCCTTTGAAAGTTGGCCTTGCAACATCTCTTCCTAATGATGCCCTAAAAATCTGAACAGCGAGGAAGACCTTGAGGCACTAATTGACTTGAGGCAAGATGACGATGATGGTGCTGATGAAGAAGCGAACGTCATCGTTTCAAATAAAAATGAGACAAATGCTGAGACTTCCAACATCCTTCCAGTTGTGAAGTTGTCCGTGCCGTCCTGTGATGTGGATAATAATGTGGAAGCCATCAGTGAATCTGAAATCAAAAAGAGAAAGGAGATTATCGAGAAGAAACGAACAGCCGCCAAGGCAGGTTTAGAGGAACAAGCGAAGAAAATGAAGAAAATGTCAAATCGTAAGTTTCCAGCATGTAAAGTGGGAGATACAGTGAAGGTGCCAGTGCCAGACGTGGACAGAGCGAGAAGTGACTCGCGGAATATTCTTGCAATAGTGCTGGCTATTGAAAATGATGAATTTTATCAGCTTAGAACAAAGCTGGGGAAACTTACCCAGTTGTACACTAAAAACCAGTTTGTTGTTTGTAAGGAACAATTTCTTTCTTTAGAAGATGTGCCAAATGAAACTGTTTCTCTTAGGGAGTGCGTAAGAAAAATGTCGATATCTGGTGGTCAGGGGTACCAAAGATGTTCATGTAAAGGTAAATGTAATACCACGAGATGCAAATGTAAGAAAAATGAGAAAATGTGTAATTCCAAATGTCATGATAGCTTACCATGTTTAAATAAAGCGTAATATTTTTACACATATTCAGTTTTTTTCCTGTTTCTTGTTTATTAGGATGATA
>JAHWFO010010148.1:557-24167 GCA_023313115.1 Rhysida immarginata
ATAATTAATTAATTAAATAAACTAGACTAAATGAATAAATAAAATAAAATAAATACACAAATTAATAAAAAAAAATCTTGTAAAATACAATTTTAATCAGTGCTCTGAAGACAAAATGCATCAGCGAAAACTCAATAATGTGAAATAATTCATCGGTTCAACAATGGTCTTGAGAAAGAGCCGGACACCCCTTTTTCTGTTATTCGATCATTCCACTCAGGGCTCTTAATCTTGCGGTACAACTATAATATATCAAACGTCTTGGTATGTGCCAGGAATGAACATAACGTAAAATTAATGATAGTCGAAATTGGTTCAAAGGTACCTGCTTTTCATGGACCCTTTATGGTTCATTGGAACTTTCAATGCTAAAATATGGCATGTAATATATCAAAAGACTTGGAAAGATGTGCCATGAATGAACATAAATAATAATAATTATTTGGGTAAAGAAAAAAAATTGTTACAACTTGGATTCGAACACACCACCTCGCACTTAATTTGACTTGTGAGTAGCAAGCACGCTGCCGTCTGAGCTATCGGATCACTTACAATCAAGAAGGAAAACTTTGCCTTATGTATAGTGCTCGAAACTTTAAACAGTCTTTTTTCAAAATTGGCTGAATAGTGCGCCTTAATATTTAAGTATATTAGCATCCTAAAAGTACACTACAACTACACGAAGTCTCGTATTAAGCTAAAATTCCGAGGTCGTAATGTCCCCTTGTGAGAGCATTCAATAATTCTTTTATTAAAAGCTGCTACACATTAAAGGACATGAAATTTGTGAAAATCAGTTTAAGCAAGTTGAAATGAAAAGTTAAAATGTACTAAAAAACAAAAGAAATTTTTCGACTGCTCAGATAAGCTCAGAAAGGATAATAGTAGACATTTTGGGGAGAAGTAATAAGCATGAAGAATTTGACTAATTTCTTTACTACTAGCGGATTAAAAAACTTAAGCTTGATTTTCATCATTGTGAATTTTTCTGTATTAGAGTATAAGTTTAGAATCACGTTTCATAATCCTCCACCAGGAGTCCCTAACTTTCTCGGAGGATTATTATCCAGCCCGGACGCGTTCATGATTTGAATTATTGTGTCATCTGTACACAATAAGTAAATGATTTACCTTAAATATACAAGTTTATCTATTAAGTAATTAGGAAACAAAATTCACGATAGCCCGTGTCAGGGAACGTTCATGTCAAAATATGGTGGTCTGTCGGTAATGTTCACCGACACTGGGCTTTAGTGAATTTCGTTTCCTGCGAGAATTACTTAATGTATAAACTTATAAATTTAAGATAAATCATTTACTTATTACTTACAGATGACACAATAATTCAAATCATGGCTGGGTTATAATTTTCCGAGAAACGTGATTCTGAAATTTTACCTTGAATTATATCAGATAGTGACATTTTTAATATAATAGTAAATTAACAACGTATTAATAACAAGAAATTAAGCCTCCCGAGGAAGGTATAGGAAAGTAGCGGAAGTTCTGAGTTTATCAATTTTTACCACTTTATCTGCACGTTTTAACCCCAATTTTTAATGAAAAGAAATTATTATCTCGAACTTAGTATTTAGAAAATATAAAAGAACCCTATCTTCTTTCCCTTCTCATTATTTTCGATCGAATGATATATCAAGCTCCATATGTTGCCATATTTCTAAAGATTACCAGATCTTCCAGACCTCCTCGACTTCGGTTCAGGCCGGTTTCGAGTATCTGCTTTAGGCTGCTGAATGATGAATGCAGGGCATTCGAAAAGCGCTTCCAGTTGTAACAGGTTGTATTTTTTCAACTTACTTCTAGTTGTGGTTAAAGAGTTTTTATTCACCTTTAAGTTTATCATATTTCTAAAGACCAAATAACTGCTACCCCCACAACTCCGACCGCACTGGGACAATTTGGCCCGAACTTCATAGGAATGTAGATTTTGCCTAGAGGAATTTGCACATCGAATTTCACTTCTTTACATACCTCAATATCTCTAACTCCCAACCCCGAATTTCCGACCTCAGTGGGCCAATCAAAACCAAACTAAATAGTAAGGTACTCATGCCCATACTAAGCTGCATTCCGAATTTCAATTTTCTACCTCAAAAAATGCAGAAATTATGAAGGGGATGGACGGACGGACAGACGGATATTGTGAAACCAATAAGTAGCTCCATTCTTCCGCTACTTAATAATAAAACCTTTTGTATTAAATAACTTACCGTTGCCAACAGTTGATCGGTTCATTCTGAAATGGCTCTTGAATTCGTCCATGCTATACTTTGGTAAGACATCCTCCATATTCCTTCAATTACACTGCTAACAAAATTTAAGATTTTTCTTGTAACAAAATGAAAGTGGGTGATTTTTGTTAGTATTTTTTCTGCTGATTACGAATATATTTTTTAAATTTCTCTAGCACGCACAGCTTTCTTGTTTTACAATGAAACATTTTTAAATCATTCAGTGTTGGGGCCTGGTAAATTTCCTTGCGGCCCCAAAATATGGATACTTTAACAAAGTAGCCGCCTCTCTTCACTCACATTACTTTAACATAGAAGTCTCGATGTGCATAACTTGGAAACTTGACGTGCTAGAAAAAATCTAAAAGCAGATTCGGATTCTACCTACAAATTACTACTAACAACACTTTGTGTGGTCTTAGTCACAAAATGTGTGTTGACTAGTGTTATCGGCATGTTCTTACGATTACTTCTAGATCGTAACCTTAACTCCATTTCAGAATCGGTTGAAGATTGTTCCGACTTTTCTAGTTCATTATGACGAGCACTGATAGAATTTTATTTTCCGTTTCTATTTCGGTCAATGGTGATAGCGATTGCTGTGACGCCATGTTGAAACACGAACGGGTTGTATTCGAAGTGTAGCGATCAGCGTCAACCGGGCGGGAACGTGTTGAACCGTACCAGGTGATCTGTGCGCGATCCGGCGGACTTTATGGAAACACCCTTAGTTATTTTGTCTGTTTATGTCTTTTGTAAATTATGTTCATTGGGAATGGAAATATTAATCACTGTATGTGCATGAGTTGGACAAAATAACTCGAACACCAACTCGAGACCTTATTCCGTTTATTAGTAAAGGGTAAGACCCCCCTTTGAACTAATGCAGATGAGGTACGTCGAGGAATACACAAATACAAATGAACAATATTAATGTCCATTTTATACAATTCTTCGACTAATATGGCTGCGAATGCGTTGACCGAAGAAGGCGGTACGAATAAGAAGTAATAGAGGCTCAATTATATGCAGGTAGTAATCAGGTCATTGAGAATATCTAGATACCTCTGAGCTGTTAGAGACCTTCCAAAATGACAATTGGTCCCATTGAGTTCTATGATACCGTCTCCAAAATCATGTCAAGGACTGTGGGTTTAAGGCAGCCTATGTTGTAGCTTCAAATGGTGATCTCCACACGGATGAATAAAATATTTCAATTTGGTTTGAAACTGACATATACGTTCGGATAGTTCCCTTGTTAATAATTTTAAAATGTGCCAGATTATACCAAATCTTAGATACAATTTTAGTTTTATACTTAGGGTATAAAGAAGGCCACCTAGTGAGTGTCTGATTTACTGGAATCGTCTGCATTAGCTATGAGCAAAGAAGGGTAAACAGGATTGAGAAACGCGATCAAATCAGCGGGATCAAATCACGTACACAGCCTGAAGTTGAAACTTAGCCCTATCACATGTTGACATGCCTCTGCCGTCCATGGTTTGCACGAACAATGACGACACTGTTGCAGGTTTAATGTTGATATAAAAGGATTAACTATCCTCAGCGCAACTTACGACTAAGCTTTACTAGCGCTAGCATCGCGACATTCGACATATTTAGGATTTTACAGCGTTAAACCCACGTAGGAGCGATCAGTAATAAAACAAAAAGTAACAATAAAACTAGTTTTCGTTGCCAATCAGCAATAAAACAAGATGCAACCCTAATTTTTTTTTAGTCGCTTTCCAAAGATAAACGACGCGAACCCTAAAATTGGTTTCTATTTTTAAACACTAGAGCGGCGCTTCTCTTAAGCGGGAGTTACGGTGAATCCCTAAACACAGTTTTATATTTTTGACCACTATAGTGGCGCAACTTTAAGTTGCGGGTCTATAGCAGCCTTGCCATGCATAGTGTCTTTGTGCAGTGCATGCTGGGCGGATTTTCACTGACACAGGTGCATTAAATTTCCATTGAATTCTGCATTAATTGCCATCGCTATATTTTAGCACATTTTCGTAGAAAAGTGCTTATGTGAAAGATTTATCCAGATGTCTGTCCATCAGTCCTTCCGTCCGTTTATAGACAATTCCAACAATGCATTGCTTTGCAATAGAGAGAGTGCGTGAAGTGAATTGCTGGAAGAGACGAATTATCTTTGCATTGGGGAAAACGCGTGCTGAGCACTTCGGTTCGGCTCTGCGGGTGCTCTAAACGTTGAGGATGCACGTGATTGACTGTTATTGAAAGGGGAGATCGGTCTCTAAACCAAAAGAATTTTTTTTATTCGTAGGGAGCTTATTATTACGATAACTTGAAAACGAATTAACCTTTTCACACTGTTTTCTTCAATCCATTAATATGGGACAGAGCACAAACAAGTTCGAAGATGAGATAGCCGGAATAGAACAATAGCAGGTATTCTAATGGTACCCTTAAAAATATCCAATGTACCAGTTGTCATAAGAGTAACTAGTGATAGTAGACATTGGTCTAGTAGTACGTGTTCCAGATGGTACAATTGGAAACTTTCAATGCTAAGATATGGCATGTAATGTTTGAATAAACTCGTAAGGACGTCTCATGAATGAATATAACGCGTTAATAATGACAGTGGGAATTGGTTTAGCAGTATGTGCTTTAATCGTACCATATGGTACGATTGGAAAAATTGCACCATATGGTACTTTAGGAACTTTCAGTCTAAGTAAGATATAGCCTGTAGTGCATTAAACAACTCGTAAAAATATGTCATGAGTGAATTTAATAAGTATTTAATGGTAGTCGGAATTGTTTATTTGTACATGTTTTAATGGTACTACAAATTACGTTTGGAAACTTTCAATGTTAAGATATGGCGTGTAATATATCAACCAACTCCCTACGAGTTGTTAGACCTATTGTTATCCATAGCATATTGGTATCAAGAGCATATTGCTCTTAGGCCTAATGTTATCCAAAACTACGAGGCTTGTCCGTAAAGTAAGTACAATTTCGTTCTACTGTCGCAGTTCCGAGTATGCACACTTGTCTCTCTGGTTCATTAGCTTTGCACTGACGCCATTACAACCAGATTGTTTTGTGTTTACATTTCTTAGTGTTCGCTGAAAATGTTTAAGACAATTTCTGAGCCCACGGATTGTGAAATGCGTTCTGTAATACGGTTTTTGAACGCAAAGAATGTTAAACCAGTTGAAATTCATCGTCAACTTGTAGAGATTTATGGGGAAAATATAATGACTGATGGAATGGTGAGAAAGTGAGTTAGGCAGTTCAATGATGGGCGAACCATTGTTCATGACGAAGTACGGAGTGGGCGGCCTTCTGTTGTCAATGATGATTTGGTTGAAAAAGTGAATGAGAAAATTCGTGAAAACAGACGGTTCACAATAAGAATGCTTTGTAATGACTTTCCACAAATTTCAAAAACTGTTTTGCATGAGTTTGTCACAAATCGCTTAAATCAGTGGCTATCGTCACTGGCGGCATCTTTCTATGAAGAGGGCATAGAAAAGTTGATTTCCCGCTACGACATATGTCTGAACAACAGTGGCAACTATGTAGAAAAGTAGTTTAAGAAATGCTCTTTCATGTAGAAATAAATTTTGTTTTGTAAAAAAAGTTTTTGTGTGGTTTTTTTCAAAACGGTACTTACTTTCTGAACACGCCTCGTAATTACTGTGAGACATATTGCTAATTGCCAGTAGCTAATCGCTTGCTTTAATGGCAGATGATGAAGTAGAAACGCTTTAGTAATAGGATATGAAAAAAATAATAGATGCTTACACAGAACGCTTCAGCAATTGAGACTCACTTCGTTTAACACTATGTGGGAATCCCTACAAATTAAAGAACTTGTTGTTGAAATATATAAAGAATAACTTCACTCGCCATTTAACCTTTCAGTTCTTCAAGTTTACTCGTTTAAATTCTCTCTCTACATTAGTTTACTTAAATAGTAATTTACTATTTAGTTTTCATATATTTTCTCTAAAGTCCTTTAAAATGTTGGTTAATTCTATGTATTGCATCCGTATGTGATTCTACAACCCCAAAATGTACTCTTAATATCCGCTTTGGTGATAAAATCATCTTCATGCTGTTTTCGGATTACTGTTCGATGAAGTGTACTTCTGCTCCTGTCATCCAGCTTTGCCTTTCGACTATAGTTATGTCTGTCTGGAGATGTTTTACCGGTCTTTGCATATTGAGATGTGACCAGGAATACGATAGATCTCGATACACCCATTAACTCGATAATCGGATCACGGACTCCCCATTAAGCGAGCATCAAGAAGCATTCCTCTCTGGAAGTCTGTTAAATCCGACATATCTCGCCAGAACAACAGAAAAAAGGTCAGTAAACAGGAAGAGTACTAAGATTCTGTCGGGTGTGTATTTAGAGAATGGTTTCTTCCCAGAATAGAAATAAATTTAATTGCCTCAATATAAATAAGGTGTATGTTTTCTAAAGATAGATCTTCGATGTCCTATGGTAAGATAGGTGTTCATGCAAAATAAAATTTCCCCTATGAAAAACCAGAAGAAACAAGAACCACTTGACCACAAAAAGTTGACATTTATTAGCACAGATGTACATTTCGATCGCAAGGTGATCGACAATCGACAATCGAACAGCGCAGGGAAGAAAAAACAAAACGAGCGGTCCGGAAGCTATGTTTCCACTGCCATACTCATCCAGTAATATAGCCAAAAGAAATACGCTGAATTAGGAAAGAAGCCAGATGAACCTGGTTAAGTCATCCACAGGATACGCAAGAGTCCTTTCCTAACAGGACGATAAAGTTGATTGTTGATTGACGATAGGAAGAGGAAGAGCTAGGTGATCCAGTAGGGTGGGAAGATGGCCTTTTGGATGTCATCGAAGTTGACATCCAGTATGTGACGAGGCCTGCGATGTCTAAGGAGGCTTCTAAAGGTGAGCGGATGCTCAAGAATACCTGCAACCAGAGGATTGGGATGGTCCTTCATCTTTGGAAGAAGCTTCTTCAGCGACTCTTTGACGTGGTTTCCAATGGTAGGTATACCGAAATCTTCAGCAATGGAAGTATTAGTTGCTATTCTCCTGTCGAGTTGGGCAATGGTCCTAAGGGTGACGTTTTGGAATGTCTGTAAGTCCTTCCATCCGGATTTGCAGGTTGTAGCCCAGGCAGGCATACCGTACAGAAGAATGGTTCGGATTACCATTTTATATAGCAACAGTTTGCTGTCCACTCCAAGCGAACTGTTTCGTCCCAGAAGGGCAACCAGACTAAACTTCGCCTTCTTGGCCTTGTTGATAGCATAAGAGAGATAGTCGCCCCAATTCAGCTTGGCATCTATCACAACTCCGAGGTATTTATAGTTCTTTACCCACTCGAGCTCCTTGCCAGACAGGAAGATTGACTTCAGGGGTTTTCTAAGTTTTTTGGTAACGAACATGGCTTTGCATTTATCTACGTTCAGGTTTAACCTCCACTTAGCAAACCATTTCTCACACAGATGCACAGCATTTTGTAACCAAGATATGACATGAGTGGGATTTCGGGCACAAGTCATGATGGACACATCGTCAGCAAATAGGTATAATTCGCACTTTGTAAATGCTGGGAAGTCGTGAATGAAGAAGTTGAACAACGCAGGGCCCAGGACAGAGCCTTGGGGGACACCAGCCTTGATGTCACAAGGGTTAGACATGGAGCAGCCAACCTTGACACGAAAAGTCCTGTTCGACAGAAAGGAACTAAGCAAAGCGACAGCTCGTCAGGAAAGCCACAAGTAATCATCTTGTATCTCAGGCCGTTATGCCAGACCTGATCAAAAGCCTTCCGTACATCTAGAAAGATAAGACCACCGTATTTGGCGCAATTAAGGGGAGTATTTAGATCAGCAGCAAGCCTCCAAAGCTGTAGTTGGCAAGAGTGACCCGGGCGAAACCCGAATTTCTCCTCGCGAACAAGATTATTGGCCACGCAGAAAGCATTAAACCTCCTTAGAATAACACGTTCAAGGACCTTTGACATCGTAGGTAGTAAGCTTATGGGCCTGTAGCTGACAGCGAGGGCAGGGTTCAGACCAGGCTTCGGTATCGTAACGATGACGGACTCCTTTCACTTGTCAGGGAAGTATCCATGTCTCCAGCAGTCACTTATGACCCTGGTAATAATCGAGACGGCACTAGGAGGCAAGTTCTTAAGGGCATTGTTTGTGATAGAATCCAAACCTGCTGCTTTCCTGCTTTTAAGATGCTTTATGACGTCGGAGATTTCATTTGTGCTAATAATTTCCTCATGCGTAGGAACACTTTGGGATGGTTCATAGGAGATACACACATCGTTGACAAGTTGAGTATCTGAGCGACTATCGGGGTTTTCTTCACAAGGTGTGGTAAACTGCTTTTCCAGGGAGTCGGCGATCAGTTGAGCATTATCACGATCACTGGTGACAACATCACCACCTGTAGTAAGCAGTGGTGGCAAGTTGATGGGTCTGTTTCCTTTTAAGGCCCTTACAGTACCCCAGAGCGAGTTGTCCTGGACTGACAAGGATTTAAGTTTTTCGTTCCACCTCTGACTTCGTAGAGCTTTAACCTCTTCCTGGACCTTCCGAGAAAGCCTGTTATACTTTGTCTGGTAAAAGGGTAGTCGCTCACGCTGCCATAATCTTCTATAGGTATTCCTTTCAAGCATAAGCCGTCTGATGTAGGGAGGAAGGTCGAGATGTTCAGGATGCTTTCGATCAGCAGTGGAGGCACTGGAACAAATAGCCTCATGGATAACACTAGTGATAAAACTAATATGTGTGTTGATGTCATCGTTGGCAATAACCTCTTTGTATGGGATGCTTTTTTCGCGAAGAATATCTCTGAAGAGTTTCCAGTCCTGCTTGGAGCGAAGGCCAATCTTCATATCGATGTCCAAACCCTCACAGATAAGCATTACTGGTCGATGGTCAGAGGATAAGTCATCTGCTGTAAATATATTATAGGGCTTGAAGAACCCTTTAAAAACAACGATGTCCAGCACGTCACTAACAGGTTAGTGGTCACAGTAGTAGGTGTCTTCAAGGGGACCAGCAACAAAGGTGTTAATTTCGTTCAATGTATATCCATATAAGATACTGCCATTTTGATTGGGGCATTTAGAGTTCCATGCATGATGCTTAGCATTTAAGTCGCCCGCCATTACAACCGGAATGGGTCCGAACAGTAGATCGTCGAGTTCGCATGGACTAAGCTTGTGCTTAGGCGAGTTATATAATGAGACAAACTTAATTTCGCCTGCGTTAGCATCACTTATAATAATGGAAACGGCTTCCATAACTATATAGTCGGGAGTGATAGTCTCACGATGATCAATGCCGTCCTTGACAATGATTGCTGCTCCACCAATCGACAATCGAACAGTGAAGTGTACATTCGTTAGGATGGGACGAAAGCAGCGCTTTCACAAAGCTCATCCAACCAGAATAAACTCCAAATGAAATACACTCAGGTAGTCAAGAAGCCTAACCAACCCAAGCGGTCTTCCATATTATACAAAAAAGAAAATAAGATTGACGATTGTCAGAAAAAAAAAATCAAAGGAAAAAAAGATTATCACATCTTCCAGTAGTCTGGGAAAGAGACGTTGCTAATATCTTCAAAATTGATGTCAAGAACGTGCCTCGGTTTACGATACTTCATATGCCAGTTCATATTCATTGAGTTCTCCAGTATCCCTTTCACAAGCTTATTGTCGTGAGTCTTCATCTTCTGTATCAGAATCAAAAGGAGATCCTGTATAAACTTACCGATATGGGTCATGTTTAAATCTTGCACATCTTGCGACAATCGGCAATCGAACAGTGTAGTGTATCGGTATTCGTGTGGAACTTGAAGCATAGCTTCCATAATCTCACCCTTCATAATCATATTCCAAGGGAAATACACTGAATTAGAAAAGAAGCCTGATGTACCCACAAAGGTCATCTAAAGTATAAAAGAAAAATTTCCTCCTCTTGGTGGAGGAAAATTTGATTGACGATTGTCTAGACTAGAAGCAGACCACTAGTATTAGATAAAACACGACCTATGAAGTCCAGTAATCTGGAAATAAGACATTATCAATGTCTTCAAAATTAATATCAAGTATATGCCTTGGATCACGATATCTCTTTCTATGCATAGGATGCTTTAAAATGCCCGAGACTAGCTCGTTGCTATGATTTTCTATATTGGGCAGCATGGATTCCATGAGCCCTTGAACGTATTTGCCAATATGAGTCATGTTGAAGTCATTATAAATGGAGGAATTGCGAACAATTCTCCGATCTTTTTGCGCAATAGTCCTAAGGGTAACGTTTTGGAACGTTTGCAGTTCTTTCCACCTAGTCTTACATATTGTGGCCCAGACGGGCATACCATAAGTCAGGATGGTCCGAACAATGATCTTTTAGAGTAGGAGTTTATTATCAATGTTTAGAGCACTATTTTGGCCCAGCAGAGCTATCAAGCTAAACTTGGCTCTCCTGGCCTTATTCAACGCATAAGTTGCGTGGGGAGTCCACGTAAGTTTAGAGTCAATGACAACACCAAGATATTTATAAGTTTCAACCCAGTCCAGTTTTTTGCCATATAGTGTTAGAGAATCTAATGATCTCTTTCTCTTCTTGGAGACAAACATCGCCTTGCATTTGTCTACATTCAGTTTTAGCCTCCACTTGCTAAACCAGCTTTCACACTCCTTTAGAGCCTTCTGTAGCCGCGAGTCTACTACGGCTGGTTGACGAGCACAGGTCAGTATAGCAGCGTCATCTGCGTAAAAAAAGAGCTTACATTTGGAAGGACTTGGAAAGTCTCGCATAAAGAAATTGAATAATACTGGCCCCAGGACTGAACCCTGTGGGACACCAGCTTTAACTTCATACATAGGAGATAGACTATCTCCAACTCTGGCCTGAAAGAACCGGTTGGAGAGAAACGAGTGTATCAGAGTGATTATGTCTTGAGGAAATCCATCCATAATCATTTTAAAAAATAAGACCATCGTGCCAGACTTGGTCGAAAGCTTTGTGTACATCGAGGAAAACGACCCCACAATACATAGAGAGATTAAGGGGCTCATTGATATCCGCTGCGAGCCTCCATGTTTGGAGTTGGCAGGAATGGTTTGAGCGAAAGCCAAATTGTTCATCGCGGATGAGATCATTGGCATCACAGTACTCAATGAATCTCTTGAGAATTGTTTTTTCCAGGATTTTGGAGATTGATGGTAACAAGCTGATGGGCCTGTAGCTAACAGGATTTTGTCCTGGCTTAGGAATGCTTAAGAAAACTGATTGCTTCCAAGCATCCGGGAAGTAAGTGTTCTTCCAGCAGTCGTTAATTACTTTTGCAATATCTTGAATTGTATTTTGAGGTAAATTTTTCAAAGCACTGTTCTTAATAGAGTCTTTGCCTGGAGCTTTTTTCGTTTTTAAATTTTTAATGATGCTTTGGACTTCATTTACATCAATGCTGTGTTTTGGGAATTCATTGCCGTGAATATTATAGAAGCCAGTTAGGCAGGATTATATTTTCTCAGACATAACAATTCCTATTTGCCGACCATCAGTAGGCGTGACAAACTGTTCTGAAAGTGAACTTGCAATAAGCTGCGCTTTATCATCATCATTCGTGATGAATTTGCCATTTTGGGATAACAGAGGTGGGATATTAATGGCTTTCTTGTTTTGCAAGGCTCGAACCATGCACCACATAGAGTTATCGTGGGTCGACAGACTCTTAACTTTATCATTCCACCTGTCATTACGAAGTGCTTTTACCTCTTCGTGAACTCTTCTTGTGAGCCTATTATACTTGGTCTTAAGCCATGAATCACGAGTTCGGTACCACTGCCTTCTAACCTTATTCCTTTGTTCAATTAATTGTTTGATTTCTGGGGTGAGATCAAGGTGATCAGCTCGCTTCGACTCTAACGGTGAAGCACTAGAGTCAGTAGCTGCATTTATACGTTTAGTAAGCCTTTTCACATTGGTATCTATGTCGCTCGTATTATGTACGTTATTTAGTGGGTCGTCATCGTTTTTGAGAATTTCTCTAAAAACTTCCAGTCTTGTTTGAGCCTCAGTTCTTCTTTGAGGTCAATGTTTACGTTGTCAAAATTTAGTGCAACTGGTTTATCGTCTGAGGATAGATCATTGACAGTATAGATACTGAATGATTTATAGAAGCCCTTCAACAACACAATATCAAGTACATCGCTTGAAGGAGAATGATCACAATAATATGTATCATCCACAGGGCCTACTGCAATAATATCAGATTGCCTTTGAACGTAGCCATACAAAAGGACACCGTTTTGGTTATGGCATCTTGAATTCCAGTGCGAGTGTTTAGCGTTCAGGTCTCCCGCCATAATAACGGGAATATTCCCGGAAAACAGCTCGTCGAGCTCATTGGCATCGAATTTATGCTTGGGCGCATTATAAAGAGCCACTAGTTTCACCTCTCCCAGTGTGGCATCAGTAATGATAGCAGAGGCAGCTTCCATCCCATATAGTCTCGGATTGGTTCCTCCCGATGATGAATGCCTTTCTTAATAATAATAGCTGACCCACCTGACGGGGTCTTTACTGTAGTGGGAAGAGTTCTGTCTTTACGATACACACAGTAACCAGGAAACCTGAAGTCGCGGTCTGGTCTTAAGTGTGTCTCATATAGAAATGATATGTCTATATCCGATTGGGTTAGGAAGTTGTAAAACTCAATACGCCTCCGGGGGATCCCCCTGGCGTTCCATATTACGCAACGAAGTTTACCACGATTTGTAATAGAATAGCATCGATCAGCCATACTGTCAATTTTTATTCGTAAGTATTCCACTCATCAGTGGCATTTTCTTGCCCAGTTCGTTTAACAAATTGCATACACTGCCAATTTGTTTATACATTACTTGAAAATCATTCACGTTAATGCTCTTATCTTGTTTGGAGACCATTGAGGCATAGGAAATCTCCGGGGACACTTTATCACTTTGCACTCTCCTGACTTGCGAATATTTAGGACATTTTGTGTAACTGGAGGTGTGCTGTCCACCACATCGAATACATTTTGGGGGATCTTGTCCTTTTACATTTGGGCAGTCTTTTCACTGATGATCTTTAGCACATTTGTTACAACGGGGGGATTCCGTGCAACCCATAGATACATGGCCAAATCGCAGACAATTATAACATTGTAAAGGTTTCTTATTACCTCGAAACATTTCAACACTGACAGCTAAGGGCCCTATGCGGGTCACACTTTTAAGTATCTTACTGTGTTCAGTGTTTGATAACAGAACCAGGATCATGGGCATATCTATTGATCCTTTGGCTTTTTTAAGCCTAATCACTTTCTCAGGAAAGTAGTTAGCCTTTTTCAGGTCTTCATTAAAATCGTTAAGGTCACGTCTACATTTCGTATAACGTATTTGAGGACTTTTTCCGATTTAAGTTGATGATGCTGAATCTTTAGCACGTTATCAGCCTTAATGCCAGACACCAATTTACTATGCGTTTCCTCATCATGACACCTTATTTTGATCGTCTCTGCTCTGCCTGTGTGTACAGTAATTTGGTTAATCGCCACATGCTTTTGAATCTCGCCCAGGATTTGCTTGATTGGCTGACCGTGAGTACGTATTATGATTGGCGGAATATAGGAGCTGCTCTTGGTATTTGGCTTTTCAACATTTTTTCGCTGTTCGGACTTGCTTTCTCGAAAAGCAACAGCGATTGTATCATTTATATCAACAACATCCTTAATGTTGTCAATTTTCAACCCTTTTTTAGCCTTTTTAGATTTTGCAGGTATCCATTTATCCGTATCATTGTATAGCCGTTTGCGATTTGTACTAATCAGGTCTTTGCCATCGTTATCATTACTCCCTAAGCCGGAGGGGATAATTTCCTGCACATCTTGCAGCATGACTAGCATTATTAAGGTGATCAGAATGCAAAGATTTTTCAATTCGAACAGAGAATACATGCAGATAAGTGGTCCAATCAGAGAAAATAATTGGAAAAGTAAAGGCTGTGATTGGTTACACAAAGAAGAATATTGGTTAAATAGGAAGGAATTGCATATTGATCTTTATTTCTCATTAAATATATAATGAGTACAATGGGTCTTTTTAGTAATGCTATTAGAAATTTTTTTGAACGATATGCCCTTCAGGTTCTGATCTGATACACGAAAAAATTGTTTTAAGGGTAGTTATTTTAATCGGAAGTTAAGAGAGGAGGGATTTAAGATAAGGTTGCTAGGCAACTGGGGTTAGTGAGGGGCGGGGGTAAGGGATACAAATCTATATATACAGGGTGTTTCAAAATTATGTACAATAAATTTAGTGACATATACTTCAGGTCAAAAGAAGACGAAAATGTTCTATAGCACTTTGTCTGGAAACGATTTGTTTGCGAGTAATCCAATATCATACAGTAGGGAAGCACGGTAGTTAGCGGACGATATTTTAGCAGTTCCAGCGTTTCGACCCAACACTAGGTTGAGTGGTTTGTTCCATTTAAACCTACTTTAGGGTTGTTCCATTAGTTGTGTACGGTTGTTTCCATTACTGTAGTTTCACTACTGTACATCCACTAGGAATATCAATTTGCCCAAGGCTTGAGCGGCTACTGGGTGCGTCGGCAGGTGGCGGATAGCCGAATATCCTGAGCTGCTTACTTAGGACATCCCCGAATACCAAATAAGGGGACGCAGACCAACTCCCGAACCCAAGGTGTTATGCGACCCGTGCTGAAGGGTGGATGGCACTTCGGTTATAGTGTTTCTAACGGAGCCTCCTGTCTACCTGGCGACACTCAGGAGTATGTAGCCTTGTCCCGGCACGCAGGCACTCCCGGGACGGACCGTCTATCCTGCATTTATTACTCCAGTTTATGGATTGTAATAAAAACCCCCCCTTACCTGGAGACCCTGCGGGGAAACAGGTTTCCACAGGTGATACTGATGAGGTTGTAATGACCTCAGTGGTGTCACCTGACACTGATAAATTTGCCACTCCCAAACCTGAGGTGCCACCTGCTGCAGAGCGGGAGACCTCGGGTGAGGGTAGCGGCGAATTTTTATCTAAACCGCTTTCTAGAGCGGCTAAACGCCGTTTATCTAGGAAGAAAAAGTTGGAGGGCACTAAGGCAGCAATGCCTAAGGTCGGCCCTCGGTCACCTGTTAGGGAGGTGCATACCCCGACCAAAAGACCCAGATCTAAGGGTAACACTCCTTCATCAGATGATAAGAAGCTTCACAAAAAACCCAAACCTGGGAATTTCAGTGAAGCTCTCACAACAACAAAAATGGCAGTAGTTCTGGAAGGCTATCCAGACAAGCAGCTCAATGAGCAGCAGTTGGAGGCCTTCCAAGAGCTGCTGATGAACCATATGGGGGACATACTCTCTGGCACTGGACCCCAATTCAAATACTGTCGTCTGGAGGCCGGAGCTATTATTTTACTCTGTGCCGACCAGAACACAGTTGACTGGCTGACCTCTACAGTCAACCGTATTACCCCCTGGGACGGACAGGTTCTCTTGGTTGGTGAGGCGAAGACAATCGTCAAAACCACCAAGATTATCTTGAAACTCCCAGCGATTTTCAAGAAGTATTCTGGTATGGATATCCTGAAAAGGATAGACATTCAGAATAAGGATATTTCGTCCACGCATTGGAATATCCTTAACCTCAAACTAGAGGATCAAAGTGCAACTATGGTACTATCTATCCCAGAACTGGATGCGAAGATTTTGAGTAACAGTAAATGGCTTTTGTACATTGGACTGTCTCAAATCCAAGCAAAAGTTCTAGGGAAACCCCCTGATAAGACACCATCTAATGCTGAAGTGCCTGCAAGCAAATCTTCAGCATAAGAAATTGGCCGCTGCCAACCTCAGCAATACCTTCTCAGCTGAGGACATACAGATCGCTCTGATTCAGGAGCCCTGGATTTATAAGGGCGGAATCAGAGGCTTATCCAACTGTGGAGGTTAATTAATTTATGATTTTAATTGCTCTTCTCCCCGTGCCTGTCTGTTGATCAAAAACAGTATTAACGCACTTCCTATGTATCACTTATGTTCTAGAGATCTAGCAGTGGCGACAATTACTCTTCGTCTGGACGGTCTGGATCGAGACATAATATTTGTCTCGACCTACCTTCCATACGAAGAAACCTCTCCCATCAATGAGGACATCAAGAAGATATGGGAAACCTCGACTTCTCACAAGGTAGCGATCATCTTTGGATGTGATGCCAATGCTCATCATACCTTGTGGGGTAGCACCGACACCAATCTCAGAGGTAAACTCCTTTTCGATTTTATCCTAGAGAATAACTTAGACCTATTTAACCAGGGTAATAGACCAACCTTCATTACTGCGGTAAGAAGGGAGGTTATTGATGTTACCTTCGGCTCTTCCATTTTGAGGAAATGGATTAGAAGATGGTATGTAGATGAGAAACCATCTATGGCTGATCATCAGCATATCCGATTTTCTTTCATCACTAGTATAGACTGGGATAGAACGTTTAGAGATCCTAAACGGACTAATTGGTTACAATATCGTGAGGACGTTCGTTCTGCGATTTCCGGTCTTTCAACTAGAATTAATGATACTGTTGACCTAGAACTGCGCGTAAATGGGCTGCAGCAGGCCTTGGTACAATCGTATCATAACAACTGTCCCCTGTTGAGGAAGAAATGTAAATCCCACACTGTTTGGTGGAATCATGATCTCTCTCAACAGAGACAAAGACTAAGGAAGCTTTTTAAGAAAGCTAAGAAGACCAACGAGTGGCTAATATATAAAAATGCCCTCGCTGACTACAACAAAGCTGTTCGATCTGCTAAACGTACATCGTGGAGGAAGTTCTGTGAATCAGTCCAAAAGACTGTGGAAGGAGCTAGACTCTACAAACTCTTGAGAAATGACAAACCTAATATGATTGGTACTCTCAAGAAATCAAATGGTGAATTCACCAGGAACAGTAAAGAAGTCCTTGAGACTCTAATCATGACTCACTTCCCAGGTGCTGAGCTCATCGATCCGCCAGACTTGGAGTGTCTTGACTCCTTTGTTAGGACATCGCGGTTTGGATGGGCTGCAGCTGGTGAGGTGATCACCCGTAGTAGGGTCATGTGGGCTATTAAATCCTTTGACCCCTACAAATCACCTGGACCGGATGGAATCACCCCGGTACTTCTTCAGCAAGTATCGGACGTGATTTCACCGATCCTGTGTTCAATCTTTAGAGCTAGTTTAGCTCTAGGGTACATCCCAAATCTCTGGAGGCAGGTCAAAGTGATTTTCATATCAAAACCAGGTAAGAATCGCTACGACCTAGCCAAGAGTTATCGACCCATCAGTTTGTCTTCTTTCATGCTTAAATGCCTTGAGAAGATCATTGATAGGCGAATTCGTGAAGTTTTTGGGACTTCTGGACCCTTTCACGTTAACCAATTTGCCTATCAGGCTGGCAAATCTACTGAGGTAGCTTTACACCACTTAGTGGTAAGGATCGAGAAAACTCTGGAGTATAAAGAGTTTGCTCTAGCTGTATTTCTCGATATTGAGGGAGCGTTTGATAACACCTCCTACGACTCCATTGCTAAAGCCTTAATTGCTAAAGCAATTTCTCCACTAATCTGCAATTGGATTCAGGTCCTCTTAGCGGATAGAGTCATTAAATCTGATTTGTTGGGGGAGGGAATTGTTGCTCGTCCCTCCAGGGGCTGTCCGCAGGGTGGCATTCTTTCCCCCCTGCTCTGGAACCTGGTTGTGGACGACCTCATTTCTTTCCTTAACAATCAAGGAATTTATGCCCAGGGTTACGCGGATGATATTCTCATCTACGTCTCTGGAATCGACAAACGCACCATTTTAGATCTTGTACAAATGGCTTTGTACAAAGTTCAATCATGGTGTTCTGAGCGGAATTTAAGAGTTAATCCCTCAAAGACTACTCTAGTCCCTTTTACAGGTCGTAGAGAAACCATTTCCAATGATCTCATACCAACTTTGTTTGGCGAGAAAATCATTGTTAGAAATGAAGTCAAATACCTAGGGGTTATCCTCGATAGTAAGTTGACTTGGAACCAACATCTGGATTATAAAATTAATCAGGTTAAAGTTGGACTTTACCGTTGTCGTCGAGCCCTTGGTAAATCATGGGGTCTTACTCCCAAGTTGACTTACTGGCTTTACATCACGGCGATCAGACCTATTCTGACATATTGCGCATTAATTTGGTGGCGTAAGTCTGAACAACTGACCGTTAGAACCAAACTAGCCTCTCTTCAAAGATTGGTGTGTTTGAGTATAACGGGTGCTGTCTCTACTACGCCAACTAAGGCTTTAGAAATTATTTTATCTCTGACTCCACTTGATATTTTTATCAAAGGTGTAGCCAGGAAAAGTTCTTACAGACTGAGTAATCAAGGACTATGGGTGGACTTCCCTGGGGCGAAGTCTCACACCTTCATTAGCCAGATTTTTACCAGTCACATTCTTCAGATGCCTTCTGATATTGCAATTACTCAGACCCTTCCTGAGCCCTCGAGCGAGGTCATCATTGACCCCGTGGTAGAGCCAGATGGGTCTTTGCAATTTCCCAAGGGTGCCATTATTTGGTATACTGATGGCTCTCGTCATCATGGCCTTTCGGGCCTGGGCGTTTATTGTGGCAGTCCCAAAACCCTCCGCTTTCGTCGATTGGGTTCTTGGGTAACCGTCCTTCAGGCTGAATTACTGGCCATTATTTACTGTCTGCAGATGTGCATGAATAAACTCTATGTACATCGCCGTATTTTTATACTTAGTGACAGTCAAGCGGCCCTTAAGGCTATCAAGTCCTACAGGGTTAATTCCAAACTTATATTGGAATGTCGACAGCTCCTACAGGACCTTTCTTCACACAAAAGTGTTACCTTGAGATGGGTTCCTGGACACAAAGGTGTTGTTGGTAATGAAGTGGCTGATACTTTAGCCAAACAGGGTGCCAAGTTTACTTTTACTGGCCCTGAACCCTTCTGCGGTATTTCCAAACAAACTGCAGTTAGAGAGATAAATATCATCTCTCATCAAGAAATGATGGACAGGTGGGATCACACCACTGATCAAACACATGCCAGACTCATGATTAAGAGATCCTCTCTTAGTCTAACATCAGGCATTCTACAACTTAAAAGAAACAAAATACGGATTATCATTGGCTTTCTTACAGGTCATGATTTACTCCGTAAACATCTACATAGAATAGGAATCCTCCGGGAAGAACCACTATGTTCGAAATGTGGTTTGGCAGATGAAACAGCCTACCACATTCTATTTGATTGTGTCGCTCTGACACATCTTCGTCACTTCACGGTTGGTTTGACCCTTCTTGAAGATATCCACTTGGACCCCGTAGGTAGCTTGACTCGCTTTTTAAGTCTGTCCGGCTACCTTTAAGTGATCTTAGTTCTACTTTGGGTTTGGCGCAATATTCCTTAGAGGAATAAGTGCCTTTGCGGTCAACTGCCCTTTGGCTGTTGACTGACAGCCCACTTATAAGATAAGATAAGATAAGATAAAAAAATATCAATTTCAGAACGTTTGCGTGCTTTGACATACGCATTACGATTTACGTAAAAAAAAGTCATGTACACGTATTCCAGTGCAGAATACACTGACATGCACCTAATGTATGGTCTTGCAAACGGAAATGCTGTGGAAGCAAGAAGACTCTACCAAGAACGCTTTCCGAATAGACGTTTGCCAAATAACCGAACATTTGTATCTGTCGACAGACATTTGAGGGAGCGTGGTTCCTTTGGCCGTCAAACAGGACAAGGGCGGCCTGTAGCACATTCTCCGGATGAGGAGGATGTGATAAATGACATCATACATGATGAACCACAGACAAGCACCCGTCGTATTTCTTCCATGGTACACATTCCGCACTCATCTGTTTGGCGCATTCTTCACCGTCAGCTTTTGTATCCATACCACCTGCAACTGGTTCAGGCACTGAACCCAACAGACTATCCACACCGACAACGATTTTGCCAATGGATACAACGTCGTCATGCTGCAGTCCCTAGTTGTCTGAGCCAGATACTTTTCACGGACGAAGCAACCTTCACCCGGACAGGAATCGTAAATTCTCACAACCAGCACCATTGGGCAGATGCTAACCCGCATGTTACCAGAGCTCGAGCGCATCAAGAGCGTTTCTCCGTGAACATTTGGTGTGGAATTGTCGGAAATAACTTAATTGGCCCTTATGTGTTGCCGCCACGATTGACTGGGCGAACGTATCTTTTGTTTCTGCAGAATGCATTGCCAGAATTACTGGAAGATGTTCCTCTTTTGATAAGATCTAACATGTGGTTCATGCATGATGGCGCTCCAGCACACTTCAGCTATGTTGTGCGAGCACACCTTAATGCTGCATACTCGAATCGGTGGATAGGTCGAGGTGGACCGGTAGCCTGGCATGCAAGATCACCCGACCTTAATCCCTTGGACTTTTTTCTGTGGGGTCATGTGAAAACGATCGTCTACAGCACAGAAGTTCCTAACATTATGGATCTGCGACAACGAATTGAAAATGCATGCCAAACCGTTCGTAATGCTGGCGAAGAACTCTTCCATGACATCAGACGGTCGCTCATGCAACGAGCCGAAGCGTGCGTGCGACCTGGTGGCGGGCACTTTGAACAATTCCTGTAATTTGGAGCCAAGGGTTTAGTTGTCTGTATCGCGTAAATAAATCGTTTCCAGACAAAGTGCTATAGAACATTTTCGTCTTCTTTTGATCTGAAGAATATGTCACTAAATTTATTGTACATAATTTTGAAACACCCTGTATAAAGAAGGATGTTTGTGGGTGGGTGGGTCTGTCTGTACGTTTTTTATACAAATCTACAGTTTTATTCCGATCTTGATGAAATTTCCCATGCATGACCTTCAAAGCATGAGGAAGGTCACTGTCTACCTCAGATTTCGGAAAAATAATAATTATCGATAAAAAATCGATATTCATGGTTATGGCAGGGCATATTAATGAGAAATATCTCATGACTAACAATGAAAGGAAAAGTTTGTGCAACTGTAATTATCCCGGGCAACGCCGGGTACCTCTTCTAGTGATATATAAACATTTAGTGGAAACAATTTTGTAGAAGTTTTTGGATTATCTATATACAGGGTGTCTCAAAAAATGTACTAATACTTTTTTCAGGTGTAACTAATGTAACAGAATGGTAGGAGATCAAATTAGCTTCCTCTTCAAGATGGAGCACCTCCCCACTACCATCGCAATGTAAGAGCTCACCTCGATGCAGCTTATACAAACACGTGGATTGGACGAAGCGGTAGCATTGAATACTCTGCGCGTTCCCCAGACCTCACGCCAATGGACTTCTTTTTATGGGGATACCTCAAGGACAGTTTATTGCAAAAAACCAAGAGCAATTGATGCACTGAAATTGGAAATTGAAAGACAATGTCGCGATATTCCAAATGAACTGTTTCGTGACGTTTGCGATTCCATTGGTGCGCGTTATCAGCTTTGTCTGGACAATGACGGTCATTAATTTGAACATTTGCGAACATGATTCTTTAATTACATTTGTCTTCTGTAATTCATGGCTTTAAACTTGTCTCCATGTTCATAAATAATGTTTTTTAGTCATTCAAAGTGTTAGTACATTTTTTGGAGACACCCTGGATATACAGAGAGATCATAATTAAAGTTACGAGTTCAAAAATCGATAATTTGAAAATACTCGTCAGAATGACCTGATACTTTAGAAAAACAATCGTGAGGCAATGGAATTTTGTTTGGCGGAGGAAAAAAGATAGTTCCAAAATCTGCCTATAAATGGCGCTAGCAGGGTAATGTCAGGGGAAAAACCAAAAATGGATTCGTGAAACACAGGAATGTTGTTAGCCAAAAAGAAACAATACAGTTCAAGGGTTTACGAAAAATTTATTAGCGAAAAGACAAGAATACGTGTTTACAGCGACAACAGTTTTTCCTAATAGCTGTTAGTGCACACTCATCGTTCTTATAAAAAAGATATAAGAGCAGAGCGCGATCTTTCATAGTCAGAGTGATGATGAAGCATTCAAGCAAAGAGCTGGTGTTCTGCATTTTTATGGTAGCTATGTCTGCGGTGCTCATGTTACGTCTTAGTAATTTGCATATCTCCAGACAATGTGAACCCTGCCAGCGCCATCTATCGGTAGATTTGGAACTATTTTTTCCCTTCGCCAAACAAAATTCCATTGCCTCACGATTGTTCTGCTAAAATATCAGGTCATTCTGACAAGTAGTTTTCAAATTATCGATTTTTGAAATCGTAACTTTAAATTGTAATCACCCTGTACTTTGCTTGAAGTGAAGCAAGTAAGTGAACAATTAAAACGTGAACAACAATAGAGGGACAAACAATTAAGCGTGTCCGTTCTTTATAACAATAAAAAAGCGGCAGCAAATTACTAATCAGTAAACGAGAAGTAGAATATCTATATCATTTGAAGTTTTTCAAAATATAACTAGTAATTAAAATTCGTAGTTTAAGAAAAACTTTAAAGGATTAATAGTGAGCATGCTGAGGGTACAAAATGAACTTAGATAATGTTCTTTGAAGTGAAGCAAGCGACGCGACGAACTAAACGATTATAAATCGCAGACTACAATGAAAGGATCAGCAATTTAACTTCTCCATTCTTAACAATAAGAAAGCGGTAGCAAGTTATTAAGTCAGACGGTAAAATATTCTATACCATTCGAAAAAATTTCAACATATAATTAATAATTAAAACTTCGTAAGTTAAGAAACACTGTGCTTAACGTTTGAAGTCACAAACGAAGGTATTCCAAGGTTAGTAGTAAGCATGCTGAGAGTAATAAATGATATTAAATAATGTTTCTTTATCTCATCTACCTCTTATTTATTAGGGAAAACACTCAAAACGGCAAAATGCCACCCAAAAAACAAAAATACAACAGCGTTAGCGAGATTAAAGAATCCTTTACTGTTGCTGAAGGCGAAGAAACTGTTGAACAACGTAGCAGACGGCTAAAGACAATCGACAATCGAACAGTGTAGTGTATCGGTATTCGTGTGGAACTTGAAGCATAGCTTCCATAATCTCACCCTTCATAATCATATTCCAAGGGAAATACACTGAACTAGCAAAGAAGCCTGATGTACCCACAAAGGTCATCCAAAGTATGAAGGAAAAAAGCCTCCTCTTGGTGGAGGAAAATTTGATTGACGACTGTCTAGACTAGAAGCAGACCACTAGTATTAGATAAAACACGACCTA
>JAHWFO010010162.1:0-11852 GCA_023313115.1 Rhysida immarginata
AGGAGGCAATTTTCTTTCATACTTTGGATGACCTTTGTGGGTACATCAGGCTTCTTTTCTAGTTCAGTGTATTTCCCTTAGAATATGATTATGAAGGGTGAGATTATGGAAGCTATGCTTCAAGTTCCACACGAATACTGATACACTACACTGTTCGATTGTCGATTGTCGAAGACTCAGGTAGAGAGAACCACTCATCACCTGCACGGGGTCGAGCTACTCATAGATGGTATCCTACTCATAGATGGTATACAGTCAGTGACAAAAAATTAGCACCACCATCATTTTCACTGAAAATCTTTTAATGAAACAAAATTCCAAATGCTCTTTTGGAATACAGACACTTAATATCTTCAGAAACAGTCTAACTTCATAAAAATAAATTGAATGTCCACTTATAATTTTTAAAAAAAAATTGTTTTACTCAGGTGATATTTCTGAGTGACAAAAAATTAGCATCAGCTACAAAAAATCCTCTGAATGGTCTTAATATGTGGTGGATTTGCCTTTTTGTGAAATCACCTCAAAGATACGATTAGGCATCTTAGTAATTAATCCTTTAATCAATGAATGATCTAAATTTTCCCAAGCATCAATGATGGCACATCTCAAGTCTGAAGCATTTTTGTACTGACGATTGTTTTCATACACTTTTCGTGATAGCAGCCCCCAAACATTCTCAATGGGATTCAAATCAGGTGACATAGCTGGCCATTGCAGAACAGCGATGTTTTTTTCCTCAAACCACTGTGTTACAACATGTGCTTTGTGGATGGGAGCATTATCTTGCTGAAATACCCAATCATTTCCAGCCATAATTGGTCCAAAATCAGGGAAAATGTCTTTCAGCATTGACAAATACCCTTGTGCATTGATTCGTCCACTGAGAAACTCCAAGTCACAATTCTTCTGGAAACCAATTGCTCCCCAGATCATTACAGATGCACCGACAAGCTGTCTTCGTGAAAGAACTTGTTTTTCTTTTTGCAAATCGTGAAAATAGTATGAGAATCCATCTGGTCCGTCAAGGTTGAACTTCGTTTCATCTGTGAATATGACATTTTGCCATTCTGAAGTCCAACCTATGTATTTTCTGGCAAACTGAAGTCTGTTTTCTTGATGACTGTTAGTGAGTGGTGGCTTCCTCTTGATGTGCTGTCGCAGAAGATGCGAGCAGTCATGGACTACACGCTGAAAGTTTCGCAGATTTGTGTCGAGCTGCAGTTCATCACGAATTTGTTTTACTGTTTGACTTGAGTTGGATGCAGCTCTGACAACCTGACGAACTGACCTTCCATTGAGGGCACGAGGTCTTTCAGAACCCTTGTAAACTGCATATTCCTGAGGATTTCTCAAATAGTTGGAAATAGCCTTTGGGCTTCTCTTCAAACGACGCCCAATTTCACGAATAGAGATGTTTTCTTGTTTGAAGGCATCAATTTGACCTCTTTCATACTCTGACAGCACTGAACCACGTCCCATCTTGTTGTATGTTTATTAATTAAGTTTTTCAATTGTAGTAATTGCTCTTACTATATGATAAAGTAAATATATCACCCCTACTTGAGTTAAATGAGCCTAGCTTTAGGGAGAAACCATTTTTTTGTAGCTGATGCTAATTTTTTGTCACTCAGAAATATCACCTGAGTAAAACAATTTTTTTTAAAAAATTATAAGTGGACATTCAATTTATTTTTATGAAGCTAGATTGTTTCTGAAGATATTAAGTGTCTGTATTCCAAAAGAGCATTTGGAATTTTGTTTCATTAAAAGAATTTCAGTGAAAATGATGGTGATGCTAATTTTTTGTCACTGACTGTAGATTGGAGAAGGAAAGTTAATTGAAGGCACACTCTTTTAAGGTCAGCGGTTTTTTTTATATCCTATCTCTTAAGGCTTTTTTTACTACAGATCTTATTCTGGAAAAGTCCTTTTCAGGGCTAGCAGTCTGACTAATCTTTACTTATTATTTTAAAATTTATCATAATGCCAGACTCAGGCAAAGCGTTAAGTGGCATTGCAAGCCAAAAAACAAGTGATGGTAAATATACGTATGGCGAGATATATAAAGATGCCTGTAAAGATTACAGATTCGAAGCTTTTGATGCTATAATTAAGGATAAGCTAGAGTTTATGCGCCAAGAAATGTGCACTAAATATGATAAATTACAAGGAAAAGTCGAGTCACTAAAAGGTTCCACGATAAAATTGCTAATATGAATGCTGAAATATCTGCAGCACGTAATGAAGCCAACAAGAACTTTAATAAGTTGGAGCAGTACCTCAAAGATCAATTCTCTGCTCTGTCAATGAAAGGTAATCAGCCTACTGGTGTAACTTCTGACTATCTAAGAGACTCTTGTGAAACAGAGAGTGTGAATCCTCAGCCTATGGAAATTATCCCCTCTGGCTCAGGGAGTAATGATAACGATGGCAAAGACCCGATTAGTACAAATCGCAAACGGCTATACGATGATACGGATAAATGGATAACTGCAAAATCTAAAAAGGCTAAAAAAGGATTGAAAATTGATAACATTAAGGATGTTGTTGATATAAATGATACAATCGCTGTTGCTTTTCGAGAAAGCAAGTCCGAACAGCGAAAAAATGTTGAAAAGCCAAATACCAAGAGCTGCTCCTATATTCCGCCAATCATAATACGTACTCACGGTCAGCCAATCAAGCAAATCCTGGGCGAGATTCAAAAGCATGTCGCGATTAACTAAATTACTGTACACAGAGGAAGAGCAGAGACGATCAAAATAAGGTGTCATGATGAGGAAACGCATAGTAAACTGGTGTCTGGCATTAAGGCTGATAACGTGCTAAAGATTCAGCATCATCAACTTAAATCGGAAAAAGTCCTCAAATACGTTATACAAAATGTAGACGTGACCTATGACCTTAACGATTTTAAGGAAGACCTGAAAAAGGCAAACTACTTTCCTGAGAAAGTGATTAGGCTTAAAAAAGCCAAAGGATCAATAGATATGCCCATGATCCTGGTTCTGTTATCAAACACTGAACACAATAAGACACTTAAAAGTGTGACTTGCATAGGGCCCTTAGCTGTCAGTGTTGAAATGTTTCGAGGTAATAAGAAACCTTTACAATGTTATAATTGTTTGCAATTTGGCCATGTATCTATGGGTTGTACGGAATCCCCCCGTTGTAACAAATGCGCTAAAGATCATCAGTCAAAAGACTGCCCAAATGTAAAAGGACAAGATCCCCCAAAATGTATTCGATATAATGGACAACACACCTCCAGTTACACAAAATGTCCTAAATATCCGCAAGTCAGTAGAGTGCAAAGTGCTAAAGTGTCCCCGGAGATTTCCTATGCCTCAATGGTCTCCAAACAAGATAAGAGCATTAACGTGAATGATTTTCAAGTAATGTATAAACAAATTGGCAGTGTATGCAATTTGATAAACGAACTGGGCAAGAAAATGCCACTGATGAGTGGAATACTTACGAATAAACACTGACAGTATGGCTGATCGATGTTATTCTATTACAAATCGAGGTAAACTTCGTTGCATAATATGGAACGCCAGGGGGGTCCCCTGGAGGCATATTGAGTTTTACAACTTCCTAACCCAATGGGATATAGACATAGCTTTTCTATGTGAGACACACTTAAGGCCAGACCGCGACTTCAGGCTGCCTGGTTACTGTGTGTATCATAAAGACAGAACTCTTCCCACTACAGTAAAGTCCCCGTCAGGTGGGTCAGCAATTATTATTGACTCCCGATCCACTACTCCCACTAATATTGTTAACACCTTTAACTCCTTCTCTCCACATATCCAATTCACTTTTGAATTAGAAACTAACCGGTCCATCCCTTTCCTTGATATCCTCATCACCAATAATCCCCACACTAACCGCTTCTCCTTTTCTGTCTTCCGTAAACCGACCACATCTTCCAACTTAATACACCATTCCTCCTCACATCCCGCCACCCACAAACAAGCCTCACTGAGATTGCTAATCGACTGTGCCCTGAAGCTCCCCCTCTCCCCCCTATCCATATCTTCAGAACTCCGCATAATCCGACACCTCGCCCACTCCAATGGATATTCGACCTCCACATTCTCTCGCATTCTTCACCGCCGCAGACGGGCCCTTCTCTCCCCCCTACCTCCTGTTTCGCCCCAAACTAAAATGTGGACGTCCTTACTATATCTGGGACCTAATTTCTCCCAGCTTTCCGATTTCTTATCGTTCCTTGGCCTCCGTAAATCATTTCGTACTCCAACCCCAGCTGCTCGCATCCTGAACCCGCCCACCTCCATCACCTCTGACAAATATTCCCAATCCGGAGTTTACCGCCTGAATTGCGAATCTTGCATTGCGATTCAAGGAACACCTTGACTTGTATAGAAAACGGGACCGTCTCTCCCACTATGCAAACCATCTCGCAGATTCCGGACACACTTTGAAGACAAAAGAAGAGGTTATGTCTGTCTTGCACATCTGTAATAAACCTGAAAAAACTGCTACCCTCGAAGCGATCGAAATATTTAAGGCCAAGAAGTCCACCCCACACATGCTTCTCAACTGCCAGACGGACTTTAACGTGTTTGCTATACTTAGTTCTTTATCTGATCTACTATGATTTTCTCTCGTTTTCTTTATTTTATGTTTCTTCTGCATTTTGTAAGTTTCTTACCCCTTTATTTTATTATGGTTTTTTTTATGTTAATTCTCTTGTCTTCGGACAACCGGATATGTTCTCTTTTCGGTCCGCGTTAAACGCACCATCTCTGTACAACTTCTCTTTTGTGTATCTTAAAAAAAAAATTTTGTATTTATTCTATTTTATTCTACTGGCCATTACGTCCTTTTTCTCATTGGCCCCCTTGCTTTTTATCCTATTGGTTCTTGTATGTATATACGCTCATTGCTTAACTTGTACCACTGTTCTGTATATATAAAGGCTTGCATGCCTCTTGCTGTATATCCTTGACAAAGCCGGGAATAAATGGCGAAACTAGTTGGAACTCCTGATGTCCCTCTGTTATACTGTAAGGCTACCACCTGTTTAGTTAATAAGAACAGTATTATGATCCATCCTTCCACCGATATGACTCCACTCATCTCTAAGATGTTCCACATCAAGAGGAAGCTAGCCTCCACCATCCAGAACATCTGGTTCAACCGCATGTGTATCCAGCGAGCGCCTAGAACCCAAGTATGCCCACGTCATCGTCCGGAACAGGTCTACCGCCGCCCAAGCTGCACGGGCCGCCGCCGTAAGGACTTGGGTAAGCCGTGCTACAACCACCTTAATCTACAAGAAGCATCGTCTCAACCAAGAGATATTCCGCCTGCACCTCCACATTTCAGCCATCATACCGCCTGATGTTCTGATGCCTCTTTTCGAGGTTGATGAAGTTAGGCTGCAATCCGTCAAAGAGCATAAGTTCTTAACCCTGTGCAAGAAGCTAGACGACCTCCGACGTCCGCCTCCAACACGCCCACATCCTCCTGAAGGTGATTTTGTGTTTCACGACAATGTTGTTAACCTAACATCAATCCAGCTGTCCGACAACGAACAGCGACTCCTCGACAAAGGCCTCAAGCACGTTGTCTATAGGAAGCCAACACGATCTGACTTACACGATGTCATCTCAGATGTCGAGCACGCCGTCAACCTACTACCCCAGACTGACCGTCCTCCAGCGCGAGCCATCGCCGGACATCTGATACACAAGTCCTTCAAAGAAGCGTCTGCGTCTAGACCACCCCGGGAACTACTCACTGATGCTGCTGCCTCTACCACCTTGTAGAAGCTACAAGATTCCGATGCCCTCGTCGTCAAGGCCAATAAAGGTAACGTGTCGGTTATCATTTACCGTTCTACGTTCACTGATAAAGTTAATGATTTCATCGCCGCTAACAATTTTGTCACCCTCCCATCCGACCCCACTTCTAAATACCACAAATCTATTATTTCCGTCATCAACAAATCCCCACGCTTCAGATACCTCCGACGCCTCATCCCACCTAACCCTCGCCCACCCAACCTTAACGCCCTAGTCAAGATCCATAAACCTAACATGCCTATACGCCCCGTCGTTAACTATTCCCCAGCTCCTGCCCACCTCGTTGCTAAATCCCTTTCCACCTTCCTCTTTAACCTGAAAATCCTCCCTAATACTTATAATGTACGCAATTCCCTAACCCTTACTGAGTCCCTTTCTTCCATCCACACGGACAAGCACCTCTCCCTGATGTCTCTTGACATCACCAACTTATACACTAACATCCCTGTCACCCCCACCCTTTCTATCCTACAGTGTCTGTTACTAGCTGCGTCTTTCCCTGCACCCAATACTATTGACCTACTAGCTATCCTCTCTGTAATTTCTTCCCAGAACTATTTCTCCTTTAACAACTCTTACTATTCCCAACCCACAGGGCTAGGAATAGGGTTCCCACTCAGCAGTTTTCTGTCTGAGGTTTTCCTACAGCACCTGGAATTAACACACGTCACCCCCCTCCTCAATAATTCCTCCGTCATCGCATATTTCCGATATGTCGATGACATCCTCATCCTTTTTGACTCCCGATCCTCTACTCCCACTAATATTGTTAACACCTTTAACTCCTTCTCTCCACATATCCAATTCACTTTTGAACTAGAAACTAACCGGTCCATCCCTTTCCTTGAAGTCCTCATCACCAATAATCCCCACACTAACCGCTTCTCCTTTTCTGTCTTCCGTAAACCGACCACATCCTCCAACTTAATACACCATTCCTCCTCACATCCCGCCACTCACAAACAAGCCTCACTGAGATTCCTAATCGACTGTGCCCTGAAGCTCCCCCTATCCCCCGTATCCAGATCTTCAGAACTCTGCATAATTCGACACCTCGCCCACTCCAATGGATATTCGACCTCCACATTCTCTCGCATTCTTCACCGCTGCAGACGGGCCCTTCTCTCCCCCCACCTCCTGTTTCGCCCCAAACTAAAATGTCGACGTCCTTACTATATCTGGGACCTAATTTCTCCCAGCTTTCCGATTTCTTATCGTCCCTTGGCCTCCGTATATCATTTCGTACTCCAACCCCAGCTGCTCGCACCCTGAACCCGCCTACCTCCATCACCTCCGACAAATATTCCCAATCCGGAGTTTACCGCCTGAATTGTTCGTTTTGCGATAAGTTCTATGTGGGATTATCGACCCACAATCTTGCATTGCGATTCAAGGAACACCTTGACTCGTATAGAAAACGGGACCGTCTCTCCCACTATGCAAACCATCTCGCAGATTCCGGACACACTTTGAAGACAAAAGAAGAGGTTATGTCTGTCTTGCACATCTGTAATAAACCTGAAAAAACTGCTACCTTCGAAGCGATCGAAATATTTAGGGCCAAGAAGTCCACCCTACACATGCTTCTCAACTGCCAGACGGACTTTAACGTGTTTGCTATACTTAGTTCTTTATCTGATCTACTATGATTTTCTCTCGTTTTCTTTATTTTATGTTTCTTCTGCATTTTGTAAGTTTCTTACCCTTTTATTTTATTATGGTTTTTTATGTTAATTCACTTGTCTTCGGACAACCGGATATGTTCTCTTTTCGGTCCGCGTTAAACGCACCATCTCTATACAAATTCTCGTTTGTGTATCTTAAAAAAAATTTTGTATTTATCCTATTTTATTCTACTGGCCATTACGTCCTTTTTCTCATTGGCCCCCTTGCTTTTTATCCTATTGGTTCTTGTATGTATTTACGCTCATTGCTTAACTTGTACCACTGTTCTGTATATACAGGGTGTAACTAAAGGTGTGTTACAAACTTTGGGGAATGATAGAACTGGTCAAAATAAGCATTTTTTGTTCTATGAACATTGGTCCACAACTGCATTGTTTAAGAGTTATAGCAACTGTTCAAAATGACGCCCTTCAGCGTCAATGCAGGCTTGCATTCGTCGCTGTACGTTGCAAGACACCCGTTGCAGCATCTGCTGGGAGTCCGTGATGTTGTCTGCTGCTACAGCCAATCGTGCGATGAGTTCCTCCACTGAATTAACCATTGTTTCGTACATCAGGGACTTTAGGTGGCCCCACACAAAGAAATCCAATGGTGTTAGGTCTGGTGATCGTGGCGGCCAGGTAACTGGACCACCCCGTCCAATCCAACGATCGCCAAACGTATCAGTGAGGAAGGCCCGGACATGCTGTGAGAAATGTGGAGGTGCACCATCATGTTGGAACCACATTACTTGACGGATGTTAAGAGGTATGTCATCCAACAGTTCAGGCAGCACCTGCTGAAGAAAGACGAGGTAGGTTTGTGCATTCATACGAGCTGGGAGAATGTACGGCCCAATGAGGCGATTGCCAACAATACCAGCCCACACGTTGACAGAAAATCGTTGCTGGAAGCGCCTTGTCGAAATGGCATGTGGGTTGATACGGTCCCAAACATGGATATTCTGGTGGTTGAAAATATCTTCCCTGGTGAAGGTTGCTTCATCAGTGAACAGCACCTGCTGTGGGAATGCTGGTTCCTCTCTACAACGTGCAAGAAACCATCTGCAGAATGCCATACGTGGTGCAAAGTCAGCAGCTCCAAATGCTTGCACTCGTTGCATACGAAACGGATGAAACAGTTGGTCATGCAGAACTCGCCAAACAGACATGTGATCTGTGTTCATGATGTGTGCAAGCGCACGGGTGCTACATGTTGGTCTTTCGTGAACTCTACGAAGCACAGCTTCTTCGAATTGTGCGGTACGACGGGTGCGAGCGCGACCATGCTCTCCACGCATCACAGCTACACTTCCTGTTGCTCGTAGACGTCGCACAAGCCGAGCAAACATTGTATGAGCTGGCTGACGACGTTGTGGAAATTGACGTCTGTACAGACGACAAGCAGCCCTTCTATTACCGTCTGCAGCACCGTACACTAACAACATGTCAGTGCACTCGTTAAAGGTGTAGTCCATATCCGGATGCGATCACACACGTTAGATTTTTTAGTGTGCAGGATCTGCTTGCATGGTAATGTGATGGTGTAGTCATGTTACTTTAAAAATTTACATGACCATACCATAATTCAGAAAGGGGTGTGTCATAAGCCTGCATTGATGCTGAAGACGTCATTTTGAACAGTGGCTATAACTCTTAAACGATGCAGTTGTGGACTAATGTTCATAGAACAAAAAATGCTTATTTTGACTAGTTCTATCATTCCCCAAAGTTTGTAACACATCTTTAGTTACACCCTGTATAAAGGATTGCATGCCTCTTGCTGTATATCCTTGACAAAGCCGGGAATAAATGGTGAAACTAGTTGGAACTCTTGCTATACTATGTCCCTCTGTTATACTGTAAGGCTACCACCTGTTTTGTTTAATTATTATTATGAAAGGCATTCATCATCGGGAGGAACCAACCAGAGACTATATGGGAATGGAAGCTGCGTCTGCCATCATTACTAATGCCACACTGGGAGAAGTGAAACTAGTGGCTCTATATAATGCGCCCAAGCATAAATTCCATGCCAATGAGCTTGACGAGCTGTTTTCCGGGAATATTCCCGTTATTATGGCGGGAGTCCTGAACGCTAAACACTCGCACTGGAATTCAAGATGCCATAACCAAAACGGTGTCCTTTTGTATGGCTACGTGCAAAGACAATCTGATATTATTGCAGTAGGCCCTGTGGATGATACATATTATTGTGATCATTCTCCTTCAAGCGATGTACTTGATATTGTGTTGTTGAAGGGCTTCTACAAATCATTCAGTATCTATACTGTCAATGATCTATCCGCAGACCATAAACCAGTTGCACTAAATTTTGACAACGTAAACATTGACCTCAAAGAAGAACTGAGGGTCAAACAAGACTGGGAGTTTTTTAGAGAAATTCTCAAAAACGATGACGACCCACTAAATAACGTACATAGTACGAGCGACATAGATACCAATGTGAAAGGGCTTACTACACGTATAAATGCACCTATTGACTCTAGTGCTTCACCCTTAGAGTCGAAGCGAGCTGATCACCTTGATCTCACCCCAGAAATCAAACAATTAATTGAACAAAGGAATAAGGTTAGAAGGCAGTGGTACCGTACTCGTGATTCATGGCTTAAGACCAAATATAATAGGCTGACTAGAAGAGTTCACGAGGAGGTAAAAGCACTTCGTAACGACAGGTGGAACGATAAAGTTAAGAGTCTGTTGACCCACGATAACTCTATTTGGTGCATGGTTCGAGCCTTGCAAAACAAGAAAGCCATTAATATGCCACCCCTGTTAGCCCAAAATGGCAAATTCATCACGAATGATGATGATAAAGCTCAGCTTATTGCAAGTTCACTTTCAGAACAGTTTGTCACGCCTACTGATGGTCGGCAAATAGGACTTGATATGTCTGAGAAGGTAAAATCCTGCATAACTGGCTTCTCTAATATTCACGGCAATGAATTCCCAAAACATGGCATTGATATAAATGAAATCCAAAGCATCATTAAAAATTTAAGAACAGTGCTCTAAAAAATTTATCTCAAAATACAATTCAAGATATTGCAAAAGTGATTAACGACTGCTGGAAGAACACTTACTTCCCCGATGCTTGGAAGCAATCAGTTGTCTTAAGCATTCTTAAGCCAGGACAAAATCCTGCAAATCTTGTTAGTTATAGGCCCATCAGCTTGTTACCATCAATCTCCAAAATCCTGGAAAAAACAATTATCAAGAGATTCATTGAGTACTGTGATGCCAACGATCTCATCCGCGATGAACAATTTGGCTTTCGCTCAAACTATTCCTGCCAACTCCAAACATGGAGGCTCGCAGCGGACATCAATGAGCCCCTTAATATCTCTATGTATTGTGGGGTCGTTTTCCTCGATGTGCACAAAGCCTTCGACCAAGTCTGGCACGATGGTCTTATTTTTAAAATGATTATGGATGGATTTCCTCAAGACATAATCACTCTGATACACACGTTTCTCTCCAACCGGTTCTTTCAGGCCAGAGTTGGAGATAGTCTATCTCCTATGTATGAAGTAAAAGCTGGTGTCCCACAGGGTTCAGTCTTGGGGCCAGTATTATTCAATTATTTTATGCGAGACTTTCCAAGTCCTTCTAAATGTAAGCTCTTTTTTTACGCATATGACGCTGCTATTCTGACCTGTCCGTCAACCAGCCGTAGTAGTCTCGCGGCTACAGAAAGCTCTAAAGGAGTGTGAAAGCTGGTTTAGCAAGTGGAGGCTAAAATTGAATGTAGACAAATGCAAAGCGATGTTTGTCTCCAAGAAAAGAAAGAGATCATTAGATTCTCTAACACTATATGGCAAAAATTGGACTGGGTTGAAACTTATAAATATCTTGGTGTTGTTATTGACTCTAAACTTACCTGGACTCCCCACGCAACTTATGCGTTGAATAAGGCCAGGAGAGCCAAGTTTAGCTTGATTGCTCTGCTGGGCCGGAATAGTGCTCTAAACATTGATAATAAACTCCTACTCTATAAGGTCATTTTTCGGACCATCTTGACGTATGGTATGCCCGTCTGGGCCACAATATGTAAGACTAGGTGGAAAGAACTGCAAACGTTCCAAAACGTTACCCTTAGGACTATTGCGCAAAAAGATCGGAGAATTGTTCGCAATTCCTCCATTTATAATGACTTCAACATGACTCATATTGGCAAATACGTTCAAGGGCTCATGGAATCCATGCTGCCCAATATAGAAAATCATAGCAACGAGCTAGTCTCGGGCATTTTAAATCATCCTATACATAGAAAGAGATATCGTGATCCAAGGCATATACTTGATATTAATTTTGAAGACATTGATAATGT
>JAHWFO010010173.1:0-19993 GCA_023313115.1 Rhysida immarginata
CCTGAAGAATATGTCACTAAATTTATTGTACATAATTTTGAAACACTCTGTATAGTAAAATTTTTTAACTGCGTATTGTAAAGTTTTGAATATTTGTTTATTTTATTATTCATTCAGATCGTTATTCCATCCATTATGGTAATCGTAATCTTGATTATCAATAATAACATCGGTAATATGCAGGCTACAGAACCTTCAAGGAGAATGGATTTATCACAATATGGTTCAACTAATATTGTAGTTAATGAAAATATTTCTGTGTTTAATCTTAGAAAAGAATATGAAAAATTAGTTCCTCGCAATAGCAAAGTAACCAGCGAAGGAAACGTGACCAAAAAACTCTATAGTGAAGCTTTAAAAAATATCGGAACCTTTAACGGCAAGTATATTGTTGCTGCAGAAATGACTTCGGAGGATTCCGTTAACGTTATGTTTAATGGTGTTTATTATCATGCATTGCCGCTGTCATTAAATTTATTGCATAATGCTCTTTTGTCTCATTACTCGAGTGGTACAAAGGCCGGTAATATCATCGTAGAAAACGCACCGTTGCCCAAAGACCTAAAAAATTTCGTCGACACTCAGAAGAAAATCAAGGCGCTTAAATCAATTGTGATGGGCGTTTTCATTCCAGTTGGAATGTCGGTGTTGGCATCGTCATTCGTCATTTTTCCGATCCATGAAAGAATCACAAAATCAAAGCACATTCAACTCATGACTGGAATTGGAGGATTTCTTTTCTGGGCCTCTTCCTTCCTATGGGATTTTTTAATTCACTGTATATCGTCCGTTCTCATGATATTATTTTTTGGTTTGCTTGATAATCAGAAATTGCTTTCTGGCGATGGTCAATTAGGTGAGCAGAAAATATAAAAGTGTTTAAATTTTTAACAAATTAATTTCTTAATTATGTGAAAACAACTTTGATTTTTAATTTTTCAGGAATCGTCTTTTTAATCTTGATTTTGTATGGATGGTCTGCCATACCTTTCTCGTATACAGTTTCTTTCATTAGTAAAGTTCCTTCCACAGGCTTTAACAGACTAACGATTCTAAACGAGATAGCAGGTAGGTTTTTAATTATATTATCTGTTTCCATAAAAAATACTAAGATATTTTAGAAGGACAATAAGATATTTAAGGTGAAACTTAATCTTTTGAAAGGCTAACCTCCCTGCCTCTTAATCTAACCCTAATACTACGTTCGCACTAGAAAATTGGATCTAGATCGGCAGCTTGAACTAGAATCGAGTTTTGAAATGCGAACGCTAGCGATCTGGATTCGAGCTAAATCGACTATCACCAAATTTGATAAGAGCAATTTGCTAAATTGTAGTCATCATTTTTTTATGTAAATTGATTCTTTGATCACTCTTTTTATATAATTTTGCTCTCTCTATAATATAGCTACATGGTTCCATGCCACTGGGTGATCATTTGTGTAAGCATAGAGAGCAATGGGATTGTTGATATCTTTTATTCTGCATGCTTTCTTATGTTCTTGTATACGTGTTTCTAATTGTCTTTTTGTCTGACCTGTGTACGACTTGTTGCACAGGGAGCATGGTATATTGTAAATGAGTTCTGAGTTTTTTCCGGGACTGGAGGTGATGTATTTAATTTGACTAGTCTGTTGAAAAGAGAGTTTGGGTTGCGAAATACTAGTTGGACCTCTGTTGTCATTGAAGAATTTTTTAATGTCACGATTTAGTTTATGGTGGTATTGAAAAGAGAATTTAATTTTTTCTTTTTTGTTATCCGTTTGATTATTTTCCACAGGATTTATATTTTTCCTATTTTGATTGTGGAAATATTCGTTAACGCATTTTGTCAGAATTTGTTTTGGATAGCCGTTTTTTTTTCCAATTAATTACAATAAACATTGTAAAAGCCAATATTAAACAACAATATTTAACACTGGATAGTCTAAAAACGTCACTAAACAAAACACGTGCCATCCTAAACAATAATTTAGATCCTGATTCCTTACATTTCATCTTAGACTACGTCAGGAACAAAGTGATGAATTAAAAACATAAAAAGTAAAATGAAAAATGAAAAAGTCCGCATACTGCTAAACCAAAACGATCAGAATAATGTTATTAATCTCACTGGCATTGACATCCCCCACCGTTTCTTGCAACTTCTGTCATTAGGTCTGAATTTCAAATTGCCTGCCTCATTGAATATAATTGATTATATAGCTGATACAGAACAGAAGCTGCTTTAACAAAAATCCCTGAAAATAAAAAAGGAGCGATAAGGAAAAAGGCAATATTCAGTATACATAACAAAACAATTAATCTGCTCTTAAAATGGAAAAAGTGTAAAATGATTGACGATAGCACTTACAACAATTTGAGACCAAATAATTCCCTTCCTAATAATTTCTTCTCAATTCCAAAACTACACAAAAACAATAAACCAAGACCCATAACCTCGACAAAAAATTCCGCCACATACAAATTAGCCCAATATCTGGAAAAAAATTTTAACACCATACTGCAATTTCCTTTACTCATGTAAAAATTCCTACCAAGTCAAAGCGCAATTAGAGACCACAAAATTAAAAAATAACCACAGAATTAAAAAATTCATACTTTAGATGTTAACAGCATATATGACCTGGTTCGAATCCGGGTCGCAGAATTTTTCCTTCCATTTTTCAATTGAAAAATCATGTATGACCATGTTCCTGCCCACAGACTTTAAATATCCTCAAACAAACATTACAGACACAACTTGATAGCACTATAATCAACAATCTCATAGAGGGTGTAAAGTTATGCTTAGATAATAATTAATTCACATTCACAATAAATTATTCTCTCATACATAGGGCCTATCAATTCCCCTGAGCCCACTTCTTGCCAACCTGTATGCACATGATGTGGAATTTGAATTAATAAGCAAATCAGAACTCAAATCAAAACTAGTATGCTAGATAAGATATGTAGATGACATCTTAATAATCACGAAAGACTGTAAAATTCAAAACATCGTAGATTATTTGCAATCTAATTCCTCCTTCCAATTCACTATAAATACGTAATAACCAGCTCATTTTCCTAGATCTTATAATCACTCCACAATAACAGGATGATATTTGATTTTTACGAAAAACCCACAAAATGTACCATAACAAACAACTATAACTCTTATCAACCTTACCACCACAAAATGAACACCATTAAAAATCATCTATCTCGCATATACCACCTCTGATCTCCTATCAATATTCAAAAACAAATATATATGTTTTGTATAAAATTGGAAAAAACGGCTATCCAAAACAAATTCGGACAAACTGCGTTAACGAATATTTCCACAATCAAAATAGGAAAAATATGAATCCTGTGGAAAATAATCAAACGGATAACAAAAAAGAAAAAATTAAATTCTCTTTTCAATACCACCATAAACTAAATCGTGACATTAAAAAATTCTTCAATGTTACAGAAGTCCAACAGTATTTCGCAACCCAAACTCTCTTTTCAACAGCCTAGTCAAATCAAACACATCCCCTCCAGTCCCGAAAAAAAACTCACAACTCGTTTACAATATACCATGCTCCCTGTGCAACAACTCGTACACAAGTCAGACAAAAAGACAATTAAAAACACGTATACAAGAATATAAGAAAGCATGCAGAATATAAGATATCAACAATCCCATTGCTCTCCATGCTTACACAAATGATCACCCAATGCAGGGAACAGGTAGCTATATTAAAGAGAGAGCACAATTATATAAAAAGACTGATCAAAGAATCAATTTACATAAAAAAGATAACAACAACTTAGCAAATTGCTCTTATCAAATCCATCCAAATGGCAATTAATTTTATAATTAGATCCACTTTCATCTCAATATTTATGGTCTTCTGAAGTCCACCCAAATTGGCAACTAATTTTATAATTAGATCTATTTTCACCTCAATATTTATGCTGATTTTAAATTCAATTATTTTCGTTTTGTTTACATTTTTACCCCCTGTCTCCGTCCCACACCGCCCATTTCACCCCCCAGATTAGTCCTCCCCCACAAAAGCCATAACTCTTGCCTGACACCCAACACCACCAAAAATCCAGAAAAAGGGGAGGGCCCTTAAATGCTAGCCAGATGACCTGAAGATGTCCTGAGGCCAGGACGAAAGATCTCGTCGCTCTTATCCTTTTAGTTCCTTTTTATTTATATTTATTTATTTTTCATTATTATACTATGTACAGCAGATGAATAAACCCACAATTATTATACAAGGTCATTAATGGTTCGCTGTAATTAACTTCTGGGATGACGTTGATGTACGTACCCTGTTCTTCGTAATCTTTTTACTACTTTTGAAATTGTGCAATGTGTGACATCGGATTGAGAAAATCTAGTGCAATATTCGCATGCAGCAGCACAATATTTTGTGTTGCATTCATCATAAAATATAATCATTTCCAGCATTTTTACATTATTATAGGTAGGTATTTTTGACCAAATTTATCCGTCTAATGTGTGTTCATTACTACATTTCATTATGCATTACTCTTTTACTCTTAAATATTACTAAAATTAACAACGGATAAAGAAGAAAAGGAGAAGGATAAAGGAAAATCATATGAACTAGAACGCTTTAATGAAATTTTTAAAAAGGCTTTTTTTTCTAATTTTCTTGTGAAATAAAGAAATAAGTTATATAAAAATGGTGTTTACAATTTTTCCATTGCCACTTTTGCTGGATAAAAAGTTACACTATGATTTGACGCCTTAAAGAGGTCAAAGGTCAAATTTGGCGTGAGCATCAAATTGCACATCCTCACTTTTCAATGGCATTGTATTAATAGACTGTGGACAATTTTAATAGATTTGTAGATATCTGGGTGAATCTCTTCAAAGTAGACACCCTGTAAATGCAAGATATGAACTTCGTATCATTAGTTCCTTTTTTGTTTAAAGTACAGAATGATTCTGAAGAGTTCTGCAACCCAAATTTCCTGTTACATATCTTGAACAATAATATCAATACAAAGTTGTACAAGAAATGTTTAAACAGACAACTATTTTGCGCCAAGCACAACTCTTTTTGACGACAGGTATTTGCAAATACACGTTCCAACATGTCAGTGAGGATGGACACAATGGAATTGCGGATGTTGTCCTTTAATGCGTTGATGGTCTTCGGATTGTTTTCGTATACATGTGTTTTGAGATAAGACCAGAAGAAACAATTAAGCGGTATTACATCAGGTGATCGAGGATACCTACCACTTCTTAGACTACATTAGCACTATCTGTTTTCCTGAATCTCTGAACTAAACCGTGTATTGCTGATTTATTCGGCACATCAGCAGAGAGTCTGATATGCGATTTTATCTTAACCTACAGCGATAATGAAATTTCTAAAGCGCAAATTTCAAAATGATACATTTATATTTATGGGAGATAAAAATGGAACCTTTAGGTTGAACGCTAAAGAATCATCCTGTATAATAACAGTTTTGATACTTTCTTTTTCAATTTATAAGATATTTATTTATTTATTCATTTTAAGAATTATAATAAAGCATAATGAATATCCTATTATCTATTTACTAACTTGAGAATAAAATAAAACTCTTTTTCCACAACGAAACAGGAATTGAACAAAAAGAAAAAGACCGAAAATAAAATGAAAAAATACAACCTGAGTCTGTAAGCGCTTTTCGAAAGCTTTGCTTTCATCATTCAGCAGCCAAGGAGCACCTCGAGAGAACTTGAGAGAACTGACTTGGAATAGAACATGCTGAGTATTTATAACGGACAGAAGCCAATCAAGACAAAAAGATCCAACTGAATTTTATTGATTGGGAAAGTGCGTCGCCCATTTGATCAATGGTGATTCGCTAATAGGGCCCCTATCTAAGTTGAATAATAATTTTTTATCTGTTTTTTGAATGGCTAAGCTTTCGAAGGCGTCCAGAAGGTGTTTCTTGTTTATTGACTCAATAAGTTTTACATTGTTTAATAAGAATTCATGCCTGGTATCTAGAGAGTGTTTGGCTATGGATGACTGATTCCCTCTAACATATCTTGTGTGTCTCATGTGTTCTTCGAATCTTGTTTCAATATTACGGAAAGTTTGTCCTTTGTACCTCATGGGGCATTGGGAACATCTGGCTTCATATATTCCTGATTTCTGTAGTGGTGGAATCGGGTCTTTTGGGTTAGGTAATAAATGCCTGGTCTGGTTGGGATTGCTAAAAGATAACGAAATATTAAAAGATTTAAAAACAGAATTGAGACCTTTGATTAATGATTTATTGTAAGTGAGGGTAGTGATTTCGTCCATGAACTTTTTAAACTTCCCTCTTCCTGACCAAATCGGTGATGGTACGTGTGCTACAGCCATTTTTAACTGCAATATTCTGAATCAAGGAAATTTCTTTTTTGAATGAGGATTGACCTAGTGGGAGATTAATAGCTCTGTCAATCATCGAAATGAATGTAGATATTTTTTTATTCCAAGGGTGGCTGGAATCCTTTGGTATGTAATTCAAACCGTTCGTAGGCTTTCGGTATACCTCAAATGATAATGAATCATGGTTTCTGATGACTAGGATGTCAAGAAACGGCAACCTTTGATTGTTTTCCAACTCAAAAGTGAATTGAACGGACGGAAAATAACTATTAATATGTTGGACAAAAGTGTTGACATCGCAAGCATTGGTGTCAAAAATTGTGAAGACATCGTCCACGTATCTGAACCAACAATCGGGAAAGTAAAAACCGGAATTCTTCAGGATATCCTCGAAACTTTTAAGAAATATTTCAGCCAAAATAGGGCTAAGGCAAGAGCCCATCGGTGTACCGCCCACCATTTTGTAAACTTTCCCATTGTATTTAAAAATATTATTATTGGTACATAACCTCGTTAGACTTAAACATTCGTTGCGTATGTTTTCAGGAACTTTGTTCTCATTCAAAATATTAGTTAAAAAGTTTATAGCTTTAGCTGAGTTTATAGTTAAATACTCAGCATGTTCTATTCCAAGTCAGTTCTCTCAAGTTCTCTCGAGGTGCTCCTTGGCTGCTGAATGATGAAAGCAAAGCTTTCGAAAAGCACTTACAGACTCAGGTTGTATTTTTTCATTTTATTTTAGGTCTTTTTCATTTATGTTTGTTCAATTCCTGTTTCGTTGTGGAAAAAGAGTTTTATTTTATTCTCAAGTTAAACATCTGCATTATCCACATTTGATTTTTAGACAATTTACTATATAGCTTGTTCTTATTTTTCCAACAGGGTTTACGTTCAGCTTCTTAATTTTCTTCTTTAAATTGGCTGGGGATTCCGATCTAGAAAAGACTGCTGACATTTTGCAATGGATCTTTCGGTTTATTCCGATATTTCCCGTGACATTATCGTTTATGAACATGGCACAGATATCCGTTTCGAATAGTGCGTGCGACATCCCCGGCATTAAATTTGCTTGTAAACAAAATCAGATGCTTCCACGAGAAGCAGAACAGTGTTGTATTGGTAAGTTTATAGTTGTTATTGCGAAAAAATTGCCATGTGTATTTGCTGAAGAGTTTAATACATGTATACCGTTTATTTGATGTAAATTCGAAATAGAGTTTTAACAATTAAAACGCCGAGAAACATACGCATTTCATGTCAGAGATTATTTCTGTTACAAAACATAAATGATTTAATTTGCAGAAGTATTTTTTAGAATTAAATCTCAGTATATTGTGTTGAAACTGTAGAATCCATTATGATTTTGTTTTTTCTACAGTGCGCCCCGTAATTATAGGACCACCCATATTTTCCCTTGTCTCTAAGAAACAAAATAAAATAATTAAAACATTGTCACTGTATCAGATTCTCACAACTATTATTTATTGTTTTCAAAGAAAATAATGAAAAACAAACAACAACAAGAATGAGAATTTATAAAAATAGAAATTAAGCTGCCCCATAAGTATAGGACCAGCATCACTTAATGCCCAATAAATCATCCCTATTTTCAATATTTTGGAAAATTCGGTTTGGCATAGTTGTGACCAAATTTTGCAAATAATCTGAATTAATTTCTTCACAGGCATTCAACACACCATACATTAATTCTTCTATATTGCTACCTGCGTAAATAGATCTGGCTAAAGCGCCCCATACATTTTCCACTGGATTGATATCTGGAGATAGGGCAGGCCAGTGCATAATTTGCACTCAATTTGCTAAAAACACTCATATGTGCTGTTTGCACGGTGAACTGGGGCATTATCTTGCTGGAAAATTTGGTCCTTCCAATCTTGATCCCCATCTAGTCCCCAAATGGTAAAAGATAAATATCAAGCAGATCTTGATAATCTGAAGTCTTCATTCTTCCACTAACAATCGCTAAATTGGTTTTACCATTCCATCCGAAGCCAATCCAGACCATAAGTGATCCTCCTCCCTGTTGCCATATGAAATATATTTCTTCTGACCTCCTGATGTCCTGCCAGTAATATTGCCAGCCGTCTGGCCCATCTAAATTGAATTTTTTCCCCCTCTCTTGCAATCTTCTGTCCTGAACATCACTGACTGGGCAAAGGCCAACCGTTTCTGCTTGTGGTGCAGTTGGAGTGCAGGTTGCTGTTTTCTTTTCGTGTACACAAGAGATGATGCCTGCTTCACAATCCGTGCACAGTTGATTTTGATACCGAAACATCTTCAGAATTGGCCACCGCACGCAAAGATGTTGTGGGGTCTTTCATTTTTTAAATAATCGCCCTTTTTTGTCGATTCGTCGTCTTCTGAGGTCTCCTAGGTCTCTTTTTCTGGCCATACTGAGCACCAGCTTTCAAATAATTAAGTACAGCTTTATGTGCCGACTTATAGCCTTTCCTATATCTCGTGCATTCACTCCAGAAGCTTTCAAATCATCAATTTGCCCCCTTTCATAGTCTGACAAGGTGGTGTTACGAGGCATTGTGTTTAAGTTGCTTGTTTACAGCCACTTGAAAGCTTTTGTGGAGGCAACCCTATTAGATAATCACCAGTGCTTCTATTGACTGATTAATCACTACTTTGTTAATTTTTCTGCTAGAAAAACGCCATTAAGTGATGCTGGTCCTATACTTATGGGGCAGCTTAATTTCTATTTTTATAAATTCTCATTCTTGTTGTTGTTTGTTTTTCATTATTTTCTTTGGAAACAATAAATAATAGTTGTGAGAATCTGATATAGTGACAATGTTTTAATTGTTTTATTTTGTTTCTTGCAGACAAGGGAAAATAGGCGTGGTTCTATAATGGACGATGTCCACGTAATCCGTACGACCTCTAGTAACATCATTGTCAACTCTCATTCCGGGTCTGAAAGAGTGACTCGCGTTAATTGCTCTGTGCCTCCCTGCAAAAATTATAAAAGTAAAGCAACCACATGGCACTATTTTCCGAAAGATCAAAATAATTACATTTTTACTGCAGCTTTTATTTCCATTTTGATGTAATACTTTTAATTTTTCATATTTTAACCGTTAAATTCACGACAGTTTTCAGATTGAAATATAGCCATTTATGAAGAGTTGAAGTGTAAATTACTTTTAAGTTTAACATTAAAAGACTAAACATTTCGGGAATATGCTACCCTTTTGTCCAATATATTCGGAAAGAGTTAATAAAATTTTAAAAATTGGTATGGTTAAAAAATGCATCTTATTACATTCAAAGAGAAGAAAATAATCAAATTGCAGAAACTCTTCAAACATATCATAATTACAAATAGAAAAGGGAAGGAAAATATTTGCGACTTTTCGAGGATATGCTACCTCTTTGTTCAATGTTTTAAATCAATTTGAGTAAGCTATATAAATTCATATAAATCTCCTTTATATACTCCCATAATACATAAACTTAATTTTTTTATCTTCAATTCTAATTGTTATTGTAATATATATCGTAGGTTTTAATAAATATTCAATGTTTTATAATCAGAAGGCTGATTATAAAATTTGGTTAAAAAACAAACAAAAAACAAAAACAAAACCAAAAAACTTGCTATGAGAGATTGAGTGGATATATTTCATGAAGAAATTATTTGACTTTAAGAATGTAGTGAGTATTTAATTTTTATAATGTCAAATTTAATTTATTTAAATTTTTTTAGCTGGAGCTTGAATTAAATCATTCTCAACGAAAAAAAAGGCTAAACATGCAAACAGAGAATCTCGCTGTGGAAAACTAACTCAAGAAAAAGAAATTAATGTATCAGAGGTATCAGGGGTGAATATTTTGTGAGGAAATTCATGTTTTCAGTATTGGTAGCGCACGTGGTGACCCGGTTGGCCACTTTCAAAATAAGCCACCAGATGGCAGTAAAACAATAGCGCATGCGCAATTTTTAATGTGGACATCGTCCATTATGGGGCGCACTGTATATTTGTTTTTCATATTCACTCCTATATTTGTTCTTCAGTTATATCCTGCCGATCAATTTTTACCCCCGGGGAAAAAATTTATACCAGCTAACAAAATTCTTATAAATAGCAATAATATTAAATTTGCATTTTTGAATTTATTGCCTAGACTTTACAATGACTTAAAAATAATAAAAAAAATCTTAATCTGAATAATAAATAAGCCTCTGGGGTTGTGTTACTTCACGCATCAGGTTTTCATTACACTGGTAAGAAATTTCATGATAAAATTTCATCTTAACTGCATAAAATTCAAAGATCAATATTACGAGGTCATTTATTTTCTTGGATGCTTTATATTCAAACTGTCTAAAAATTATCCACACTGTAAAATTGGAATGATTTTTACACACTATTTTCCCACATAATCACCATAAATTTGCACAGCCTTATATCAAAGCATGCTTGCCTTGCCCGTATCAGCTCCTGTTCAGTTCCGTCTATCCATCCCCTGAAGCTTTGGATTTACTGCCTAAAGTAGGTTCCTTTAAAAAAAATGCCTGAATGACGTTTTATATACAGGGTGATTCTAAAAAAGTGTGTAAAACTGTAACCAATGACAAAGGTGACCAGAATGAACATTTTCTTTTAATACAATGTGGATCCGAATTTGAAGGCTCACTGAGATATGAACAGAAATAAAAATGCGGCCACCAAGATCAACAAGTTAATAACTCAGGTTCTGCAACGCCTAGAATATTGAAATGTGGAGGAATAATAGGGTACATAGAACTCTGTATATTGGTAACGATTGATCGAATTCCAGCGAGTAGTTTGCGATTAAATTACTAATGCAATTAAAACATCTGATCATCCCGCTTATTCCTTATGCAGTGGCTTCTTGTTAATAATGACTATCGTCTAATTCGATTATTCCGTTTTGAATTAAGCGGTAAATAGCACTTTTTTTTCCAAAAACAAACGCTATCTTTATTTGGGATAACTATCTGTTGGTCTTAGCCGTATTGCTATTAATTTCAACTTTTGACACAAGCATAAAATCTTGCATTGTCAACTTTCATGCACGAGAGAAGGATAGATTTTGGCTACGAATTTAGCATCCTTTGTGATGGTTTGTCTAACAATGAGAAAAATGATGTCAAGCTTAGATGCAGAGATTGTCTTTCTGAACTGTGTAAACAAATTCGTGCTAGACTACCAAGTAATTTATCTGTCCTTCGGCGATCGGGAGGAGCTTGAGCATCGTGATGTTTTGATGAAAACAAAGTATCACGTAGTCTCCTCGCGGCCGTCCTCCCCCGTCGAAGTAAATAGGACAGCCGAGATACGATTGGTTAGTAACGTAAAAAAAGGAGCCAATAGATAAAAGGAAGAAACGGTGGGAAAAACGCATGGCGTCGCCGTTTGAAAAAGTAAAGGAGAAGAGAGGGAAGATAGAGAGAGAAAGGTTGGAAGAAAGTTTAGAGGCAGAAAGGCAATGAAAGGCTTTTTCAGCAATGGACCAAGAAAATGCTGGCACTAAAAACAGACCAAAAGAATTTGAAGGCCAGAAACGTACTAAAAAAGAAAACCACTTCGTGAAAGCAGTAGAGGCCCGTCAACTGAGTTTGCTAACTACATGTAATTCGGACACTAAAGCTGAGCGAAAGGAAACCGATAATGAGCGTTCGGGAGTTTTCTTAGCTATGCACCATTGAAGACAGGAGCAGGAGGTAAGCTTCCCGCTAGCAATTTTCGGTGCAGCAGCCTGATATGGAATTGGTCACATACCTTTCAACACCGCAGAAAGGGGCTTCGAGCATCGCGGCGATCGCCGCATCCGATGTATCTTCCAGGCCCGCACCTCCACCCCGCCCCGGGGGGGGGGTCTCCTACGTCACGTGGCCAAGGGGCTCCTCAAGCCTTGCTATCCCGGAATAAAGTAGCATGTAAGCAGTTGTAATTATGCTTAAACGTTAAGAAGTTTATGTTAAGAAATAAGGTGTTGTGTTACGAGCAGATTTAACTGTCTATGCTTTTCTGCTTAATTCCATTAACTGTAGGCTCTGTCCAACCTTCATGTACAAATTTATGGCGAACGGACAACAGTGCGACGTCTTTCAGCTCTGTGCGTATCTTACCTCCAATGGACATAAGCTTACATGTAAATGCATCGACTTCAGAAAGCAAAATTTATGAAATTTAACTTTTCTCTGTGTACAAATTTTATTAATTGCCACCAAACAATTTTGCATGTTTAAAAAAATGCGCCTCATCAGAATATGGGAAATGTAAATTAATAACATTTTGCAATTTAAACAATTTAATTAAAATACAGCTCAATGCAGTTGCACTCTGCTTGTTTTTTTTTCCTGTCTCTGTTCACGATTCCTTGAAGATATGCATTTATTTTAACAAACAATTAGAAACTCATTTTATGAATCGACGACGATTTTCTATCGACTGCACACACACCCTCTTCATTCACAGCACGCAAACTTCCTTTAAATGTCAACAGCAGCTTGGGTTGTTTTTTGCGTAATCAAGAGTTTAATTACATTTTGTTTTTTATAATGCGTCGTTCACAGATGCCAGTTTAATTAATGCAGCCACTTTATATGTCGGAATGCTTTACTTCCGCACATAAACGCATGAAATTTCGTGTTTGCAACATTCCACATTTCACTTTTCTATCTTTGTTATTGGCGGGGAATCTATTCGCACTTTTTTTGGCGTGCAAGTATACTTTGGAAGCGATAGCGTTGCTTTCAGGTGAAGTGGATTCGTGTGTATTGTTAAGGACTGGAAGAAGTTGAGAGCGCATTAATACACATACCCACCGCTTTAACAATGGAGTCGTTGTATGGCTATATTGAAATTATATAGCCAAATTATTTCGTTTTCTCGGTTTATTTAAAAAGAAACAAAATTTAGCATTTTCTTATTTTGGAAGTTTCAATAGTAGCTTTAGATGAGTAACATATTTCAATTTGATGGGAATCTGTGAGGTACATATTCATGTACTTCTCTTGTTAGTGTAACGCTTCTGAACAATGTGGTCCTCATTGTTAAATTAACTGTTGAAAAGATGAAAGTTAACAATTAAATTGAATATAAATTGTTGAAAACAATCAGGCAGGAATAAATCTTCAATATGATATTTGCGGTTTCCACTTCCATGATCTCCTTTATTATTACAGACCAGTTTTAATGGCAGATTTCTATTGTTGTGTTTGGAGATACTAAAGTCTTTCAATTATGTAACAGGAGCTATTATGGCGCTGTTTAACCTCCCTCTCTGATTGTTTACAACAAACGAAAAAATACGCATTGTTAAAACCCAAGATGGAAACAATGAAGGTTACATTGTTACTTGAACTAAGGTGATCAAGTAATTTCGAGACCAACGAGATGACAAGGCCTGGAAGCGAAAAAGTCACCTGACCAACTGGGTGCTAGGAACCAATGGCGTATATTAAAGATAGACTCCGAATCCTATTGTTGTAACTTGAAGCAAATTGGGAAGCTCCATGCCCAGAACTGTCATGGCTGAAAGTGAGTGAAGATGATGCAAAACACATGGCTAAGCACTAGAGTAGCTGATTAATAATTCTTTCACACGCCGATCACGGAGCGATAAGTTTATCTTTTCGTTTACTTAGTAGTTGAAGTATTTTATTCTATTTTATAAACGAGTTTTCGATCATGGTTTCAATTTCAATTTCGTTTCGATTGTCTTTCAGTTACGTATTTTTGATTTATTTTTGTGGAAAATGATTCCTGATCCTTTTTCTTGTCTGTTTGTACAGTTGTACGCAATTTAACTTTGAGGAATGGTTTTGAATTAATTATTTCTCAGGCCCAAAATCTTCAAAAACAAAGCAGCCAGACAGCTAATTACTCCACGGCTCACTCCTGCCCAGAACTATCATGGTTCAATTTGCTTCATTTTTTGCCGCTATTAACAATAGGACTCGGAGTCTATCTTTAATATACGTCATTGCTAGGAACAATCCAACCTTCATTGTCTCCATCTTGGATGTTAACAATCAGTGTTTTTCCTTTTGTTGGAAACAATGAAAGTTGGATTGTTACTAGCACCTAGTTGGTCAGGTGACTTTTTCGCTTCCAGGCCTTGTTATCTCGTTGGCCTCGAGGTGACTTTTAGTGACGTTAAAAACAAGCTGAATAAGTATTCATTTCATTAACCAAATTTAGATCTCTTTTTATTCGCGATTTAACTCCACTTTTTAAAAAAAAAGAGTCTAAGCAAAAAAAAATTTATTTTGTTTGCACTACATTATATTTATCTGAGTTGGTAAAGAGGAGGTTAAACAGCGCCACGGCAAAATTGAGATACGCCAAAAGCAACAATGGTAGTTACTCAGTAAAACAGGTCCGTAATAATAAAGGAGGTCATGCCACTTCTATATGTACCAAGGATTATCAGGGATCTATGGTAACAAGTTATGGAGGGCCAGAAAAGGTAGAAAACCCCTTTCGCCACCACAGAGTGTGTTCACGCTGCTAGACATGCATCGGTGCTATTGTTCTACATCACAGTTTCCAAACCCCTTTCGCCACCCCATCAAGATCAATTCGTAATCACTCCTGTGGATGCGCTTTCCAAAGATCCTACACTGTTTGCAGTCGTCTCTTTCCGAGAACCCATTTAATTAGGCCAAAGCCACAAAAATCCATATGCGGAGCGTCCGGTGACTTCACGGGTATGTCGCTGAATAGAATGGAGTGGGTTCCGGTATCTTTTTGCATGAATTCCAGGAACAGGCGAGTTGACACGGCAGTGTAACTCGACGACTTGTCATAATGCTGCCGTACCTTGTTTGCTTCTGTACAGCACAAACAGCGGATACCGAGGTTGAATATGGCGATTAGAACGTTAGTCTGATAGTACATGGCGATGATCTTAGCCTTTGACTCAACTCTGTGTAAAATTAACTTGCCGTTGTAGCTATAACATGCCACGATCACTGAAACCTTTTGAAAATGTTTCTTTTCATTCACGCTGCTATTTTCTGAAGTCCTGAGAACCCTTGGGCGGCAAAAAATGGCTCGGCTCTTGTTACAGTCGCTTAAATAAACATAAGCCTCATCAAGTGTGACCAGGTATTGGTACTTTTCATTCGCGAGTTATGAGTTCATACAGTTTACGGCAGTTGATCCGTCGCTCTTGAACATGGCGCGGCACCAACTTATAAACGTAGCTGTTGTGTCGCTTCTTTAGTTGTAACTAGCAGAGGACCCGGCGGTGCCCGGGATAATCACACTTGTAGGTAAACAGAACAATCTCAAGAAGTTGGTTAAATAATAATTCAATCAATGCAACATACATTCTAAGAAAAATCTGAAAAACAGGAATTCTAGGTGATATGCCGGTACTGTATTTAACTTCTTTTTGACTTGCCTCAGATAAAAATTCTATCCATCTTCCCCACCGGGGAACATCACTGGATACTTTAGAACCCAATTTTTTATGCCCTTGACACAGAAGCTCGTATACCCTCTTGCTCTATTCGAAACTTCCGTTGTCCAGATGTTTCCAATGCCCGTATAGCCTTTTCTGTTTTAGCTGCAGAATTTCTCTGACCAATGCTCTTTCTTTCTCTTTCCTTTCCAAACATAAATTTTTGCCAGTCCTTGAAGTTTGATAGGGAGCTCAAGGGAGACACGTGTGACATCTTTGCCTCCTCAATAGACGCTGCCTTATTTAGTCCTGCCTTCATTATTAATAATTCTTGGAAATAAACGTTCAATCATCGCATTATCAGCATCTCAGCTTTCAAAAAATTCACATTCACGCAGAATATAGTCAAAATGTATTTTTATGAAATGATTGAATCTGCTGTGCTACCAAATAAGCTAGATGATAACCCCAGCGTGGCTCGGACTATTTTTTGGATTAAATTTTGCATTATTTTAAAAATAAACACATAAAAACGCTTAGAATTAATACAGTAAAAATTCTTAATAAAAATTCGAAATTTTTTTTTAAATGCTCACAATGGATGGACCTCTCCAAGTATGCCTCTGCTAGTCTAAATAATTTCTTAGTTACATAATCTTACTTTAGAGGTACACTTGATGTTGTTGCAATTCCCGCTCTGTTCTTCAGATGTTTCCAATTCCCGTATAGCCGTTTCTGTCTTGAAGCAAAACTTGGCCATTCATCACTTTGTGTAGTCTAGCGGTCGCCGATTCTTCTATTGACATGCTCACCATTTGCTCAATACAACACGGAGCTCAAGGACTTCTTCTTCTTTCGTCTTTCCACTCTTCCTCAATAATCTGCTCACTCTCCATTATCTCCAGTTACTGATCATTTTTAAAGATTTTCAAGAAATTGTTAAGTACTAAGAACTCTCAATTCTAAGAAAAGTCTGAATAACAGGAATTCTATGCATTAGTACAAATTGAATCTTATTTATATAGCACAAACTTTGCCTTGCCTTGTTGGTCATGAGATATTTCTCATTAATATGCCCTGCCATCATTATGAATATTGATTTATTATCGATGATAAATATTTTTTCAAAATCTGAGGTAAACAGTAACCTTCCTCATGCTTTGAAGATCAAGTATGCAAAATTTCATCAAGATCGGAATAAAACAGTAGATTTGTATAAGAAACAAACCCACAAACCCATCCACAAACATCCTTCTTTATATACAGGGCCGGGACACATTAATATGACCATCTGCTAGTATCCGGAATATCCACCTTTGGCGGCAAGCACAGCAGCTAGTCGACGTGGCAGAGAATCAATAAGTCCTCGGAAGATGGTTGCAGATATCTGGGACCATTCGACGATCAGTGCATCCCGTAATTCCATCAACGTGCGTAGTGGAGGGTCCAGCTTGCGGACATGGCGATCGAGATCGTCCCACGAGTGTTCAATGGGGTTGAGATCCGGGGAGTTTGATGGCCATGGGAGTAGCTTGAATTCATCCTCAGGCTCTTCGTACCAGTCGTGGAAATTTTGGCAGTATGGCAGAGAGCATTGTCCTGTTGAAAAGTGCCATCACCCTGATGAAACACTGTCGACATGAAGGGGTGTACCTGGTTCTCGACGATCGTCAGGTAACGAACAGCATTCAGTGTACCCTCCAGCGGTATCAATGGACTCAGACCATACCACGAAAACATCCCCCAAACAGTCACACCTCCCCCATCAGCCTGTCGTCTGCCAACGATGGTGTCGGGATGCCTGCTCTCAAATGCTTCCCGGCGAATTCTCCATCGTCCGTCCACTCTGTTCACAAGAAACCGTGACTCGTCAGAGAAAGCAACCCTTTCGCACTCGGCCGAGGTCCAATGGCGATAGTCCATTGCGAATTGGAGGTGTTTTCGGCGATGCACAGACGTCAACATGGGTGCTGTTACCATACGCCTGCTCCGGAGCCCCAACCTCAACAGGGATCGTCTCACTGTCTTGGTGCTGACACGCCTAGTGGCCCCACTGTTCATTTGTTGTGTCAGTTGCACAACAATGGCACGCCGAATGGTCTTTACCAGGCGTCGTAACAGACGCTCGCCTCTAGGATCGATGACCCGTGGGGCCCCACAGTTACCTCTTCGGTTGCTCGAAACTGTCTGGTTCGTCCAGTTGCGGTACACCTTCACAACGGCAGCCCTAGAGCAGTTTACAAAGGTGGCCGTTTCTGAATTCTGCACCCCTTGGCCCGACAGCCAATGATCATCCCCTTTTGGAGGTCTGACAGGTCACTTCTCTGCCCATGACGGCGATAATTGCTGTGTTAACGGATGCTACTACACGTCTGCTGTTGTCAGCTTCTAATGATAATGCAATGATTTTTCATCTGCATACCATGGGACGTTCCAACGTGTTCGAGGAGAGGTCGTCATATTAACGTGTCTCGACCCTGTATATAGAAAGATTCACGGTTGATAATTGTGTTTGCCGTGCAGACTAATGTACATGTACCTATCTTCTGTGCAATGGCCATTTTTAATCCACCTAGCACTGGTACGCATGCTGATTGGTGGACATCCTACTCCTATTTCACTATATATAGTGATTGCAAGCGTGTTAAAACAGAAAAGCAGCAGGTATTAATTCTATCACAAACAGCACTCGCGTCTGTTTCCTCGGAGAAGCGCGTAATTAGCAGAATTGTACACTGCATTGTTCCTTATAACATCACGCACTTTGTAAGACAAAACTAGTTCGTAACATGAGGTTGTTACTTCAGATGTTAACAATAATCATGACAATAATTAAAGAACGAACAAAGCGTATTGAATCAACACCACCTAGAAAGAACGTCTGCGCACTGAAACGTCATACAATCATAAATTAAAAATGTTGGTGGGTTAGATGCGGTTCGAGAGCCCGAACTTTCCGGACGTCGTCAGAAGTACGGCTAGTGGATGGTATCGGATTGGCCTGCTTTTAACCCTCAGGAATGGCGCCGCTTCTCGTTTTGCCAATGGTATTTAGGACACTTGATATCCTTTTCTTGGAAATTACGAAGCCTCGCATCTTGCATGGTTTCATAATTTCGGAATAGCCAAATTTGACGTCTGAAAAGGCTGTTATACAGGGTGTTTCAAAATTTTGTACAATAAATTTAGTGACATATTCTTCAGGTCAAAAGAAGACGAAAATGTTCTATAGCACTTTGTCTGGAAACGATTTGTTTGCGAGTAATCCAATATGATACAGTAGGGAAGCACGGTAGTTAGCGGACGATATTTTAGCAGTTCCAGCGTTTCGACCCAACACCACGTTGAGTGGTTTGTCCCATTTAAACCTACTTTAGGGTTGTTCCATTAGTTGTGTACGGTTGTTTCCATTACTGTAGTTTCACTACTGTACATCCACTAGGAATATCAATTTCAGAACGTTTGCGTGCTTTGACATACGCATTACATTTTACGTAAAAAAAAGTCATGTACACGTATTCCAGTGCAGAATACACTGACATGCACCTAATGTATGGTCTTGCGGACGGAAATGCTGTGGAAGCAAGAAGACTCTACCAAGAACGCTTTCCGAATAGACGTTTGCCAAAGAACCGAACATTTGTATCTGTCGACAGACATTTGAGGGAGCGTGGTTTTTTTGGCCCTCAAACAGGACAAGGGCGGCCTGTAGCACATTCTCCGGATGAGGAGGATGTGATAATTGACATCATACATGATGAACCACAGACAAGCACCCGTCGTATTTCTTCCATGGTACACATTCCGCACTCATCTGTTTGGCGCATTCTTCACCGTCAGCTTTTACATCCATACCACCTGCAACTGGTTCAGGCACTGAACCCAACGGACTATCCACACCGACAACGATTTTGCCAATGGATACAACGTCGTCATGCTGCAGACCCTAGTTGTCTCAGCCAGATACTTTTCACGGACGAAGCAACCTTCACCCGGACAGGAATCGTAAATTCTCACAACCAGCACCATTGGGCAGATGCTAACCCGCATGTTACCAGAGCTCGAGCGCATCAAGAGCGTTTCTCCGTGAACATTTGGTGTGGAATTGTCAGAAATAACTTAATTGGCCCTTATGTGTTGCCGCCACGATTGACTGGGCGAACGTATCTTTTGTTTCTGCAGAATGCATTGCCAGAA
>JAHWFO010010210.1:0-15130 GCA_023313115.1 Rhysida immarginata
CAATTTGCATTTTTTCCGAAGTGTGTTTGAATAATTGTATGAGCTGATTTCTTTCATTTAACCTCGTTTCTAGAGATGCAACAATGGCCTTTCTGTAATTTTTTCAATACAATTGTAATGGCAGCGAATGTTAACTTGCTCTGCTTCGTCTCCCATGAAATAAACTTGCAAGAATTTTGGATCTTGATTTGGCATTGGAAGTAAAGAGCCGATTTGGTGATACACTTGTCCTTGAATTTTTTAATGTTGTATCGAAATGACCACCACTAATGATTTTCGTAGAAACAATTTGGAATCGGCAGTATCACCTATAGGGAGAAATATCAAAACATTAACATTGAATATCCGCTATCTTTTGAGGGCATCGAGACCCATGGCTGCCATGGCTCTGAACTTATCCCATTGTTATACAATACATCCAAGCACGCAACAACTCGTTACCATCGTTATACAATAACAAGTCGGGCAAAAACGGCGCACTTCGTTGAGTAGCAGTATAGGATTGCCTTCCTCTTGCCCTCAAAAAATGGCAGATGTACCCATCATTCAATGCGAAGATATTTTCCTCTATTAGTAAAGAATTTAATGGTTCAGGCGGTGGATGCAATTCTGGTAAAACAACTTTTCCGGCACTGCAACACATTCCAGGAGTTTCATTTTTAAATTTTAATGCTTGAGAAAATTGATATACCTTATTCATATCTACAATAATTATTTTTGAATGTAATGAGTACTCAATTTCTGGATCGTATTCAAATGCTAGGCGGTTAAATGATGCTGCTATTAATGGCCGTCTTGCTTGAATTTTTTGTTGTTCTACTAATAGATGAAGACCTCTGTTTGCATTAGTTAAACGTTGCCTTGTCTGTCTGTCTCGTAATCTGTCTGCTTCTAAACGTTGACTGCGCTGCTCTCCACTATCTTGCGCGCGTAATCACAGTATTTTCCCATCGTCGTCCTCGGTCGTGATGGAAGCCATATCTAAGGGCATCAGAGGCGATCACGCAACCACTGAGCCATCGAGGCCAATAAGGAAAAGTGTGGTCGTCTGCTATACATAGAGTAATACCCACGCAAATGGCCAGAGAGCGCCAGTGAAAAAAAAAACTCACTGGAGTTTGCCATCCTGTATTTCTTCATCCATGACCATAGCCAAAGTGATTTTTTTATGAACTATTGTTGCAGAAACCTTCCCTTGCATTGTAGGACATGACATACATTGTTGGTCCGCATATATTGTAGGCTCATGTCTGACATAAGATCAAGCAAATGATTATTTTTACCCTTTCCCCTTTGGGCCAAACTGACACTCAGCACATGTAAACCTTATCCTGAACCTAACGAACATCTGGTGCAAATATGAGCTCAAAAGGATAAGTGGTTCATAAGATTTAAAACATTTACAGATGCACCCTGAATTTTTATATAGACCTTTCCTTTGAAACCGAAACTGGAGTAACTGCGCAGAAGCAGCACAGCAGAAACTTCCGTTTCCTGCCTTGAAATGTGCAAACACCAATGGCGTATATTAAAGATAGACTCCGAATTCTATTGTTAACAGCGGCAAAAAAGTGAAGCAAATTGAGCCATGATAATTCTGGGCAGGAGTGAGCCGTGGAGTAATTAGCTGTCTGGCTGCTTTGTTTTTGAAGATTTTGGGCCTGAGGAATAATTAATTCAAAGCATTCCTCAAAGTTAAACTGCGTACAACTGTACAAACAGACAAGAAAAAGGATCAGTAATTATTTTCCTCAAAAATAAATCAAAAATACGTAACTAAAATGAAAATAAGTAACTGAAAGACAATCGAAACGAAATTGAAATTGAAACCATGATCAAAAAATTGTTTATAAAATATGATAAAATACTTCCAATACAAAGTTAACGAAAAGATAAACTTAACACTCCGTGATTAGCGTGTGAAAGAATTATTAATCAGCTACTCTCGTGTTTAGCCATGTGTTTTGCATCATCTTCACTCACTTTCGGCCATGACAGTTCTTGGCATGGAGTTTCCCAATTTGCTTCAAGTTACAACATTAGGACTCGGAGTCTATCTTTAATATACGTCATTGGCAAACACTACGAAGCCAACGAGAAAGACAGGCCTCGAAGCGGAAAAGTCACTTGACCAGCTGGGTCCGAACAACAATCCAATCTTCATTGTCTCCATCTTGGATTTTAACAATCAGTATTTTTTCGTTTGTTGGAAACAATAAAGGTTGGATTGTTGTTTGGACCCAGATGATCAGGTGATTTTTCCGCTTCGAGGCCTGTCTTTCTCGTTGGCCTCGCAAACACTACTACATATCTTGAGGAAAACGGAAGCTTTTTTGCTGGCCTGCTTCTGCGTAGTTACTCCAGATTCGGTTTCAAGGGAAAGGTCTATAGGGAGAAATATCAAAACATAAACATTGAATATCCGCCATCTTTTGAGGGCATCGAGACCCATGGCTGCCATGGCTCTGAACTTATCCCATTGTTATACAATACATCCAAACACGCAACAACTCGTTACCATCGTTATACAATAACAAGTCGGGCAAAAACGGCGCACTTCGATGAGTAGCAGTATAGGATTGCCTTCCTCTTGCCCTCAAAAAATGGCAGCTATACCCATCATTCAATGCGAAGATATTTTCCCCTATATAAAAAAAAGATAAACAAACCCTGACGCCATCTCTTGAGTAAACAAACAAACATAAACCAAAATATATGAATTTTACCCCTTCCCCCTCACTTTGGGGACATGTAAACCTTACTCTGGACCTAACGAACATATGGTGCGAATATGACCTCAATCGGGTAAGTGGTTCAAAAGTTTTTAGAACATTTACAAACGCACCCTGTACCTAAATTTTTATATATAAAGATTATTGTGCATATGCTGGATACTTAAGGCATTTCCCAATGTAAATTTATGATGTGTGCTCTTGAAAGCCTAATGTTACTAACAGAGAAACTACACGAATAGGTACCTCACAGATTTACACCAAATTGAAATATGTTACTCATCTAAAGCTACTATTGATGTAAAATAAGAAATGCTAAATTATATTTCTTTCAAAATAAACCGAGAAAATGAAAAAATTTTAGCACATTTAACCATACAAAAACTCCCTTGTTAAAGCGGTGTGTATATGCATTATTGCGTTCTCGACTTCTTTCTTCTAAAGCTTAATTTCGATGCACGCGTTTTGGACGCATTTATAACTGCGTCTCGACACAGAAAGCAAATGTGCACCTGAACGCACCTAGACACACATTGCAACAGCTCTTGACGCATTTAATTCGAACGCAAGTATCAGTTTCCATGCATGCGTGAAGTCTACGCAGAAAGTTTAACTGCGCATGCCTCATGAGTTTATGTTTTTGCAATTTTTCTCGTTAGAGGGAGAAGCTTCTCTCAAACCATCATGGCCACCACCTTTAATCGTAAAATATTGGCTGATTAAAAATTTTCCCGAACAACATTTCTTCAAATTCTCTTTCTTCAGCCATGTTGTAGCGAAACGACGACTGGACCGAACGTCTTTTGTTAACAAAGCAAGTGCGCTTGCGCAAAACAATCATGTGATCTAGAAAAATTTGAGACGCATTTACAAGTGCGTCAAGAAATAGAAAGCCTATCTACTTCACTTTTCTGCGTCCAGACGCATGAACTCCAGACGCACGTCAACCAAGACTCGGAGACGCAGATATCTGTTTTCATGACACGTGCGTCTAGACGCAGAGACGCAGTTAAAAACGCATGTATGGAAACTAAGCTTTATACTCAACAATACGCACGAATCCACTTCACCTGAAAGCAACGCTATCGCTTCCAAGTTATGCTTGCGTGCAAAAAAAATAATGCGTCGGACAACCACGTGTACGTCCTTTGTAAATTCTAAAGTAATGTTATCTAAAAGAGAAATTGTAAACGATTGAAAAAGGAATTCTTTTATAGGGAACATGTTTAATTTATAAGTTCCTGTTAACTTATGTTGGGCCCTCCGCTTTAGATTGCACTTATCTGATAGCTTTAAAACTAATTTGTAGATTAGTCAAATGCTTAAAAAATGTTAAATAAAGGTCATCCTGTGTATAGAATAGATACATCCTATAGAATATCACAACATATACCTCTCTTTATTCTGGCCTTTTTAAAGGTCCATAAGGATGGTTAACTGACACATCCAGTAATAGATTGCATTGACTTTTTACCGTATGGCCGGACAAATGCCTGAGTCTATCAGAAATCTGTGCCCACTGGACGACTATTACGTTATTAAAAAAGCACACAGCAGATGGAGAAACTCGGAACCGTGCAGAACAGTGACAAACTTGAACTTATTTCCCTGGATATTGTTCCGTTAAGCCATAGCCATTATCGAAGAGATACTGATCCGAAGGTATGCAATGACATCATCAACATCTTACATGATTGTGCAATCAAAATTACTTTGATTCAATGGAGAGCCAATTTGATTAAACTTTGATACAATTAGTATATATGGTACTTGATTATTTATGCATGATCAAAAGATAATTTAAAATATGATACAAAGAATATCTAAATTTCTTACAAACATTCAATAAGAATAAACTTTCACAAATCACATTTTCATATCTGATCCAAAGTTTGGTATTACTTTTGAATTTAGATTTATTATTTAATGTCAACGGGATATCGTATGATTTCTATGATTACAGTTTTAAGCAAAAAAAACTTAATCAAGTACTTACAGGTAATACAAACTCCAGAATTCCAGAAATATTATTGTAATCAAACTCATCAAGGTTAGGGTAAGTCTCTTTGAAATGAGTATCTGTAAGAAAACGACAGTGTCCAGGAGCAGTCTTTGTAATATTGGCAAGTATAGAGGCCGTAAAAGACAAAGTTATGTTAGGTAGCTTGTCCAAAGGAAATTTTCCTATGCCTATGTCAGTGACGACTTCAACTGGTTCAGAGAGATAGAATTCTAGTCTGTCATAACTCTGATAGAAAAATAAGAAAATGCAGGCTATAAAAGCTAAGGTCCAGAAAAGCCGCTTTAGAGGATGGAACCTTTTATTAGTGAAAAGCTTGAGGCGAAAGTATCCGTTTAATTTTTCTTTTTCTCTTTTTAGCTCCTCAGAAACTATTCTTCTTATACGTCTCTCGAGATAATCAATGGGTTTAAGTTTTATTTCGTCCTCCATTTTGACTGATTAATTTTTTTTAATTTTTGAGAATTTTCTTTGTTATTTCTGAAAGAAAGTAACATTATGCTATATATTAAGAAAAATAATATGAAGGAAAATATTTTTAATCCTTCCCCCTTCACCTGCTTTACGTTAATAGTAAGGCAGGGGAAACTTAATTCAGAAAATTCGAGTTTTCCATATCTAGGAAAAAAGCCTAAATTTAATCCCATAATAAATGTTACCCATAATAAATTGTCTGGTGGGTAATTATGTTTATTCATAACTAAAATCAGTGACATCGAGGTAACTGTAAGAAGAACCGAATTTACCACTTTATTGATAAAAGCACCCAACTGCAATTTGTATATAATCGGTCATCACGTTCTACCAATCATGATCATGTTCCAACAATCACGATTATTTTACTAGCATAGCTTTATCAGATCACCTTAATTTGTATCCAACCAATCATAGACTGTTTGTACCATAATATTCTGTATATAAAAAGGCGTCTTGCATGCCTCTTCATATGTATCCTTGATAAAGCCAGGAATAAAAGGCGAAACCGGTCGGAATTCTGTGTGATTTCTTTCCCACAATGTACTTGTCACGGAATTCGAATAACACCCCGGACCCATTTCTTCTACAGAGCGAAACCGGAAGATGGGCGGCGAAACCAAGAACGTCAACGAATGCAACACACGAGAGCCAATCAGGAGGAGCGGGAGTTTCATCATGGAAAGGAGGAATGCGACAATCGAGAGAGTTGTTATGAAGAAGGCAAGAAAAGCGGATCGAGAGGACCCTCACCGAGGCGGACAAAAGGAGCTCGATTGGGAAAAACTTTTGCTAGTGATAGAGCTGGGAAAAGAAGTGGCCAAGCAGCCTGTCGCAGAGGATTTAGCATCCCAGCCTTCTGTTGCGAGCGTCAAGACAGGGCCAGCGCGTGGTTGCAGAGCAAACTACATTCCTAGGCCAACAGTGTTTTTGTGTTCGGTTTGTTAAAAAAAAATGTTCAGTTTGGTGCTATAGTGATGCGACCACGTTTCAACAGTGACATTGTGTTTTTAGTAGTATTCACCTCATCAGAATTGAGTGCTGATCCTCATCAATAGTGCAAGTGGTGTGGTGTTTTGGTGTGGTGTTCGTCCTTACAAGTTGAGTGGTTATCAAGGTGCTTCAAAAAAAATATATATATATATATAAGAATTTGTTTGTGCCGTTGGTGTTAGTGGCTGGTGTGTAACTCCTTAAGAATTGAGCCGGCGTGACATTGAAGTATGGTGTTTGTGTGAGTGCTTCGTGACGTGCTTCAATAGAACAGTGTTGGTGTTTCTGGTTTCAAAAAAAAAAAATTATGATGGCTAAAAAGAAACCAGCCTCGGAGCAAGCTAAGCTTGATAAGCAAGTTCTAGATGGGCTTGCAAAAACTCGGTTTAAAGGAAACATCCAGTTTTTTAACCACTGCTTCGGAATCCTAATTCAGCAAGTGGCGCAGTGTACAGAAGAAAAAACGGTACAGCTCTACAAGGCAGCCTTTCCACCTTGTTGGCAGAGCAAAACGGAGCAGATACCGCTTAACAATATAAACTTCTGCATGAAGCAAACAGCTGAATTAATTGAAGGAAAAAAAGAAAAGGTAGATTGCAGCAAGAAGCAAATCTACGCGATCCAAATGGAAATCCCTGGCTTCTGTCCGCAGTCCTCCCAAAGACCCTTCTCTACCCAGTGGAATAGTGAGGCTAATGCTAAGGAAAAGGAAATGAAGTGCATCCTTACGGAGGGGATAAACAAGCAGCCAAATGGAGAGGATATGGTAAAAACACTCATGGAAGAGATGGAGGTAGAAAGCTGTCAAACAGTGGCAGTTTGCAGCTCGTCAAGCCAGGATACAGCTGAGAGACTCAATAAAGAGTCACTATAAAGACTGCCTTTATACAAGGAAATTGTTGACAAAAATCCGAGCGCCATTTTTTTTTTGGACTAAGGAATGTTGTATCGTGAATCAAAGACAGTTAAGCAGGTGGTGTTGCCCCGTGTACCAGCGGTAATAGAAGCTATAATTAAAAAGCTACTTGCTGACCCCACAATTGGCCATCCAGGAATTAACAAAACATTAAAAAAAATTAAAGAAGAATACTTTTGGCCATCAATGGATAAAGATATAAGACAAGCGGTGCGAACTTGTGAACAATGCCAGAGGAACAAAGTCCCAAGACAGCAACCTTTCGGGGACCTACAGCCGTTGAACATGCCGACGCATTGTTGGCATTCCATCTGCCTGGATTTCATGATGCCCTTACCAGAGACTGCTCATGGTTGGGATGCGTTGCTCACTATTACTGATAAACTGACGAAAAGAACCCAACTAGTTCCATGTACATCAACAATATCAGCCAAAGGTACCGCCAAGCTATTAGTGGAACATATTTTAAAAATTCACGGTTTCCCCTCAGTAATAATATCCGACAGGTACGTTTGTTTCACTTCTGAATTATGGAGGAACATTTTTAAGTGTTTAGGCACATTGTTGAAATTGACGTCGCTTATCACCCTCAAACTGACGGCCAGTCGGAGCGTACGAATCAAAATGTAATTCAGATACTCCGACAGTATCTCAACCTAGATAAGTCCGATTGGGATGAATATCTATCCATGACGGAGATCGCCATAAAGAGTATGGTATCGGAGACTACAGGATATACCACATATATGATGGATCTGGGTCGAGAAATCGTTATCCCTCCATCCCTAAATAAGATTTCGGTGCAAGATCCGAAGATGACAGACTTTGTGAAAAAATTATTCAATCTATTACGGTCAGCATGGAAGAAAATAAAGATGGCAAACTGCCACTATGTGAAACGATATAACCGTCTGCATACGAAATGCATCTTTAAAGTAGGCAAGAAGGTTTTAGTTAAAGCGTCGCATCTTTTACCACGCAAGAGAACTGGTCATAAGCTCTACCCCTGATATGTAGGACCCTTTAAAGTGCAGTGGATAATCATTATTCCGTCATCATGGAGATGCAAAAACAAGGTATTTCATTGCTCCTTTCTAAAAAAATTTATAGAAGGCAATGCAAGAAAAAGCCGGGTCCAATATGGGATCGCAATTTTAGGGATGTATATCAAGTAAAAGCTTTGATTGATGTGAAAGGAAAGAAACCACATCGTAAATTCTTAGTAAAGTGGTTAGGCTATGAAGACCCCACATGGGAGCCTGAAGGAAATCTCTACCGCTGCCAAGGCCTATTTTTGCGAAATTCTTTCAGGAAAGATCACTGAAGGGAGCGAGAGGAAAAAACACCAGGCAGGGTGACAACTTTAGTGGTGGTACAGCCTGTCAACAACATCGTCAGTTCGCAGGAGTTTCTGCAGATAGAGGCGGCGAGTGTGTCACGGAATTCGAATAACACCCCGAATTCCGGTGACATCGTCCATTGCTACTGGACCCGTTTCTTCTACAGAGCGAAACCGGAAGATGGGCGACGAAACCAACAACATCAACGAATGCGACACATGTGAGCCAATCAGGAGAAGGAGCGGGAGTTTCATCGTGGAAAGGAGGAATGCGACGATCGATAGAGTCATTATGGAGAAGGCGAGAAAAGCGGATCGAGAGGACCCTCACCGAGGCGGACAAAAGGAGCTCAATGGGGAAAAACTTTGCTAGCGATAGAGCTGGGAAAAGTAGTCGCTGAGCAGTCCGTCGCAGAGGATTTAGCGTCCCAGCCTTTTGTTCCAAGCATCGAGACGAACGCTACGGGCAATGAATGAACCCTCGATACGGCAAAGTAGCTGATGTGGCAGCGTGCTTCTACAAGCGAACGTGAAGCCAAGTCGACATTCTTCACGAGTCCTCCACGCTTGGTAAACAAGGTCCCGGTAAATGAGCTGCGAATATTATCGCTGGTAAGCGCTCAATTTATATTAGGCAATACTTCCAATTTTGCAAGGGAGCGCTTTTCGGAGTTGACATTTATGAACTGAAGGCGAGCTCCAATGTACAAGGCTTGTGGCCTTTTGGTTTTACGGCATATGTTGAACGAGCCATGGGCATTACGTACGTTGTGATTACAAGCCTAAGAAAGTGTGTAGTTTCTGATAGTGCACGAGTTCCCCGTTCTTCCAAGTGGCAAATTGTGCAACAGTGGCTTGGCATATCGTTATATGGTGTTCTGTCACTAATTAAGCTCTTTTGTTAATATAGTGCTTTGTGTGTGTGCAGTGCAGAAACTGAGAAGAAGGAATTCCCTTTAAGAATGCTGTGAATTTAGTGCAGTGAACCCTCGTGGCTTGAAGTGTGTCAAGAGTTCGTGTTAAGTAAAAATCGTGCCTACGATCTTGGGAAGTGATTTATTTCGTTTTTGTGTCAGATAGTCTTTAGATTATCGATTTTAAAGCTCTGAATTTTAAATGTGAGTCAAGGAGCTTTTCATTTAAATTATATTGTGTATCCGACATTTATTACGTCAATTAAATAGTAGTCTAGTTCTCCTTTCTTTTTGAGCTGTATTTCCTAAGACTATAAATTATGATTTAAGACATCGGACTGAATATGATCTCCGGACTTGACTTTTTTATTACAGAACATTATTGTGTATTGTTGAAGGTCTTATGCGTTAGTTATAGGCATTAAGGAACTTAGTTAATTAAGTTAAGCAAGGCACATATTAGTCCTATTTATGTAATATCATTGTTTGGTACTGGTGCTATAGACTTTAGACTCATTACACGTTTTCCATAAAATTGTTACTTTGAATGTGATTGCTAAGTATTAGCAGGATCCAATTGACCCGTTTGAAGTTGTGCAATATTATCAAGTCTTATCGTTTTGGCTTTAAGGCCCGCATCACAGTTGGGTATAACGTGCGCCTTGAGTCTCTTGAAAAGGTCTCAAAACGCCCGAGTCTCTGAAAAGGTCTCAAAAAGGAATCACAGTTGGTCGTAAGCGCGTCAACAGAGGGCGAATGGACTCGCCGGATGTGAGCCACGAACGAGGTGGCTTAGCGAGTAGAGTCCTTTCTAGAGACCTTCAACATGGCGGTGTATGAAAATATCGAACGAGTCACGCGCGTGATGAACACTTTAGAATTCCTGTGTGATCGTAGAATTCGAGACCGATCAAAGCCAATTGAAGAATACGATGATTATAGTTTTCGTATGCGATATCGTTTGATGAAAAATACGGTGATGCTCGTAATGGGGGAAATATTCGCCGACTTGCATTGCCCTCGAGGAGGCGGCGCTCTGCCGCCGCTACTGCAGTTTCTCGTGGCGCTGCGCTTCTTCGCAACAAGTAAAAATGCTTCATTCTAAAAAAGATGAATGAAGCATTTTTATGAATGACGCTGATCATCTTAAATTAAAGAAACGCCACATTTCCTTCAAATGTACGGGATCAGTACATACTGTCATTGCGTGTCGATTCTCACCCCCTCCCCCAACATGTTTGCTCTTCTCTCCTTGCTTCGCTATATATTGGCTCTCGCAGTTTCTTTCGTGTATTACAGTTTTTATTACAAAAATGAAACGCAAAAAAATTATTACATTAATAAGAAATAAACATAATCATTGTTAATAATAATAATAATAATAATAATAATAATAATAATAATAATAATAACAATAATACCAATAAATGTACGCAATGTTACCTAAATAGTGCTAGAAGGTCATACGTAAATGCAATAAAGTGAAAACTAACGCAGGCTGCAACTTAAGTACATTATTGAATTATAAATATTTTATAAGTATTATTATAATTGTCTATTGAAAATAACAAAATGTAATTTGATATTTAAATAATAAATAAATAATTTATTATAAGTAATATGCAAAATTACACTCTGTTTATAAAGCATTTCTCAAGGAAACGATGTTTTACCTCTGATCCACACAATTCCAAATATAAATTATTTTAACTTAAGGATTTTTATATAAATCTGAACATAAATTTACTGGTTTCCCTAATGTTGGAATTATGATAGGAAAAAAAAATAAACCAAGAATATTGTCCCCGATAACAATTTCACAAGCTTTTATAAAAATTTAAGAAAAAAATTAATGACTTTATTATATCTATATCTAATTAAGTATGATCATTTAAAAATTTTGGAATTGGAATTTAAAAAGCCTATTTTATAATAAAGAAAAAATAAGAAATTTGACAGGGGTTAAACCTAAAAAAAAGTCCTATGGTTTCTTATAAAATTTGATTTACCGACAGTTTATTAATAAGAAACGTACATGCGTTCAGAGGGATAAACTGATTTAAATAAAGAATAATGAAATAGTTAGTCATCACGTAATTCAAGTACTATATTATCAAATAATTTTGGATATAACTCATACTTATTGTAAAATAAGACAAACAAAATTTCTTTTTCCACAACATACAATGAAATCGTTTTCGAAATTGCATTTGTGTAGAGGTCCGTTAAAATAAATAAAAGCATAAGCTTTATTTTAGAACATTCATTCATTACATTAGATAAAAAGATTCTCCCAGCATTCCTTATCAATGTGATATCTCCCCATACGACATTAATTAATACTACAATACTAACAATGGTTGATTATTTCCAACAATCTCCCCCATAATCAAACACTTGTTAGATTAGATTAATCATATCACACATTGTTAAATGTTTGATTTTCCTTAATCTTTTTGTCATTATGTCTACTAGATTTTCATTAGTGGGGATATAATTAATATTAATTAGTTTCTTTGCAATTATATCTCGAACAAAGTGGTATCTAATATCTATGTGTCTGCTTTTCGCATTTTCTCGACTATTACAGGCTAAGTCAATAGCTGCCTTATTATCACATTTTACCATCACAGGTTCCACAGCAATTTTTTTTAAGTTTAGTTCCTTGAGTATTCTTGATATCCATATGGCTTCTTTCACAGTTTCAGATAATGCGATATATTCACTTTCCATAGTTAATAAAGCCACACATTTCTGCTTAATAGAACGCCAAATGATCGGTGTTCCTGCTAATGTTATTACCATTCCACTGAACGAATGACGCTTTTCTCCACTAGCCCAATCAGAGTCCGAATATGCAAAAAATGACAGACAGTTGTTTGAATATGTTAATTTCTTGTCCTTTGTTGAATTCAGGTATCGCAACATGTGTTTAATACACTGACAATGTACTTCTTTCGGGCTTTCTATAAATTGGCTCAATTCTATTACGGAGAATAAAATATCAGGTCTTGTCTTTGTAGCCAAATACATGAGAGTTCCAATGGCTTCTCTGTACCGTTCTTTAATGATAATGTCCTTTTCAGGTAATCTTATTTCTTGTAAATTCACACCTGGATCTACTGGGGTTGATACAGATTTAGAATCTAAGAAGTTGAACTTTGCCAGAAATTTTTTTATGAATTCCTCTTGATCAATCGATATACTTCCATCAACACTTCTTGTAATTCTAATATTTAGGAAATTTGATATTTCTCCTAAATCCACTACTTCAAACCTTGAACTTATTAAACTTGTTATTTCATCTAATTGCTCTAAGTCAGGTCCAATAGGGCAATGTCGTCAACATAAATCAATATAATAACATTTTTATATCTGTAGATACAAGAGCTGCTTTCTAATGCTTTAACATTTATATCTTTGAAAACACAAATCAATTCATTAAACCATGAGTTTCCTGACTGTTTTAATCCATATATTGCTTTGTCTAATTTTAAAACTTTTCCTTCATAGCTTTTTTCTTCCCAACTTGGTGGTTGACACATATACATATCTTCTTCGAGTTTTCCATACAAGAAAGCGCACTTGACATCAAGATGCTTTGTCTTCCATCCAAATATGCAAGTCAATGCTAGCATGGCCCTTATTAATGAAAAGTTTACTACTGGTGAAAATGTTTCTCCATAGTCGATATTTTCCGTTTGTTGAAAACCTTTGGCAACTAGCCTTGCTCGGTACTTCTTTATTTGACCTTTTGTATCCTTCTTTGTAGAAAATACCCATCTACAGTTAATTATCTTTTGGTCTTGTGGTGGTTCCACGAGTTTCCATGTACTCCTTGATCTATGTGTTTCCATTTCTTCCTGCATAGCTTTTTCCCATTGATAGGATTGTTTTGATACTATTGCTTCTTCGTAAGTTTCTGGTATATGCACTTCCATATAATTCAATTCTTTTGGCTTTCCGGTTCTTCCATAAGGGTTTTTAACAATTTTCTTAGGTCTTCCTCGTCCTCTTATTATTTTTTGTTGTTCCATATCTTTATTTAATTCAGTTACATCTTCTATATCTTCTTCAATAGGATTTTCCTCTTGTATTTCTCCTGTTTCTGATATTTCTTTCTCATTATTGCAAATTTGATCAAAGTCTTGTAATCCATAAAAGGTATTATCTTCATTAACTCCTTCTAGTCCTAACTTGGTTTCATCAAATTTTACATGTTTTGTTTCTACAATTTCTCTTTTATTAGGATCCCATAATCGATATCCTTTTTCCTTGTCGAATATCCTACCATAACACATTTTCGAGCTCTCAAATCCAATTTTCCTCTGGTTTCTTTTGGTATGTGTACATATGCTAAACATCCATATGTTTTCAGATGTCGTACACTAAGTTTATGACCTGTCCATATTTCTTCAGGAACTTCTCCCTCAGTTAAAGGATGAGTCACTCTATTTTTGATATAAGCTGCGGTTACTATAGCTTCAGCCCAAAATTTAGGGGGTAATCTTGCTGCTTCTAGGGTAGAGCTCATTAAATCCATAAGGGTTCGATTCATTCTTTCAGAAATTCCATTCATATTTGGTGAATATACATTCGTTCGCTCATGTTTTATTCCTTGTTGAGTGAACAGTTCTTGTAATTCTTTATTACAATATTCCAATCCATTGTCTGTTCTTATCCTATTAATTCTTTGACCTGTAGAACACTCTGATCTCTTGATAAACAATTCAATGTACTTGGGTACTTCATTCTTTCTTTTCAGACAATATACTGTTGTTCTTCTTGAGTAGTCATCTGTTAATGTCAAAAAATATTCTGAACCTCCAATAGATTTGACTGGAAAAGGTCCACAAAGATCTGAGTGCACTAAGTCCAATATTCTTGATGATTGTCTCTTGTTTATTGATGAAGAGGGTGTTTTAGTTGACTTCGCTAGTTGACAACTTTGACACTTTTGTTTATCTATCTTAACTTCAGCTAAACCAATTACTGCCTTGTTATTTTTCATTTCTTCTAATGTTTTCATATTTACATGACAAAATCGTTTGTGCCATATTTGGTTATTATCCACTTCACATGACACTACTGTCTGACAGTTTCGTTGCTTGATTGGTCTTCCATTAATTATATAGAGTCCATTCTTTCTGTAAGCTATTGCCACAACCTTTTTGTATTTATTCTTGATTATCGCAGTTCCATTCGCAAAATGAACATTCTTCTTATTTTCTTCTATTTGTGAGATAGAAATCAGGTTTCTTTTTACCTTTGGTACGTATAGCACGTTATTCAAGGTAACATTTTGTATTCTATTTCCTATTTTCATTCTCATCTCTATTTCTCCAATTCCATCAGCATACAGTAGTCCACCTGCCGTCTTTATTTGTTCTTTGTGACCGCTACGTAGGTTTCTAAATAATTTTTTTTTCATGACATACATGATTAGTTGATCCACTATCTAAGATCCATCCATTAACGTCGTATGAATCCCGCTCTGTGATAGCCACAAAAAATGCTTCTGATTTTCTTTTCTCTCCTTCTTTGCTTTTGTTTTTAAACCAACAGTCTTTAAATAAGTGTCCCTTTCTTTCCACAGTTACTACATGTGATTTTGTTTCTGCGAGTTTGTGTCTTCTTTTCATCATTTCTTTCACCCTTTTCTTGAATATCTCTTTGCTTCCATTGTTTCTTAACGTAATAAGCATTCTTTAACTCATTTTCTTGTTTCTCTTGATTCTGCAT
>JAHWFO010010212.1:0-12953 GCA_023313115.1 Rhysida immarginata
TTTTTTTTTTTTGAGTCAGAAAAAAAAATATATTTAAACAATGGATACATAATTAGAAAGACACTGTTGAGTTACATAAGACGAGTTTCCTTTTTTTTGTTGAGGATAAAATTACAAAGATCCTGACGATGGCCGAATTAGTATCGCAAGAGGAGTGGAACAATGGATAAAGTCCAGTACGAAGTATTTCACTAAGTTGGATGGTCGAGTAAATAGTCCAAAAAAAAAATCGAACAAACGCTTGGAACTAAAAAAAAAATTAAAATAAAATAAACAAGAACGGAAAATTGGTTAAAATTCCGCAAATTACAGGATACTTACCTCGTCACGCACAAATAAGACTAAAGATAACAGGGACACTGAAACATTACTACACTAAACAAAAAGGAACGTAGGGAAGGGAAACAACGCCAAAGGACACAGGTAACTTTTCAGCAGCGACGAGGAAGAAATCCGTTAAAATCCTAGAAGTAAGGGTTAAAGAAAAAGTCAGAATAAAAATACAACAGGAAGTTTCTCAGTTTCAACAAAAAAAAAATCAAAAAGATAAAAAAAAAGCACATAAAATTAAAAAGAAAATACATCAAACTTAAAAATTGCCGAGTCGAGAGGAAGTCCAAAAAGCACAAAAAGCATCGAAAATCCAAATAAATGTTTAAGTCCAAAGGCCAGTCCAATTATTTCTTAAAGTACTTTATGTGAAAAATGTTTGACTCACGCAGACAGCCACAGGAGAACCAGAGGGTAAAAGAAAAATGGCGATGGACTTCACAGACGGTTGTTCCATTAAGCATCCAAATTACGTTGGTCCAATTTTGAATTTCATAAACCAAAAGGGAAAAAAAAATCTTACTTTTTCGCAAATTCTTCATCGAAAGCGAAACAAGTTTCTCTGGTGGACTGGCATCATCAAGGCAAATATCTTGTCGTATCTTCGAATGAGTTACATGACGTTGGCGAACACCATGGTTGATTAGCGGCCAACATCTCTAACAAATAAAATGGACATCGCTTGGCTTTTGATTCCTTAACGAGTCAGCGAGACGGCAAATTCGAACGTGAAATAATCATGGCATCATGGAGGTCGCAATAGACCTTAATAAAACTTGAAGAACAAAGTCCTATCCCGACTACGACTCACGCATTATATATCGAGAATATGGCCGAACATGTTTCGGACCAATTCCTACTACAACCAAAGAAGGAGAAGACTAATAAATGCGGACGAGCTTGTCCGCTGTTGTTGTCTCCATCGAACCAAACTAGAAACTGCCAATGCCACGAGAAAAAAACTAAAAAAAAAACCAAAAAGTTAACAATTTTTTTTTTTTTAACGCACGCGTATGAAACGCTCGAGATGGCACGACATTGCGAACGCCACGCGGTAAATTAAAAACAATGTTCAAAAAAAATTTTTTTTTAAATGCCTGACTCCACGAGCAAAGAAAAATTTGAAGAAAATTATTGTTAACCAAGAATGAGTTAATTTAAACTACCCATTCTTGGTAATTGTTAGTATCTAGAAAATCTTATCAAACAAATGGTACTTTATTTTCAGAAAAATTCATTTACGTATTGTTTCAACCACATTTCGAGTGAACAAATTAAGACCAAAAAAAAAAAAATATCTTTTTCGGAATTATATCTGAATAAGCCCATCATAATTGTTTCTCACCTGGTACCCAAATTCAATCTTGCAACCTTTTATCTAGGCCATTAAAAAAAAAACACCTATCGGCTTTTGGTGTGTTCAGGGATATTTCCTTATCAAACGGAAGTAAATTTCCAAATTATCTAGCTTCGGGAAAAAGAAAAAACGTATATAAGACTTCAAGGGGAATTTATTTTCACACCCTCAATATAAGTCTTAACTATTTGGGTAACTGCCTCCAAGCAAATATTCCCGTTTAAATTGCGTCTGGCCAGACTTAAATATTTTAGTGTTTTTTTTAAACTCCCTTCTATAGGAAGTCCAGGCAGTACCGATTCTTTACTAAACGCTTCAGAGAGCGTCGAGTGAACCCTTTCATTCGTGTTACGCAGGAGGGGGCCACATTAACCTCCCAAAAAAATACGAAGCCAAATTGGAGCCTTCCATTAATTAGGAAAGAAAAAAGGTACAGAAAAGCACAGACCGTCGATTTATTTGCCAAAGATAAAAACCACACCTCGAATAAGAGCATGGGTTAGAGCTGAAAGATTACGGTCGCGTAAATAGACTTACCAGTAGGCCGATTTACTAGATTAGTTAACAAAACTTTACGAACGGCCAAAAAGAGCCAAAAATAAGCAAAAAAAACGGTCTTCGTTTTTCAAGCCACGAAAAGGTACGTTACATATGTTATATGTTCGTGTATCACGACAATTTATTTAGCGTGTTTTTTTGTCATCTATCAGGATAAAAAAAGTGCGTACACCTTCGAGCAGCGCGTTTTTATGCCTGAGGGAGCCGCCAGTCCGGGATGCGTGAGACGAAGTGAAGTTTGGAGTCAACCTCGGCCCAGACAGACACGCAATGACTAAATTAGTAAACAAAATAAAATCTTGTATACATTCCAAGCAGGAGCTTTAGCTGTGATACAGAAACACATTTGTACATTTATTAAAAAGAAATAATCGACCCGTGTAGTAAGGCAAGTAGATGACCCTACGGTCATCTATTTTTTTACATTTTTATCTGCACTTATTTCATGGCCCGTTTCAACCATATGTTTGGCGATCGCGGATCTCTCGGGGCAGCCGAACCTGGCGTGGGCCGTGTGTTCCTTGAACTTAGTTTGTAGATTTCCTCCGTAGAGTTTGGAGCATTGGCTACATTTAATCTTAAATTCCGGTGGGGTTTTGTCTTTTGGGTTCCCTAACAGATTTCTCAAGGTATTCGAATCTTTATACGCTATAGACAGCTGGGCTCCCTTGAAGATCGCCTGTAGGTTACCATTGAGGCCACTATTGTAAGACATAGACAATCTATATTCATGAATCTTGCTGCTGCTGAGTTTTGTTGAATCTTTAACCAATTTTGTGAAACTTCTTCTTCTAACCAGATCTTCAACCAGATCTGATCTGTAGCCATTGAGGACCTTAAAAGTTTAGGAGCTCTTAAGCTACTTAGGAATAAAGAGATTGCATTTATCTAAATTCCGAAAAGGGCAATTAGATAATTATTATTCGTAAATCTGACTGTTTTGCCAGTGTCTCTCAACTCTTAAAAGACGGCCCTTATTCTAAGATTGGTCAAAATAGCTCAGAGTTGTTAAAGCTGCGTTGTCATCGTGTAAGAATTTGATCCCCCCCCCCCCCCCCTTGGCATGTCGCCTATCATTTTCTAACTCTATTTTCTCCAAACTTTACGCGCTTCCCAAGATCCACAAACCAGGTAACCAGTTCGGCCTTTAGTCTCAAATATTTTTCGCGACAACCTATGATCTATCCAAGAATTTAGTTAATTTTTTAGGTCGTCTGGAAATTGACCCTTTAGACCTCTCGGTCAAAAATAGTGCTGAACTTGTTAACAAATTGGAGAATGTCATTATTCCAAATCACTGTTTAATGGTTTCCTTCGACATCATTTTTTTATTTCCTAACTTACCGATTCAAGACACTCTGGAATTTGTACACACGGTTTTAGTAGATAATAAGGTCGAAACTTCGTTGATTTCAGAAATTACAAGTCTCTATAAACTCTGTGTAAATAACAGTTACTTTCAATTCCAAGAGGAATTTTATCATATGTCTGCAGGACCCCCATGGGGAGTTGTTTGAGCTCCATATTGTCGGAAATCTTTATGAGAAAGTTTGAAGCCAAACTCAGTTCTTCCGGATCAGATTTCATCATCGATATGTCGACGACGTTATTGCAAAAATTGATACTGACAAGGTTGACTTTCAAACGTTTTTAAATTCCCTTAATAACCACTTCCCGCCTATACAGTTTAGAATGATGGCATGACCCCTTTTTTGATTTAAAAATTACACGAGCAGGCAATAGTTTAGAATTCGATATATATCGAAAGCCGACTCACACCCACGTTTACATACATAAGTCATCCAATCATTGTTGGAGCCAAAAATTGGCATTGTTCATCTTCTTAGTAGATCGAGCTTTGAAGATCCCCTTGTCTTGTTGACTAAGCCAGGACAGGATTAGTTTGGAAATCGCACATATCAAAAACGTAGCCGTCCTCAACGGCTACAGATCAGACTAGCGGCCGGTTGCAACAACGTCAGTTAAAACGATCCTAACTCTTGGTTAATTAACGATCGGTTAAGTCCTTTAACCGGGAAATGTTGCACCAAGCCTAGTTAAGTCTCAGTTAGCTAACTGGATGTAATACGAGTAACGAGGATTGTGATTGGTTCGTTTTGCTCCAATTAAACTTCCGGTCAACAAGACTGCTTGTTTTCAATTAGCTGTTTGATAACTAGATTATTCAAATAGCGTATCAATTTAGCTGTTTGATAATTAGTTTATCCAAATTGTTGTTTGAAAATTAGCTTATCCAACTAGTTATCCAATTAACATATCCATTTAATTAAATAATAAATGATATTATAACTGGAGATAAGCCTACCCAGCATCAGGTAAAGATTTTTCCATCGAAAAATGGAAGGAAAAATTCTGCGACCTGGTTTCGAACCAGGAACCGCGGCTGTCATAGCCGACGCCTCTACCAGTTGGGCTATTGCAGACACCTGGACAGCCATGCTGTCTCAAGGTGTCTTAAAGAAAACCAAGTTGTCATGGTTGAAAGCTCAATGGGAGGCGGGCACCTGGCTCACAGATCGAGAATCTCTCCTATCCAACCATCAGAAAGTTTGTGGAACTCACAGATAAATTAAATAATAAATGATATTATAACTTAAGATAAACCTCCCAAGACTTTAAGACACCTTGAGACAGCATGGCAGAAGAGACCGAAATACGTATTCGCTTAATAATTGTTGTGGACAAGAGGTCTTGTTTTTTTCATCATTTTCATGAGCACTTGAGCAATCGTGTCTTCGACAAAGCGATCGTCGAGTGCGTGAGCTCACGTTAATAATACATAAAAGATAAACAGAAAGTAACAGTGTATCCATGAGAGGTCAACCTCTGGGGATGAGCCATATTGATTCTTATGTCCAAACACTTCTCAGGAAAATGCTGCCCAAGATGGAAAATAATGAAAATACTCTGGTTGCTGGTATTCTGGGCCACTCGTTATTAGGGGTCCCCTTCTTGAGGACATTAACAAGGTGTCACGAAGGTTTGCTATGCCGGGCTTAGGTCAATGAACTCTACCTTCACCCACCCAGAGTTTGGCATAGATCGTGTACAGAGAAAGGGGGAAGCGAAAATTGTATATAATAATCTAACGTTTAATTGTATAATTAAATGAATAGCTGTCAATACAGTTAGGAATGAATCTTGATCAGGAATTACTCAATTGGATAACAAGTATCTTCTGGCCCGTTCAGGGCTGCACAATTGGTTTCTGTTGATCGAAGTGGCGCCCACAGCAGCTCTATCCAGGTACTGGAACTTCTGTCTCGGAAGAAGTATGCTTCGCGTATCGTCCCCGTCGTAGAGGAAAACGGCGACCCATTCGGGTTTTGGAGCTTGGAACCATACACTTTGGGAAGAACAAATAGAATGAATTGGTAAGCACTTTCGATCAATTCCTCTTCACGTTAAGTAGATAGCCCTCGCGTGAAGTCCGAGCTAATTTCACTAATGGCCTATCTCCAACTAGAATACATAAATTAACGTTATATTGTGACAATATTCTAAAAGTCTTTTCAATCCTTAATACCTTAATGAATTGACAGGTAATATGTGCGTACCCATCGCAACGTTGGAAGAAGCCAAGCGCGACTCGCAGCGAGAGCTCTCCGCGTGGTCGCGACTTACTAATTGACGAGATCCGATTTTTGACGCTGGATTGGATTCCAGCCTGGTAAAAGTTGGTGGGGAATCCCCGTTGAGGCCTTGGTCCTCGGTGCGGCCTTGGTCCTCGTTGTAGTCCTTGGTTAAGACTGACACTGACTCTGGTTCCTGGGGCTGGTTGTCAGGTCGTTGCCCTCCGTCTCCGTTCGATTGTCTCCAATTCGAGTTGGTTGCCCACCAATCGTTCTGGGACTCCGGGCAGGGGAATTCAACTGGCACTGCTAAGTCGTAGCTCGTCTCAGGTTCGAGCTGGGGCGTCAGTTCGGGCTCATGAGAGATGGCCACACTCTCGGATTCTTCTTCTGAATTGTCAGTTAAATAGACAGAATAGTTATTTGGCACAATATCATTAAGTTCACTCGCCTGTACGTTTGGGCTCCAGGGCGATATCACTGGCGACGGGTCCTTCGTAGCACTATGGCTGGGATCCACTCTTAACAGTCTTTGGAGAACGCCTTCTCCGACGTCGCTTTCCTTGACATATCTCGCTTGCTATCGGAGAATGTGCTTCTGATGCGCCTTTGACCTTTCCGTATCTGGCTTACGATTTTAGTGCGGATCCTTGGTGTCGGGGCACGTCGTACGATCGGCTCTGCTACGGGCACTATCTCGGGCGTCCAATTGACGGGCTCGCGTGCCTTCTGTACGGCAGAGTCCTTCGTTTCTTTCCGTAGATGAGGCTTAGGGAAATTGTTCTCACCTCGTACTAATGGCACTCGGTTCTTCCATCCGCCTTGGCCGTTTATATGCTTACGGCGGTCATCAACCATAAAGCGTCCTCGGGCATGAGCCTGTCCAAGTATCGGTGGATGCTGTCGAGGGAAATTTAGGCGTTCGTCCTCGGCCTTCCGTCTCCTTCGGTAAACTCCGAATCGGCGCCCTTCTTCTGCATCAGGTTGCTCTCGATGGACTCTCCGGTTATCGTGTGTTTGCCTCCCCTTTTTATTCGCCCCGCTAATGAGCTTATTACTCATTCGTTTATGCAGGGCGAATGGGAGGCCGCCAGCGCGGATAAAGTAAAACGGATGCGACACTCAGCCAGTTTTCTAAACTCATTTTCTCCCACGGCCACCAGAGGGCCCAAAGCACACAGAGAAACATGACGCCTGGTGGAAGAGCATGTGCTGCTTTATTTTGTAGAAATTATTGATATAAACTTCGAGATTATCTTACTTCCGTTTTCCGAACTATCCTCAAAGGTGAGTAGACTGTTAATGCTTATTATGAAAAGCAATGAAACATTTGAGACAAATTAATTATACCTTATTTTCAAATAGAGGTGTTCGAAATGGACGATTACATTTGTTGAAAGGGACGATTTAAAAGAAATGACCCCAGGAGAACTGAATAAAAGTTTCTTATTATGATTTTATTATACTTTTATAATAAAAATTTATTTATCATAACGAATATGTTCCTATATATTTCATTTGTTTCAAAATTATTTCAATAAAGTTTTTTGAAATTTATTAAAGGTCTTCTTTGTAAAATCTCTTTTTTTAAAAATCATTATAAAATTAATCTATAAATTAAATTAAAATTTAATTATAAAAATTAATAGAAATATATTGCGTTTAATGTATGAAATATTTCAATATAAAAACTTAAAAGTAAGAATTCATATGCATAGTAGGCTACTGAAAAGAAATTTTCCCCTGGAAGAGGGCTGCACGGTGGAACAAATAACTTTCTCCCACAACAAAAACGAGTTATACAGTAATGTAAAGGAGTGTTGTATCCGTTTTACTTTATCCGTGGCCGCCAGCTCCCTTCTCGAACCTTCGGGCCCGACTAAAAAGCTGTGTAGGAGGAGGGTAGCTGTTGGCATTTTTCTCCACCAACCTTTTTCCTGACCCCGCTCGTTGACTATTGCCCCTTGACTCGCGCTGTCTTAATCGTCTGAAGTATCTGATAGTCTCTCTCGGTCGTCGCTCTACTACTCCGAGAGAAACGATCTGACACAAGGCCGACTTCCTAGATCCTAGTTTTTTTGGGTTCGCTATTTCGTCAATCTGCAATCTGATTCTCGTCCCAATCATTAAGAGGTTCATCAGGCTTCTTTCCCATTTCAGTGTACAGTACCACATTAGTTTACTTTTTTGGGCGAGCGTGTAAAGTGAGCTAGGGTCCTGAACCACTCCTGCTACTGTTTTCAATACACTGATCGATTGTCGATTGTCTTGCTTTTTTGTAGACGGCATTGAATAATGGTCTCAAGGAGACCGAAATACGTATTCGCCTAATAATCGTTGCGGACAAGAGGTCTTGTTTTTTGTTTTTTTTTTCATCATTTTCTTAAGTACTTGAGCAATCGTGAGTTCGACAAAGCGATTGTCGCATGCGCGAGCTCACGTCAACAAGACATAAAAGATAAACAGAAAGTAACAGTGTATTCATTCTTGACAGTCACTGTTTTAGCACGTGAATTCGACTTGAAGGGGTCCACGAAAAATCCTGAAAAATTGATGCAGCCGAGTTAACACGTTGATAGTCATATTTCTGAAAACAGAATTTGAAAAGGTTAATCCGTTTTCAAATTATCGTTCAAACGGCGGACGGGCGGAAAAACGTACAGATCAAGCGTACATTCTTATAAGCAGCTTTTAGCTAAAGCTCCTAATAAAGCCTAATTCACATTCAGCAAATTCGCCGTATCTGGCACATTCGACGCGGTTTAGGTTGCCTAAGCCGTTTCACATTCAGCGAATTTGCGGCGGAAAGCGGCTTAGAGGCGACAACGACGCGTGTTTTGGAATTCCAACAGAGTTGTAATTTTTAGAAGTCGCCCCGAATGCGCAGACAATCAGCTACGAGTGAGTATATCTCCAGTCTCAGAATCCTTAACAACTGTTTCTAACCCACTTCCGCCAGCCATGTCACTTATATTGGAATTCTCCAATAGCGTGTTTTCCTTATAGGTGTGCCTCTTTTTCTATCATTTTTGCTAATAAAAAAATATAATATACCGTAAATACTATATTAAGCGCCCGGGCGCTTATTTGCAAAAATTCAGCGGACCCCCAGGCGCTTAATGCAGGCGGGCCGGTATTACAGGTTCGGCGCTTATAAAATTCTGCACAACTGTGATTTTTACTATTACGCTAAATTCTCGCCCTTCTCCTTCATCTTTTCTAAAGTATCCTGCTGTGTTTTCCATTCCCGTTAGGATCAATGCTAAACTGTTTGGCTGTAGCCTCTGTAGAATGGTTTTCAGCCTACTTTACTGTTGCAAGATTAAAATTGATGCTATTAACTGTGAAGTTTTCATTTTTCATCAGCCATGTTGCTTGACTGAATCCAAAATTAAAAGCAAGAAATTAGAAGACAATCATGCTGGTGTCTAATTTCCGGTTTAGCAGTGGCATTTGGGAGAGCAAACATTCCCGTGAGAAAGCAGCAAGAAAAGAAAAATCCACGAAATGAACTACAATAAGCACCCGGGGATCCCTAGGCGCTTAATGCAGGCGGGCCGGTATTTCAGGTCCGGCGCTAAATACAGTATTTACGGTATACACGTACACGATGTCTAGAAAGCAACAGAGAATGGATGGAAGACCAACTCATCCAAAATCCAGTCAGAGCGGAGTTCGTCTAGGTGGCGGGCACGCAGGCTGAAAGGAAGGATGGAAGTTCGGAGTTTTCCTGAATTCGGGAAAACGCTTCACGCTGCGAAGTCGCTAAATGTGAACTAGGCTTAAAGCGTTGTATTAGAGACAATACAACGGTCTATCGCCAAAATGGGATTTACCCCGCGCATTATTAGCGGCCCGTGCTCCATAAGAAACCGGAGAAAAAAATGTACATTTATACATTAATTAACAAGAAATTAATCTCTCTGAGTAGGGAACCCTGCGGTCATCTATTTTTACCCTCCCCCTCTAAGGTTTTAATCAAAAAATTGATTTTCTCGAACCGTAGTATGTAGAAAATATAAAAAGAGCTCAATCTTCTTTCCATTCTCATAATTTTCGATCGAATGGCATATCACTTGTCATATGAATTGCCATAGTTCTAAAGACCAAGTGACTGCCACCCCCATAACTCCGACCTCTCTGGATAAATTTGGCCTAACTTCATAATAATGTAGATCTTACCCAGAGGAATCTGGATACTGAATTTCACTCCTTTACGGACTGTACGGGGTTGTGCATAACCTTTTGCTAGGGGGCTGCGACTTAAACCGCAGCGTTGTAGCACACTCTTATGACGCTTCGGCAGAGAGTAGTTCATTGTGCGTCTATTGGTATCAAACAAATATGGCTGGTTTAATAAATGGCAGTGTAGAGCAGCGTTTCATGGATATATCGAGTTCGTGCAAATGCAAATCGAGAGGATCAAACGAATGGCCCGGTGCATCCTCTGACCTAAACGTTGCTGAACATTTTGGAGCCGTGTTAAAAGACGCAGTGGAATCTTTAATGATTCAAGAACGTGGTGAAAATCGGTATTCTCGAGACCTTCTAATGGGACACCTGACATCTGTGCTGAAGGACATGGAGTACGATACTGCTCTGTTTGAGACACTCCTCCGCTCCTACCCGAAACGGATGCGTGCTGTTCGAGAAGCGGGTGGTGGCCACACTAAATATTGATATGATAAAAGCAGAAATAAACGTACTTTTTGATTATCAACCGCAGAACATTCCACTTAGTTTTGTTTATTTTCCAGACCCCTAGCAAAAGGTTATGCACAACCCTGTAACGCCAAAAGGAGTTACAGATAAAACGAAGTATTTTACGAAAAGTGTGCACAAAAGTGTAAATTCACCCATTTGGTTGCATTTCGGTGAAAATCATGAAAGTTTAGCAAAAAGTGTGCACGAAAGTGTAAATCCACCCATTTGGGTGCATTTAGGTGAAAATCATGAACGAAGATTTTTCCCCGTTTTGCATCAAAATAATTCTTCTACATGAAAACCTCGGCATGATGTGTTGTAAGATTTGCCGATTAAAAATATGTGAAATGTGAGATAATGAAATATAAAGGGTAAAAGAACGAATCGCAGCTTGGGATTTGAAAAATAATATTTATTAAATAAAAAACTAGACCATGAAACTATAATATGAACTGAAAAGAAAATAATTTTACAATTTAACCATGTCATTGTTACGGACGTTGAAATTTCTAACCCGGGAATCCATTGTTAAGCGCGCGCGGTCGGTAACAATAGAAGGTGACGTCGTGAAAGATTTTTCGAAGTATTTTTTTTTTTTTGGATAGAAGTTTTTCGCTGAGGGCGATGGAGATAGTTTTTGGATTTTGACCGGAGGAACGGAGCGTGGATTTCGGAAACTCAAGGACTTGCAACTATGGGACCCGAGGACGAGATGAGTTTTATCCGCATTGCGATGTCAGGAGATGCCAGAAAAATAATACTATTTTGCTGACAGACCGCTATTAATGAAATAAGGAAGTCGAAGTAGAATTGCTTCGAGAGATCACTGCGAAATACAACGCATTCTTCTGGTACAAATATTCGTAGGAATTTCTGTCTGATATCGTTTAGTTCAGTCAGAAAATTATCTAAATTTTTAACCAATAAAATCATACTATCCTATTTTCTTCCGTACGGACTATTTTTCTAAAACATTTTAAAGTTAACAATAACAAAGCAATAAACATTGTTCACAATCATTATCCAAAAGTCAATTGAGAAGAAATATTAAATCTAAATTTTATCATTAGATTGCAGTGTGGTGTACCTGTAATCAAAATACAGCAGAAAAACTGACATGTTAATCGATATCACACCCCTAGTGGCAAAAGTAGTAAACGCTCGTTTAAAAATCACGGCCTACGTTTACTATCTCGTAGGCCGTGTTAAAAATATAGCAGCACAGAATGAGGGAGCGTTTTTTTTGTCCATGACTTTACACAGATGGAACTAAGTGATGTTTATTTTCCCGCCGAACGTCGCAGTTCAAGCTAAGGTTGAATGTTTGTGCATTACGATATTTCGCCAACTGATAAATAGAAGCGGAGAGGTATACCATTATTTTTTAAGATCGGCTCCCCTTACTAATAATACTAACAATGGAGCGACAAGTTGAAGTACTGGAGGCGTTATTAAAGGAAAGTCTTGATGTCTGGAAGTATCGACAGCGTTTGAACGTGGCGGTTTTCGATGGATATACTGACATCGACGTATATATTGCAAATTTAGAGAGCCAGGCTCTAGTTAACGAAATACCAAGGCCAATGCTACGCCGGATTTTCCCCTTCATTGTGGAACCACATCTAGCTCCATGGATCGGCGCGTTATTGAAGGAAACCGAGACCTGGAACGACGCAAAAAAACAAGTGAAAGAGCGATTCGGCGAAACCAAAACCGAAGCAGAACGTAAGAGAATACTATATACCAGGCGATAGGCAGACAGCGAGAGCTTTATTAAGTATTATTCCGACTTGAAGTGATTGAATGCAACTTTGCCGACACCCTTGTCTGAGCGTGAACTTGTGGAACTCGCCATCGCAAATATGGTGGGTTATTTGAGACAAAAGTCTTACCTTCTGTTGTCAAGACGGAAAAGAAGTTGCTAGCGCTGTGTTCCGAATGAGAACGGATTTGGGAGACGACCCAAAAGGCCGGAAATCCAGGAGATTCCAGAAGAAATGTCGAAGAGGAGTCAAGGATGAAGGGGGACGCACATTCGGCAACTCTACAGACTTGGGCTCTGTGGGCGGGGTTTCACCTATGACGTTCCATTTTCACAGAAATAGCTTAAATAACTCCGACGTTCAAAACGGTTGCCTAATAACTGATCACTAGGAAAATAAAAGCTTTCAGAGAATCTTGGTCGGAAAAACACTGATATGTTTTTTAAATAAATACAAAAATACAATTTGATATTACATCTCAATTCATTCTAATATATTTTGGTTCTAATTTTGATCTAAGTTAACATAATTGATAGGAGATGGCGCAATCAGAAAATTCTTATAGCACCTAAAGATAACTTAATTGAAGAGATAATTTAAACGCTGTGGCTACAGTCACGGAACCGTGTACGATTTTTCAGTCCCGGA
>JAHWFO010010222.1:6816-21701 GCA_023313115.1 Rhysida immarginata
AAAAAAAATCAAGGCATGCAAATTTGTTTGATATTATCACAAATTTATTGATCACTATATACAGCATTCACCAAATGATGCCTTAGCCTTATGTTTACCTTTTTTCACTATTCATAAATTGGGAACTTTCAAAATGCTTGGCACATATTATGTAACCTTTACTATTTAATTCCCCTTCACGACCTCGTAAATCCTCTCTTCCAGAGTTTTGAATCCATTTAGAACATCTAATTTAATTATAAAGTATGCATTGCAAACGATCAACGTTTATGAGTTGTCAAATGAGCAGAATTATTATTTTTTTTTTTTCGATTTTGAAACGAAATAAAAAACTTATGCCTGCCTACTAACTACAGTATTCACCTTTGTATATCTTTAGGGAATCGAAAAAAGGATAGATTTGGATTATTTTTCCGGGAATGAGTGCAATTAAATGCCGAGCAGTATTGCGTGCCAGACGACGGCATTATTTACATCCAGATTCAACGTACACGCCGTCCGAGGGCGCCACTGAAATTTTCCTGACATGCGACGCATAGGAGTTTTCCATCCTGGTTTCTTTCATCCATGCATCTGTTGATGGCTCTGGGTGTTATCAGAGGTTGAACTTATAAGTACCAACAGGCATCATCGAGTAAAAATATTTCAGTGCAATGTTTTCGAGGGAAAATTTATAATGGTACTCAGAAGTACCGTCAGGACTCAAAGGGTTAAATGGATATCAGGTCTTAACCTCAAAAAATATTGGTTTTAATTTTCATGAGTTGAGACCTGTTCTCCAATGTATTGGATAGATGGCGCTAGCGTATAAACGTTGGCTCTTCGCGATTGGAGCATTTGAATTTCTACAAATTGGATTCCAAGGGAGCAGGCGCCACTCGTTCGAAATAAAAAGGTAATGATTTTTTGTTAATTAAACAAATGTTTAATCAATTAAATCACTGGCTAAATCCTATTAGTTGGACATGTATGTTACTAGAAAACTTAAAGCAATCGGGAGGGATTTGAATGTACTAAAACATTTCGTGGTTTTTGTAACATCCATATAAATGGATACTCTGTTTCAATGCAGGTTAAAGCATGTTAATCTGCACTACTCTACACTGAATAGTTAACCGAGTTAGTAATTTATTAAAAAAGATTGGTCAATTTGCATAATTTTATATCACTGTAATGGTGTATTAAGATTAATGTAGATTTATTTTATTATTGTTTTAGGTCTAACAAATGATCAGATTTTGGAAGAATTAGGAAGATTGGGGGATTGTTCTGACATTGATTTGAATTCTGATGAAGATGATGTTGACTTTGAACCTACAGGTATTGGACATTGAAACTGAAACACCTGGTAGAAATCCAAAATCTTTATTTAATAAGATGTTGGGGCACCGTGGGCAGCCAGCACAGCAGCAACACGTCTTGGGAAGGATCGGTAGAGGTCCTGCACAGTTTGCACCCCAGACCATTACTGATCCACCTCCGTGTTTGACTGTGGGTGCCAAGCAGTCTGGGTTGTAGGTATCAGAGGGGCTCCTCCAGACGAATACCCTCCCTGTTGTTTGGAAGACAGTGTAGCTGGACTCATCCGAGAATATGACGCGTTTGAGGTCATCCAACGTCCAGGTTTTATGCGTCCGGCACCACTGAACCCGCTTGGAGGCATTTGTACTACTGATGAAAGGCTTCGGTATAGCAACCCTGCCATGGATGTTGGATTTATGCAGGTAACGACGGATTGTCTTCGTGCACATAGGTTCCTAGAGGTGTGATTTCTGCTGCAGTGGTTTTCCGCTTTCGTGCAACAATCCTGGTCAATGCCCTGACGTCTCTTTCCGACAACTTCCGTTTTCCCCTGCAGTTGCTCCTCCTGGACGTGGTTCGTCCTTCCTGTTCATATGCACACATCACCCTGGATACTGTAGCACGTGAGACATCACAAAGTGTGGCAGTTTTGGACACAGATGCACCTGCTAGACGCGCCCCAACAATCTGCCCTCTTTTGAAGTCGGATATGTCTCCCATTATAGCGCTCTGCACAGACAATTTAAAGCTTACTATCGAACTTTTCTACTGGAGTGACTACCAAGACCTCTGACACGTGATTCATTGATATGCATACGATTAATTACCTAGCAGAAGGTTCTATTCAGCCCTGGGGGTAACCAGTGCTATTTGCGAAGGTGTTTCAGTTTCAATGTCCAATACCTGTAGTAATGCAGATAATGATCAGCTCAGTGACTCTGGACCCTCAAGAAATATTCCTGGGTTCAAGAAAACATCAGCCAAAACATTCGAAATTTTGGCCAAACCTAGAAAAAAACTGTGGAAAAATATGTCAAAGTAAGTTTGTCGATAATAAATGCATGCACCACGTAAAACTGTTATGCTCATAGATTGTATTTCTATTTAGTTTCAGTCCTAATGTAACACCATCGTCAGGCACATCTAAAGATGAACTGCTTACCAGAGCGACAGAGTACCAGAACTGGAAACCACTGGATTATTTTCTGCAGTATGTTGATAGGGATTCCTATGAACTTTTTTCAGAGTCAACTAACTGAAGCTGTGTTGAAAGAACTGGCAAATCACCAAATGTAACATCCAATGAAATACAGGCATTTTTTGGAATGATTCTAATGATGAGCAGCTTACGTTACCCAAAATTTCGAATGTTTTGGGCTCATTTGACAAGAGTGCCCATTATTTGTAATGTCATGCATCGTGACAGATTTTTTTTTATCCGGTCAAATCTAAAAGTAGTGAGCGATAGTGAAGTTCCTGATGAAGTAAAAAAAGAGAATAGGTTATGGAAAATTCAGCCTTTTATTGATAAAATAACTAAAACATGCTTTTCATTGCCTCGCCCAGCAAAAGCATGCATAGATGAGCAAATGATCCCCTTTACTCCCTTTACTGGTGCTACAGTGTTGAAGCAATACATTCCTAGAAAACCAACACTGGTAGGGTTGAAGAATTTTGTTTGGCTCATCCAAATGGTCTCATTTTGGACTTCTGCATTTACCAAGGCAAGGGAACTTTCCCAGTGTATGAATTGCGTGGTAAAGCTTCTGGTGCAAGTGTTTACTTTGATAGATACTTCACTACTGTGCCATTGCTCGAAAAGTTGTTGGAAAATGGCATTTACGTAACGGGGACAATCATGAAGAGCAGAATTCCGCATGGTCCTCTGATGGATGACAAAAAATTGGAGAAGAAGGATAGATGCAGCTGTGACTAAATGGTAATGGAGGGAGACAAGGTAGCAGTTGTCAAATGGCAAGACAACAAATGTATTTGTTTAGCATCTTCCTTTCATGGAATTGGGCAAGTAGATGAATGTAAACGGTTGTCCAGAAAGGAGAAGCACTATGTAACAGTTAAATTACCAGATATTGTGGTGGAATACAATCAATCCATGGGAGGTGTTGATTTGGCAGATAGAACAATTTCCTACTACCGGGCAAATAATCGAACCAAAAAGTGGACTGCAAAAACAATTGTTCACCTTGTAGATCTTTGTGCAGCAAATGCGTGGCTCGAGTATCGTGCCGAGCGAAGTAAGCTTGGAGACAGAAAAAAAGATATTATGGAATATCTGGACTTTAAAATACAACTTTCAACACAACTCATCGCTAATGGTACAAATAATGATGATGGTTGTAATGAAGATGATGATCCTCAGCCACCTCCCAAGAGAGCCAAGATCACACCTATCCTATCAGATTCATTTCGTAAACGGCAAGCAGCTCATTTGCCAGAAATGTCAGATGCAAAGAATTCCTGGCTGCTCAAAGAAGACGAAAGTGTACTGCACTGTCTGCAGTGTATTCCTGTGCTTAACTGCAGAGCGAAACTGTTTTCGACAATTTCATTCATAAAAAAATTTTGTTTTAAATAAATTTGTAAAATTTTATATTGTGTTTATCATCTTTTGTTTCAATTATGAGTTAGAGATCACAATCACAAAATATTTAAGGTATCAGTTGAAGAGAAAACACCTCATGCACATCATGACTACTTGACCCAAAATGTGTCTTTTCAGTCCCGACCCTCCATTAAAATGGATGGGCTACAACCAAAATTCCCTGGGGAGGAAATGTCAAACACTTGGATTTGTATGTCAAGAAGCCCATTACAAATAAAGAAATTAAAAAAAATTTCTGGAATATCTCAGGTCTGAGGAGGATATGCTTATTCTCGCCACTCATCATTGTTTTGAATAATTACAGTGCATAATAATAATAAAAAAACTTTTATAAATTCATTAAAAAGTCTACTTATGTATTTAACTTACACTTTTAACAGCATTTGTTTATTTTTTTAATATTTTACAGTAAATTATATTTTTTGTATACATACTGTGGTATTTGGTAGTTCTATAAACATTGTAAAATCACTAAACTCTTACTAATTAATACATTGCGAGTTCTATTAAAAAATGATAAACCAACTGTGTTTATGCTGTTAACTCACTTAAACGACGCTAAAAATACTTTAAAAAGCAGTAAAAATTAAATAAATTTTGGGGGGCCCCGGCAAAAAAAAACCTGTGAAAGTTGGAAAGGATTATAGTAATTCCAATGAAACTTGCGTTAAATACTTTGAAAACTCCGTTAATTATTTTGAAAATTGCATTAAAGCAAATGCAAAAAGCTGTTAGTGCATTCTATAAGAAACAAAATTTGTCATCAATTTAAGTAAATCATCAAATTAGGTATCTTCATCCTATAACACATGTAACACGCGAACCATTACTTCAGTATCCCTCAAGGAAGTCATATTGCTATAAAATAATTTTTTTAATATAGGATTCTTTGCCAGATTCTGCTGACTATTCTTATGTGCTACTTTCCTTTGAAACCAAAGCAGCATTTCACATGGAACCAAGATTTCATGCCATCTTTCGCGTAAATTTACACACAAAGGAGGAAAGACTCAAGTAGTTACATTTTCAAGAAACTTCTTTTACGACATGCCGTGTACCTGGTACTTTTCCTGAAGACACTCCTCGAATCGTACACAAGGTACAGTTTATAATGCTCATTGAGACCGGACACATTTTCTCTTTAATTTTTCCAACCCGAAAGATCTTTGATGTATTTCAAGAATAGTATTTTGCTCATTTAGATTAAGTATCGTTGCCAGCATGATACAAGACTAAATTCAAAGGTGAAAGTGTGATGCTCGAAATAAGATTTCTCTCATCACATTTTTTTGTTTTTGCATTTTCTTTTGATTTTCAGCCAATTTAATATTTAAGTTATTTTGACTTAGTTTTTTTAGTCTGTTTTGTTTTAGCCCGGGCAGTATTATTATCCATTTTTTCTTATATTGTATCATTTTATTTGTAATTTTTTTTTGGCTGTCGGTCAAAATCTTTTTTTTTTTACCTCAAAATATTTCGAAGAAATAATATCAACTTTAGGGCATTTTTCTGAGTAATTATATAATTGTATTTTTCTCTAAGGGTTATCTCTTTGTTACTAGTCAAAAGAATTTTAATTATCCCAGCTTATGATAAAACCCAGAGCTCTGTATTCTGAGCAAATTTATCTTTAAGATGTAGTTTTTTTTGCATCACATTTCTATAGATAAATTTTCAAAATATTGATTTTAGGATCCTATGTAACTGTTAAATAAGTTTATTAATTGTATACAATATGATTTTTTTTCAAAGAAATAAGTTTTCAAGTCTTCTTCTACAATGCCTGTTAGACACATCAATTGTTGTTTCTGCTTCTGATGTTATTCCATATTTTACATAATCATGCTCCAAGGAGTGCATCGCCATTGTTTTTGCGTGCTAGCCGTGAGCCTTTGGATTGTTGCCCCAAGAGCTTAAAATTGGGTAACACTAGAAAAATTTACTACTACTCATCCAACTTCTGACTAGGATGCCAGCCTGATTCTGGTTCGGAGAGAGTCTTGCCAAATTGCGATTGTCTCTTAGTGAGTGACTTTGTGACTTCTAGTGTCCCTCCCCCCGGCGACCCCGGGGGAGGTTTCACCCCCCCCCCCACCGAACTTTTTTGTGACTTTTTTTTTTTCCTGGTTTGACCATGGACCGAATGGTCATGTTAATGGCGGACGGGCCATTTTCCGTCGCCAGTTTCATGAAGGCGCTGTACGCCAAATCTGGGGTACCGCCTGTATTAGCGTCTGAAGACCCTTCCATCTTGGTGTTGCAGAGACTCTCCTCTATGGAGTTGAGAATGCTCTGCAAATCAAGTTCAATTGCTGATCGCATCATCGATGTGGAGTGCGTGGATGTTGGCAACACCACCGTCAACTTTTATCACGCGGACCCTGGCCACCTCACAGTCCACGTCAGGGGAATTTCGCCGTTGTTGTCCACGGCTTATATCCGAAATTTTATGTCGGAGTTTGGGGAAGTGCTCGGTATCTATCGTCCCGAGCACGCTGATACTCCCCGTCTCCAGAACGGCGACATGTATTTCGATATGAGGCTGGACAAGGACATTCCAGATTCCCTTATTTTACATGGAGAACGTGTCTTCGTATACTATAAGGGGATGAGGCAGTGCTGTTGGTACTGCAAAAAATCTTCTCATGTCAGGAGAGATTGCCCTCTCCTGAAGAAGTGTGTGAAATGTTCCCGCTTGGTGGGCAGATACCATCGTTGCCCGGAGAAGATTGACAGCAGTGCTGCAGCAGTTGCGTCGACGCCTCGTCCGTCACCGAAGATGACATCTTCAGAACAAGTTACAGAGCCACAACGACCGGCCCGGCCCGTACCTTCTCCACGTACGTCGCGGGCCGTTTCACCTGAGCCATCTTTGCCTCCACTTCCAACTAAAGACAAGCAGGGATTAGTGCCGCTTTCATCACTCCCTCCGTGTTCAGAGGTTGCTGAGGATACGTTCCTGCTTCTGCCATCAAGCGACATCGTGATGGATGAAGTGGTCTCTGCAGAGGAAGACATCGAAGCCCCATTGGGTGATGTTTCGACGCCTTTGGAGGAGGAATTTCCAGCTCTCCCCCCTCCGTCTCTACCAGCGTCGCAGCCAGTGGGATTCACCCGTCTTCCTGCAGCGTTCCCTGTGTCATCTTCGGTTCCAACGGCGATCTCCACATCGACGCAGCCGGAAGGGCGTACGGAGAGCAAGTCTCCCTGTAAAAAGAAGACCCGCCATCGTAGCAGAAGGGACAAGAAGGCATCATCATCGTCCGAGAGGGACGGCAGTGTGGGTAGCCGCCATAGTTCCTCTCATCGGATGCGCTCACCGCTTCGAAGGATTGCTGAGCCACATTCGTCGTCGAAGACGGACCAGCCTCCATCGAAGTTAGGTCAGCCTCTTCCACCTAAATCCTCTGAATGAAGGTCATCTCGCTGAACATACGTTCCCTGGGTTCCCATTTTAAGCAATCGGTACTATTAACTTTTATTGCTCTGTACAGGCCAGATATCCTTCTTCTGCAGGAAGTTAAATTAGCTTCCCCGCAGAACTGTTATAATCTACCTGGCCTTCGCAGTCAATTTCCTAATGCGCAGTTCTTCATAAACTCATCTTCACCTGTTGGACAAGGGGTTGTTACAATCATCTTTAACCCTTCCCTTCAGGTGTCGAACTGTATTTATGACTGCGAGTGCAGAGTAATTTCGTTAGATATTCTATGATCAGGTGTGACTTTCCGATTGTTTAACGTATATGCGCCGTGTAGAAGAGCAGAGAAACAGACTTATTTCGACGATCTGAACTTTTATTTGTGTTGTGCTGTGCCTGTGGTGATTGCTGGCGACTTCAACTGCCATCCAGACGATGATAACATCTTTTCGTCTGGACATGTGCATCATTTATGTCAGCAAAATGCATTATTCGATCTTTGGACACACCAGTCACTGACCAATCATCCGGGGTTCACTTACCATGAAGGACCCCTTGTCTCATCTAGATTAGACCTATTTTTGATCGATAATGCTTTTGCTGGCTCACCTGGACAGATGGAGGTGATTTCTTGTTCTTTCTCTGACCACAGCGCCATCATGTGGTCATGGAAACCTCCATCTTCAGCTTGCGCCGCAGGTAGTGCTTCAAATAAAAACTGGTTCCTGAACGTTTCTCTGCTCGACGACAAAGAATACTGGGGAATGTTTGTTCAGTTTGTGGAAAAGCATCTCCACAATGTGTCTCCTACTCTTGCTTCGTGGCTTGTTTTCAAAGACAAAATCAAACGATTTTTTAGGAAGTTTGGGATTGATGCTGCGAGGCGCCGCCGTCGTCATCTCCTTATGCTCCAAGAAATCCTCCGGCTCCTCCGAAATTCCACCCCTAAGGAGGAGTTTGCGGCCGATATTCGCCAGGTGAAGAGCGAAATCAACGCTCTGATGATCCGAAAAGCATCTGGCGCAGCGCTCAGAGCCAAACTAACCTGGGCTGCTGACGTCAGAAATATGTCATCGGCCGTATTCGCTGAGGAGAAACGACGAGCCAACGCCAAAAAATGTCACCGGTTAGTAGTGGAAGGTAAGGAAGTGGATGCTGATTCTGACATCTTATCAGCTTTCCACTCCCACTTTTCGTCTGCCTTTAGTAATCCAATCTTCCCATCAGATGCCACGGACAATTGGATTGAGTCACTGCGACCTTTTTCAGAGGATTCCGATGCCTTCATTACACGTCCCTTCACCGAAGACGAAGTCAAGAAGTTCCTGTCAGCGGACGGGCGTCATCAGTCCAGCCCGGGTATGGATGGCATTCCGTACTCCTTCTACAATGCGACATGGTAACTTCTTGGCCCTTTCTTGGTTCAAGTGCTGAATTCGTTCATCAAAGATCCTTCTTCCATCACAGCAGAGTTCACTGTGGGGAAAATCATCCTCTCCCTAAAGTGCCGAATCCAGAGCTCGCCACCCAGTGGAGGCCTATAACCCTTCTTAACACGGATTATAAGGTCTTCACTGGTGTCTTCCAATCAAGACTTAAAATCTACGCCGACGAGTTCATCAACCCCGGACAATCCTGCTCTATTCCATCTCGCAGGATGTCGGACAATTTAATCACTATTCGGTGCGTGATGGAGGAAGCCTGTGCACGCCATCAAACTCTTGCTGTGTTAAGCCTTGACCAAGAGAAGGCTTTTGACAAAGTGAACCACTTATTTCTTTTCAACGTGTTCCGCCATCTTCGTCTTCGGGCTTTTGCTACGGTGATATCCGCTCTCTACGATTCGGCCACATCATGCGTGGCGATTAATGGTTTCACATCTTACACCTTCGAACTCTTAAAAGGTGTCAGGCAGGGGTGTCCTTTATCCCCCCTCCTGTACATTTTTTACCTGGAACCATTACTACAGTTTTTGAATCGCCACCAAGATGTTCGAGGATATGATCTGCCAGCCGCATCCATTAACATCAGGACACTGGCTTATGCGGATGACGTAGTACTTTTTGCGTCTGATTCATATTCCTTGGGCATCTATAAAGAGACCTTCGACCGCTTTAGTACTTCGACGGGGAGTTCCATTAACCTCGTCAAGTCTAAAGGAATTGCTATTGGGAACTGGACTGTGGACTATCTTAAAACTTTCCCAATAACATGGTGTGACCAAATCGTGGTGCTAGGATATGTCTTCTCTTTTCTATCGACTATGGACTCTATGCACTGGCAACAAGTGATTGAGAAGTGCATCGCTCGCCTTGACAGAAACTTCCGGTTTCCAACTTCAATGTTTGTCAAGGTGAGGTTTATAAAGACACATGTGCTTCCAGTGTTAACATCTAAATTCCTATTCACCTTGCCTTCTTACAAAGACCTCCAGAGACTGCGTAGTGCGATGGTGAGCTGCGTGTGGGGAATGTCTGCTCAGCGACGCATCCAGTGCGAGCCTCATTCGTCTTTACCCCCTTCGAGAGAGGTGGCTTAGGTTTATTCGATATCAAACGATATCTTATTGCTGCCAGACTGGCTGCAATGATTCGGGTATTCCTTTTCCCTCCCCCCATGTGGGCGAATTTTGTTTTCTCGCATCTACGTTTTTTCTTCAAGGTGAATAGGCTTCCATTGCCTTCCTTGTTACCGATATTGTGACTTTTTTGCCTATGTTGCGCCGTCTGGATCCACAAGAGTGGGGCTCATTACGTCTAGCTTGGTTCTTCCAGCAGTCCGACCCAGGGGAGACAACTGACATCCTTAAGTTCTTCCCTAATTATCCGTGGGTTGCAGTCCTAAAGCTACTGAAATCTTTTGCTTTCGAGCGGACATTATTTATCTATCAATGGCGACTGTTGCATCACGGATTTCACTCTTTGACACGACTTCATCAGTGGAGAGTGGTCGAGTCTGCTGGATGTCTGTTCTGCGGCGCTGATGAGACTGTCAGCCATATTTTTTACGAGTGCCCGTTTGCGAAGTCCATCTGGGATCGTTTGAAACAGCATTATGGGCTGGTACACTTTTCGTATCAGTCTGTGCGCTTCCTCATTAACGATTCCACCGGCGAGGTATTGAATCCGGACCTAGCTCTGGCGATCGCCTTCATTAATAAGGAACTTTGGCTGGCCCGTGTAGGTCGATCGCTAGGTCATCCTTCATCACTCACAGCTGTATGGAGGAAAGTGGCCATTCAACTCCGATTTTTCCTTCTTCTTGAATGGTCAAAGCTAGGTCCGTCTACGTTTAAAAAACGCTACTCAACATCCATGTGTTTATGCGAGGTCATCGGAGGAGACCAGACCTTCCACTTCACTTTTCCGATGGCCTTTTGATACTTCGTCGGCAGCGAACGGGCCTCGTTTCTGAGGCGTTTGAATAAGTTGCGCAGTCCTCAATCGGACTGCTAGACATTTACAGCATGTGCGCCTAGACGCCTAGAAACTCAAGATCTTTGTTTAGGCGTCTGCTGACGCAACACCATCTGCCTTAGCTCCAACAGCGATTCTGCTCCTAAGTCAGAAAATAGTGCAGTGCACTTGCCCCCCCCCCCCCCCCTGGTGTCTCCTGGGGGAGGTTTTTTCTCTTTTCTCTTCTTAACTCAAAACTTTTTTATCAATATCAACCATGGAACGCATGGTTGATATGATTGCCGATGGCCCCTTCGCCGTCGGCATGTTCATGAAGGAGTTATACTCCAAAACGAGTATTCCTCCTGTCCTTCCATCGGATTTTCCCGCTGTTTCTGTCCTGCAGAGGCTTTCTCCGACAGAGTCGAAGATGCTCTGCAGGCAACAGAATGTTGCAGACCGAATTGTGGCTGCGGACTTCATCAAGGTTGGGCAAACCACCGTCCACCTGAGTTACGCCGAACCCGGATATGTTCCAGTTCTTATCCGGGGTGCATCGCCACTGATGGCTGAGAAGTATCTACGTGACTACATGTCGGACTACGGGGTGGTGCGAAGAATCTCGCACCCCCTGCACCCGGATTCTCCTCTTCAGATGACGGGCGACATCGTAGTCTACATGGAGCTTCATAAAGACATTCCAGAGTTCGTTGTAATGCGCGCAGTTAAAGTCTCCGTGTCTTACAAGGGACAGAGGCAGTGCTGCTGGTACTGCAAAAAGACTTCCCACGTTCGGAAAGACTGTCCTCTCCTTCGGAAATGTGATTCCTGCCACAAGACCGTGCACAAATTCCACCAGTGCCAGGAGAGGTCAGACGCTTTATCAGCAGCCCCAACGCCATCGCCTCGAGGAATGTCGTCCCAGCAACCAGCAAAGATGACTTCACCGGCCAAGTCACCTGAGCCGAGCAGAGCAACAGCGCCTCGTCCTCCATCAAGGAAGTCGAAGGCGACCCCACCATCGTCGCCTCCTCCTTCACCAAGGAATTCGAAGACGGCCCCACCATCGTCGCCTCTTCCTAAGACTCCTGGGAAGGAGATGCCGACTCCCCCTCCTCGGCCTCGTGTGGTTCAAGAGTCTGTTCTTTCACGTCCACCTTCGCCTGATGTTTCCCCGATGGTGGAGGACTGCCACTCTGCAGAAGTCATCTTAGACGATTCGTTGTGCTCCTAGTCGGTGTTTGATGTGGAGGAGTTTCCTGCTCTTCCTCCACCTGCTCCTTCATCGGCATCGCAGCCTCTTCGAATCGTCTGTGCGGCTACGCCTGGTAAAATTTCATCCTCTGCTGGGACTTCCAAGCCATCAGCGTCTGCTCAGCGGGATCTTCTTGCGACGCCTAAGAGCCCTCGCAAGAAAAAGGCCCGACGACATCGTAGCAAGAGGGACGGGATTCCTGTGTCCTCTTCATCTGAACGAGACAGCTGCGTTGACCATCATCATCGCAGCCCCTCTTCCTCTTCGGGACGTGCTCGCTCCCCTAGACGGAAGACATCTGAGCCTCCTCCCTCGACCGTGAGGCTCAAGTCTCCTTCGGATACAGGTCAGCCCCCGTCAGCATAAATTCGCAGTGAAGGTCTTTTCTCTAAACGTTCGTTCCCTTGGTTCGTCCTTCAAGCAATCGGTTTTATCATCATTCGTCGCCCTGTACAGGCCAGATATTCTCCTTCTTCAAGAGGTGAAGCTTGCTGCTTCGCAACAGCTTGCTAACCTCCTTGGCCTTCGCAGTCTATATCCATCTGCGCAGTTCTTCATCAACTCATCTTCGCCACATGGGCAGGAGGTTGCCTCCATCATCTTCAACCCCTCCATTGTGGTGTCGAACTGCGTCTTTGACTGTGAGTGCAGGGTAATTTCTTTGGACCTCCTGCTATCTGGTCTCAAATTCCGATTGCTTAATGTGTACGCCCCCTGTTTATCAGCAGAGAAACGGACATTCTTTGAAGACCTGGACTTTTACCTGTGCTCGTCCTTGCCTGCGGTGGTTGCTGGGGACTTCAATTGCCATCCGGATGAGAACAACATCTTTTCGTCTGGATGTGTCTACCAGTTGTGCCAGCGGAATGCACTTTTCGATCTGTGGGCGTCTTCTTCCAATTCCAACCAAAGTGGGTCTACCTTTCACCAAGGGCCCTCTGTGTCATCAAGGTTGGACCTTTTCCTAGTAGACGCCACTTTCGCTGGTGCTCCTGGTGCCATGGAGGTCATTCCATGCTCCTTTTCTGACCACAGTGCCATCAAGTGGTCTTGGAACCCTCCATTCCCTGCCTCCTCTGCAGGCTCTGCTTCGAACAATTGGTTTCTGAACGTTTCTCTGCTTGACAACGATAAATACAAGGGAATGTTCGTTCGGTTTGTGGAAAGGCATCTTCACAACCTGCCTCCGTCACTAGCTTCGTGGCTTTCCTTTAAATCCAAGTTCCTTCGTTTTTTCAGAAAGATTAGGTTGGACGCCGGTAGACGCAATCGGCGCCATCTCCTCATGCTGCAAGAAATTCTGCGCCTCCTCCGCTGTTCCATCCCGAAGGGGGCATATGCTGATGACATCCGCCAGGTGAAGAGCGAGATCAACGCTCTAATGATCCGCAGGGCCGCCAGCGCAGCTCACAGGGCCAAACTGTCCTGGGCGTCTGACGTCCGGAATATGTCGTCAGCTGCGTTCGCAGAGGAGAGGCATCGCGCCAATAAGAAGAGGTGTCATCGTTTGGTGGTGGAGAATGAGACAGTGGAAACGGACTCTGACATCTTGTCTGCTTTCCACTCTCATTTTTCATCATTTTTTGGCCACCCAGTCTTTCCATCCGACGCCACGACGAAGTGGATCGAGGCACTTAGACCTTTCACTGCTGACGCTGACCTGTCAATTACCCGTCCCTTTTCCGAAGTTGAAGTCAAGAAGTTTCTGTCGATGGATGGCCGTCATCAGTCCAGCCCTGGGTTAGACGGCATCCCGTACTCTTTCTTCAATGCGACTTGGAAACTTCTTGGGCCTTTCCTGGTGCAAGTGTTCAATTCGATCCTCAAGGACCCTTCCTCCATTACGTCGGACTTTACCGCGGGGAGAATCATCTTGCTCCCCAAGCTACCGGATCCTGAACTTGTCACCCAGTGGAGGCCTATTACTCTACTCAACACAGACTATAAGGTCTTCACTGGTGTGCTCCAACAACGGCTCAAATGCTTTGCCGACGAGTTCTTCGATCCGGGACAATCCTGCTCCATTCCATCTCGCAGGATGTCCGACAACCTCATTACCATCAAGTGTGTTATGGAGGAAGCGTGTGTGCGCCGTCAGACTCTTGCTGTGCTAAGTCTTGACCAGGAAAAGGCCTTCGACAAGGTGAATCACGTGTTTCTTTTCCGAGTGTTTCACCATCTTCATCTTCGGAAATTTGCTACGATTATCTCAGCACTCTATGCTTCTGCCACATCATGCGTCCAAAGGCGTCAGACAGGGGTGTCCCATCTCTCCCCTGTTATATATATTCTATTTGGAGCCACTTTTACAATATCTTAATTGCCACCCAGATGTCCGGGGGTACGATTTGCCAGCCGCTTTCATCAACATCCGTACGCTGGCTTATGCGGACGATGTAGTGCTATTTGCATCTGATCCGTATTCCCTGGGCATCTATAAAGATTCCTTCGATCTCTTTAGCACTTCGACGGGAAGTTCCATCAATCTCGTCAAGTCTAAAGGCATTGCTATTGGGAAGTGGACAGTGGACTATCTTCGATCCTTCCCAATAACATGGTGTGAGCAAATTACAGTGCTGGGATATGTTTTCTCCTTTTCACCTAATATGGACTCTCGTCACTGGCAGCTGGTAATTGATAAATGCATCGCTCGCCTTGGCAAGAACTTTCGTTTCACCACCTCGATGTTTGCCAAGGCGAGGTTCGTCCAGTCGCACGTCCTACCGATCTTGACGTCCAAGTGCCTGTTTGCTTTGCCATCTCCTTCTCATTTAAAGAAGATGCGTAGTGCGATAGTTGACTGTGTGTGGGGTTATTCAGCAGCCCGTCATCCCATCCGTTCGGAGCTGCTGTTTATCCCCTTCGATGGGGGGGGGGGGGGGGGGGGGG
>JAHWFO010010222.1:21801-37935 GCA_023313115.1 Rhysida immarginata
CTTCCTCCCCCCATCTGGGCCAACTTCTTCTTTCTGCATCTGCGCTTCTTCTTGAAAGTGAACAGGCTACCTTTTCCGTCCACGCTGTCATTGACGATCATTTCACGTTCGCCGGACTTTTATCATCTAGTCTGGCGCCATTTGTCATCTTTCCTGTCTGGCCTTCGACAGCTTGACCCGCAGGACTGGGGAAACCTTCGTCTATCTTGGTTCTTCCGGCAGTCTGACCAGGGTGCGACTTCCGACATCGTACGGTGGCACCCTGAATATCCATGGTCAGCCATCTTGAAGTCCGTCAAGTCTCTCGCCTTTGAGAAGGGGGTCTTCAATTATCAAAGGCGCTTGCTGCACCATGGGTTCTACTCTCTCCAATGTCTACATCGCTGGGGAGTGGTCAAATCTGCTGGTTGCCAGTTTTGCGGGTTGCGTGAGACAGTTCCTCATGTTTTCTACGAGTGCCCGTTTGCTCAGTCCATTTGGGATCGCCTCTCTCGTCACTATCTTCTGACTGACTTTACCTACCAGTCAGTGCGATTTCTGATGGACTGCTCCACCGGTGCTGCGTACAAGCTGGACCTAGCCACTTCCATCGCCTTTATGAACAGAGAGCTTTGGCTGGCCCATCAGCAGCGATCTGCTGGTGTTCGTCAGCCAGCCTCAGCCATCTGGAGGAAGGGCGCCATCCATCTCAGGTCCTTCCTTCATCTTGAATGGCATCGGCTTGGCCCAGCTACGTTCCGGAGACGCTATTCATCATCTCAGCGTCTCTGTAAGGTCATCGAAGGGGATACGAATACCACCTCGTACCTCTTCACCTTTCCCCTCGACATCGATGACCCACCGGTGGGCGGACGGGCTTCTTTTTGAGGCGTTTGAATAGGAGGTGCAGCCCTTGAGGGCTGCCCGTATTCCTACAGCATGCGCGCCTGTGCACCCTGCCTGCTTTAAGAACTAAGGGTGCTCCTCTGGAGCCATAACATCGGCTCCAGTTCCAACAGCGATTTTGCTATTCCATCTATATGCTACTTCTGTGTATTTCTCCATAACCTGATGTCCATTTGATATCATCCAAAGATGCATTTGTGAAATAGCCTTTCTACAGTATCAGGATATATGTAAGCAACCTTTCCATATTCATCCTTACCCACCAGTTCTGTTGAGATGGACATTATTCCATAGACTGTGATTCAGGTTGTTCTGGCTTTCCAGACAATCTCTTCCCCAGAAGTCGTTTTAATCCACGTTTCACCATGCTAATTCTTTACACTGTCGTGAGCACATCATGCTGTTAGGGACTCTTAGTTAATTGTGATCCGGACATTTAACCTTTCCAAATTTATTTAACTGTAAAATTTTTTTTTTCCTTCTGCCTTCAGTCCTGGTCAATATGTAATTTTAAATTTATCTTTCAATATATTTTGGGGTTTTTTAATTTTTAATTTTTAGTGTCCCTTTATTTAATCTGCATCCATTATGTAGTCAAAGTTGAGTAGTCAAATATATTTAATGTTAAAAGTTTTTTTTTTTCATATCCTTTGTATATGAGTCTATAATGTTTAGCAGAGAAGATAATTTCTCTGGTCTTCTGTTGGTGATTGAATCAATTTGCAAGTTGTTTTACTTTAACAACTTCTTGATAACTTCTGGATAACTTTACTTTAGCCTGCCTAGCTCAGTCCTGCATTAAATGTCTAATGTTTAATTTTCACTTTGTGCTGGCCACACAAACTATTCTATATTTTTCTCTTCACATACATTATTGTATGTTTTCCTGTCTATTTGACAGTTTCTTTATTATTGAAATAACTTGATTTGATTCAAGCACTTATGACTTATTTATGTTTTGTTTTCAAAAACATTATTTAATTTTATTGAGCAATTCTTTAGTTTACAATGTCTCTGATGGAAAATGAGACTTATGAGATCCTTTGTGAATATTAAAATTGAAATTTTTATAATTTTTACTTTGTCCACTGCCTCTGTTTTCTCTCAATTTGCAACCACACTTATTTAATTCCTCACAGCCAAGGTTTGATAAGTTTTAACTTAAGGTAATGGTTAAATAAAAAAAAAATACACAACGCAATGTCTGATTCAAATGATGTTTGAATCATAAATCCACTATACAGCACTTTAGTAGTTTAACTTTTTGTGCTAATAAAGCATCTTAAGTAACTTAACTTGTCTTTGTTTAATTAAATTAAATTCTTATATATTAAAACTAAGTTAGTAATTAATTTTCTTTTTGTATTAACTTTAACTTAGACAAATCAAATAGCCTGTCTCAATGCTGTATACTATAGAACTTAAATCGCAATAACGCGTCAAAAGTTCCACATGAGAAACATACCAGCTGTCCCTCAACGCTGATGATTACTATAGGAAAAGTTCTTAAACAGTAAGGAAGGCGAAAATGTTTAATTTACTGTGTGAATAATTTCTCAGCTCTCATCGTTAAATTTTTATAAATTTCAGGTCTAAAGATAAGGAGACTGTGAAAAGCCACCCATGCCTTATATTACTGAACAATGATCATAATCATTTGATATATGCAACAGCAGCTCTAAAACATCGTGAGCCTTCAGTAGAACTTCAACAGAAATTCATCAGTATGTTCAGCTTTCATTCACCATCATCTGTACTTGAAGTTTATCGTCAGGATTTACATCTTGAATATGGCGAAGAAATTTACCGTATTGAAGCTGATCAAAGAGTTATGCCAGATAAGTTTTGGGTGTACCATCTCTACTATAAAACCTTTCAAAAAAACTATAGTAAAGGCCATGGAGTTGAGATGTTTGAAAAACTTCATCAGACAATTCGTCACCTGACAATTGGAGTGTTCTAAGTCCAATTTTTAAAAAAATGAGTTTTGCCCATCACTAGGTTGTACTAGTGTATGCTCATCACTTAGTGTACTTGGAACACATGAATTCTTTATATAATCCACAATATAATGAGAATTTAAATGTTGTAACTTTTGAAATGCGAATTTCTTATTATTTGTATGTTTTAAGTCCACCAACAAATCACATGCCAGGAAAGTGATCACCTTTGAGGCAATGGCAGACCTACGTGAAGGAGGGAAGCTTTATCTGTAAGAAGGCAACTTTTTGCCTGTAACAATAAGAAAGAAGGTGACCACACATACTGGTAAGTAATCTGTGATAACCACTAATCATGCTTGTTATAGTGAACTTAATTATTGTTGCATATATATGAAGCAATCCACATTGCTTTCCCCTCCGGTAAACAAAGTTGTGACTTAGAACAAATAAATTTTCATTGAAAATAACCAACTCTTGATGAAAAGATCGCTGAGACTTTTTTTTTTGGGATGAATTGTATTTTAAATAAAGGGGGATTTAAAAGTGAAGATAGCAACATTAGAGCATGTTAATGTAAGAATACATAAAAGAAATTCAGTATTTTGTTTTTACAAATGGTATAATTGTAAAACCCTAATTCTTCTGTGATGTTAGAGTTTTAAAACATCCTGTTAAGTAAAACTTTTGGAAGCCTCTAAATTGAAATAGTCTCTAAATCTTTTTCTCTCTTTTCATTTCAGTCATTCTCCTTCAAATATTTTTAGGCCACTTCCTCCTGATGATTGTGCTCCAGAGGAGCAGTTGAGCAGATCTGTGCCAGATGAATCGTTATCAGATACTGTAGACATGTCTACAAGTGGTGAATCCACCATAAGCGATGAAGGTGAAATAGCAAGTCAATGCAAAGAAGTTTCTCCAGAAAATATAGTTGAAGAAGGTGTGTATGACAGTGTACATTTGCAGAATGAACCATCATCTAGTGCTAAATTAACGGGAAGGAAAAGAAGAAGAAATGATGAAAGTTGGAAATCTAATGTCCGAAAGAAGAAGAGAGAACAGGGAGAGGAATATACATCTCAAACAGGTAAGAAAATGCGAGCTCGTTCAATTCAGGCTACAAACAAAAACTGTGAAGTTAAGTGCAGGTTTCAGTGTGGATCGAACATAAGTGTCACGGAATTCAAATGCCATCTCGAATTCCGATGACACCTTCGTTCGATTCCATACTCGCTACTTCTATGGTAGAGATCGGAGAAGGAACCGACGAAGGGCACGTCACCAACATCGTCATACGGAGGTGACGAATAGTGGACGAGAGCGGGAGTTTCGAGAATGGAACGAGAGAAGACGAGAACGAGGCAGTCGTTATGGAGGAGGAATGGGGAGCGGACGAACGGAAGGCGATCGGAAAAGTGTGAGCCCAGGGGCGAGTTTTTGGACATGAGATCGCGGTTTAGTAAGCATCGCTTATACGTCAAAATTGCGTAATATCAAAGCCTTCCAATGGTAATTGCTCTGATCTTACGCAATTTTGACGTATGAGCGATGCTTACTAAACCGCAATCTCAAGTCCAAAAACTCGACCCAGGTGTTAAGGCTCGAGGAGCCAAAAACCCGAGACGTTATCGACAGAGCCGAGCAGGAGTACGACGGCATCTGCATCCTCCCCGACGCCCGGCGCGAACGCCAAACTCCGACAACGTGAGAGCGAGGGCAGTGAAGAGAACCCCGCCAAAGCGAAGCCGGCGAAATGTCAACGTGGCAAGGTGAGCTCGTCATTCACTTTCCTCAGCGAAAACGTAACTGTCCATAAGCTACCTATTTGGGGCTCTAATTTCGCAATGTACTTTGTAGTGAAGGCGCAGTTTGAGATAAGTTTTTGCGCCCTTCTTGCAGTTCAAGTTTTTCCCGAATTACGGAGCTACGAACTCCCATACGGTTCACGAGTAAAAGGACTGTGGCCGTATGGACTATATGCATACATGGAAAAGAGCCTAGGATTTATACTGGCTACGGAATAGCGGTTATCCTATCTTCGAGGTCGCTTCAATGTTATTTATTCTTGAGCGTATTGCTTTAGTTTCACTCGCAACTTATAAAATTGGTGACGAGACTTCAACTTTTAATATTGGCGTGATAACGTATGGACATTCTACCCATACGTTTCAGATGCCGGAGTGATCAGCCCCCATTTATACTCCTTGACAAGTGACGTCCGTAAGGGAACCTAACCCATTAATTACGTCTTACAATTACGGACTGCATTCATGTTTTCTCCCAGCCCAATTGGAGGCGTGTCATCGGCATATTCTTTGTGCATCTTGTATTCTACTTCGCAAGTAGCGAAGTGTGCTTGGAGTTCGTTGGAAACTCCGTACTTGTGTGATGTATCAAGTTATAGAGTCTATTTTCAAGCCTAATGATTTAATGATTTACATACACAAAGTCCCATGTGTTCAGTGCTTTGTGCTTCATATCAATAGTGTTCTTTTGTGTTCTATATGTTGATTTCATGAAAACGTCACATGACCGGTATAATTAAGAGTTGCTTCGTTATTTAGTGTCTATTTCTTGACCTTATCTAAATAAGGGAATTTAGGTTAAGATTGTTCAGCGCATCAATCAGTGGGTTTCGTATCAACGAGTGCTTCATGTGCATTCTAAATAATGATGTTGTGAAGTCGTTACATGAGTGTTGTAATTAAGGGTGCTTCATTATTTATTGATTATTCCTTGACCTTATCTAATTAAGTAAATTTAGGATAAGTTTTTTTAGCACATTAATTATTGTGTTTCATATCCACTAGTGTTTCATGTGCATTCTAAATGATGTTGTGAAGTCCTTACATGATAGATTGTAATCGAGAGTGCTTCATTGTTTATTGATTATTCCTTGACCTTATCTAAATAAGTGAATTTAGGTTAAGATTTCTCAGTGCGTCAATCATTGGGTGTCATATCAAGTAGTGCGTACTGTATGCCATAAAGGTTGATTTCATGAAGTGGTCACATGATTGTTATAATTAAGAGATGTTTTATTATTTGTTGATTGTTCTTTTGACCTTCTCCAAATAAGTGAAGTTAGGTTAAGGTTTTTAGTTTAGTTCTAAATAAATTAGTCATTCATTCATACTGTAATATCCGCCCTATGTCATTATTTAAAGTTCCACTGCGTTACTCTAACATATAACAATTCACACGTGACAATAAGTCAAGTGGAGAGGAAAAACATTCACAATCACTTCTGGAAATTAAGTGACGCAAAGAAAGGAATGTTCTACATGAAATTTGTGAAGAAAGATGCAATACATCGCACCAGAGAAAGAAATGGAAAAGGAAACAAGATGCATGCCAGTTATAAGTTTTTCTTGGAAGCTAATGGTATTGTTCACAATGTGTGTAAAACTTTTTTCTGGGAACACTAGACATAAGTCAGAGGAGAATCTACTATTTCTTTGAGCATATGTATAATGCAGAGACTGGATTGCCTTACTCTCCACGCAAAGGAAAGTTTCCAAAGAAGACAATCCCACATGATTCTCGTGAAGTGGTTCGCCAGCACATCAAATCCATTCCAAGGATTGAATCACACTATTGCAGTTCATCTACAAGCAAGGAATATTTTGAAGGTAATCTAATTATCACTAAATTGTAGGAGAAGTATTGCACACACTGTGAAGACAACAACCTGGTAGCAGAGAAGATTCACATTTACAGGGAAATATTTAATAAGGAGTTCAACATTGAATTTCAAAAGCCTAAGAAGGATCTTTACAACAAGTGTGAACTTCAAGAAGTAAATTCAAGTCAAACAGAAGAAGAAAAATTGGCTTACAGTCGTCACATTTTTGAAAAAGAGAAGACAAAACAGGAGCGTGATAATGATAGGATGAACTCAAAGAATGAAGATGCCACTTCAAGAACTGTTGTTATCTGCTTTGATTTTGAAAATGTAATTGGTTTACCCAGGGCGAATGTTTCAACCTTTTTTTACAAGAAGCTAAATACATACAATGAAACAGCACACTGCCCTCTGGATCGGTCATCATACTATGCTGTATGGCATGAATATAATGCTGGAAGAACAGGAAATGACATAAGCTGGTTACTGAAATCTACACAGCGTTCCCCCATGTCACCACCATTATCTTATGGGCAGATTCTTGTGTGTCACAAAATAGGAATTCTTTCATAACAATGACTCTCAGAGAATTTTTAGTGTGTAATCCAAACATCAAAGAGATACAAGTTAAGTACTGTGAACCGGGGCACTCTTCCATCCAGGAATTTGATTCAATTCATAGCCAAATTGAGCGTCATTTGAATAAAGTCGAGGTGTATAGCCCTATTGGTCTACTTCGTGTGTTGAAGAATGTGAATAGAAGAAACAAGCTTAATATCCTTCAAATGAAAAATGATGATTTCAAAGACTATCAGGCTCTCACTAAATTAGCAAATGGACTAAAGGATATTCCATTCACTAAGGTGAAAACTCAGAAACTACGACAAAGTGATCTGAATGTTGTTCTATACAAAACATCTTTTGCTGATGAAGAGTGGGGACGTGCTGAATTACAGAAGAGGACACCAAAACGAAAACTGATGGACCAAAAATATCAGCAGTAGCAAATTCAACGCATTCCAATGGCTAAACCTATCACCGTTCACCAACCATTCAATACTACAAAAATAAAAGACATTACGAGTACCTTTCCTTACGAGTTTTTGTTGTTAAGAAGGTTTTAAAACCAAAACAAAAATGAACAAAGTGAGTTTTGTTTTCATTTTATTGTACTGGTTGTCAGTTTTTTTTTGTGAAGTGAAGTGCTGAAGTGAATTGTTGCTTTCATTATTAAACTAACATGGAAACCTTACCTGAGTTATGTTCTTTTATGTTCCTTGAAGTTTAGTGGACTTAGTACAAATAAATTTTTACAGAATTAGCATAGTTGAAAATTTAAATGCTCCAAGTCCAACTAAAAATATTGCTAATTAGAGTTTTAGACTTTAATTGAACATTTTACATAAAAAATAATGTTCAGGAAAAGTTTAGGAATATGAAATAAAATGGTTCTGAGGAAAATGTTCATTAGTTTTCGTGCTAGAAAGTCTCAAACTTTCAAACTTCATTTTCTCAAAAAGTGCTTTTTTGGACTTGGAATACTCCAATTCTCAGGTGACGAATTGATGAATACAATATGCACTCCACTAATGCATAGAGTGCATGAGAAGGTGCCTGCTCCTGCTGAACTAGTTTGCTGTGACTCTTCAGGAGGTATGGATAGGTTTCAGTGCCGCGTGTTCTTACTGATGGTGCACAGCAGCATTGGTGGTCCCTATATGTGTACTTATAACAAGTTCTGAATGTGACCAAGTTATTGTTAAAGCCTTAGAACTTTACAAAAATCTTTTGTCCTCTAAATCATTTTATGGTAAACGTGTTAATGGACATGATGCATTCATCACAGATGATAGTGCTAGTGCACGAAAAAGCTTGCTTACAGCATTTCCCAATGCTACTCTTTATGTTTTGCAAGCAGCATAGAGACACATATGGAATGCAAAGGTTAGAGTGTTCAAAGATGATAAGAGTTCCACTCTTCTCCTTCATTAAGGAACTTGTATATTCTAAAAGTAAAGAGGAACTTGATGAGAAATACAACCAGCTAAAAGATCTCCTACTTGATAAGAAGTATCCACGATTCGAGAGACGGAAGGAATGGGCAATTTGCTTCAGGGACAAATTACCCGTGAGGGAACACAACACTAATAATCTTGACGAAGCAGCAATGAGAATGTTGAAAGACAAAGTTCTCTTGCGTACCAAATCCTATAAGTTGTGCAGTTATTTAGCTTTCTTTCAGTAGAAATGGAGAAATATTATGAGCGCAAGATTATCCTTGTAATTTCAGGATGCCCTGATCAGCGTTTAAAAGCTGACTACATGAAGCTTGGAAAGAAAGCTGAAAGAATGAAAGTGGCCTCTAGAGGATTTTCAAATATTTTCCACGTGCAAAATTTAGATGGTAATAACAGTTATGTAGTTGACATCAAATCAGCTTCGTGTTCATGCCCTTTTGGAATAAATGGTGGTGCATGCAAGCACCAGTTTGCTGTAGTTAAGGAGCAAACTATAGATACGATGCTATTCCTTCCCACCACCAGTTCCGAAAAATTAATTTTTCACTACATTGCTACTGGCCAATAAAATGTTCCAGAAAACTGGTACCAGCCACTTAGAGAAATTGCCTTTGAAAATAACAGCATGGATGAAACTGGCGCTGCTGAAATATCACTGGTGTTGAAGGATACTGAAAATGGCGTAGCAGATCAAATTGATCACACGGAACTACTGCCTGTTGCCAAAAACGCTCTCAAAAAATTCTATGATGACGTGCTGTCTAAAATGACTCAGTACCCAGAACAGTTTTGTGAGGCAGCTATCAAAGGATTTACGATGTATCAGCAGTGCAAGACAGATGCAGCCAGAGTTTCTGCATTGGCAACATTTGTTGTTATTCACATGGAGGTTTGCCTCTAAAAAGTGGTCGTCAAAAACCTACTGGGGGACTAATCTCAGTTCAATCTGCTGCCATCTCAAGACGAAGAAAGAAAATAGGTAGCCGAAGAAATATCATCACAGGACGTCCTCCAAAGTCATCATTCATCAAAGAACATGGATATTCAAAGTGTAAAGTCAACTCTCTTTTGCTTCCTAAACGACGCGAATTGCCTGCACCACATAATTTATCAGCCTGCTTAATTTCAAACTGTTCGTTGGGCAAAAGTCATTCTACTAAGTTTAGACACTGTTGATTATTATTAGGCACTAGGTGATATGCCCGGCGCAGCTCGGTCTATTTGTTTGATGAAATTTTGATGGTGTTTCTCTGGCGCCATCTCTTGAGGAAACAAACAAACATAAATCAAGATGTATTATATTTACCCCCACCCCCTCCCTTTGGGGACATGTAAACCTTACTCTGAACCTAATGAACATATGGTGCGAATATGAGCTCAATCGGATAAGTGGTTCAAAAGTTTTTAGAACATTTACAGACGCACCCCGAACCTGAATTTTTATATATAAAGATTTAAGATTAAATTCTTATACTTTGAGCCACACTTTTGAAGCACTTTTCTTAAAAATTGCCCTGCTATTTATGTGGCATCAGTTGTTTTTTTTTTTAATAATTGGCAACACTTTTTTTATCTGCAACACTTCCATAATCGTGATGTATTTATATGCTGACAATGTTTGATGTAAATTTTAATTTTAAATAAACTACTTTGGTTTAACCTATGTACTATTTTTTTTTAATTTATTGACTATAACTTAGAAAATTTAAAACTGTAAATTTTTAAATTGAATAATTTTAAATTCTAAGAAAATATTACAATTATCTTAGACTGTTTTTTTTTTCTTTTAACTTTTAATTTTAGCTGAGGAGGGTTATTACTGTATGCTATGTTAATTATTTTTTCGAGGCCAAAATTATTGCTTTAATGTTGGTTTATAATTTACTTCTTAACAGGTAGTAAAATTTCATTTTGGAATACAAAATAATATGTTCACCAATAATAAATATCACTATGTTACCTATACCCCGAAGAAAACAGTCTATAATTTTAATAACAGTTTAAATGGTTGTAAATTACAACAAAAATCTATAACTAATGACCTAGGAGTTATATTCAATTCTCAACGTTCGTCTTTTGCTCATATCCACTCTACTATCTCCAAAGCCTATCCAGTTTCCTACTTTATTACCAGAAATTCCCTAAGTTAAAATAATTTTGCCTTTTCAATTATTTTTTAATAAGCTAGTCAGATTGTCAAGTCATTTCTTATTTACAATTTTTTATGTTTTCTATATGTTTTTTCTGCATATATTATGGTATATTATTTCTTTGTAAGGTATTAGTGGGCTTATATTAGCCTTTTGCTTACAATATTTTTAATAAATAAATAATAGTAATATTTTCTAAGAATTGTAATTTTCATTATTATTATTATTAATAATTTTTTAAATTACTTTGACTTTTTTTAATAAATAAAACATTTGATAGGCATTAACTAAGTTTAAATACTGAAAGTTTGAGCGATACTTTTGAAGCACTTAGATCCCGTTATCTGTCTATCCTCTCATTTTTTAAAAAAATCTTGCAAAAAGAACCATCACTTTCATTTTTGAATTCGGATTCGAATTTCCCATACCAGCACCCGCACCAATGTCAGCCAGCCAGTGACGTCATTCACCAATCAGAGCGCAAACCTTTTGGCTATCTAAAAACTCAAGTACGTTTTGCAAACAAGAGCCATTCACCTTGAACTTGTAAATAAAATGAACAATGAATGTTTTCTAGCCATTCAACGATTTATTGAAAGGAGAGGTGTATGTCAGGTAATATACTCAGACAATGCCAAAACTTTCAAAAGTTCTGATAGTGAATTACAAGAAATTAGGAGATCAATCGATGGAAAGAAAACAGCAGATTATTATTCACACATCGGAATACAGTGGAAGTTTCTAGTGCCACGTGCACCCAAGTGGGATGGGTTGTGGGAACGTATGGTTCAGACTGTTAAACGTTTTCTTAGAAAAAAAATTGACGGAGGCTCTGGTGACTGCCAAAGCCGCGGGTTTTTAAGGCGTAGAACTACTACTGTATGTTATTATTGGTTACCGTTAGTGTGTGTTTTTTTGGCGAAAAAACGAACAAAATTAAAAAAAAAAGTTAATATATTCAATTAAATTACAATTTTGTGAAGAATGGGTCTGTGATATGAAAAGTAACAAACAGATGACAGATCAATGTAAGTATTTCGGAGTTATATTTCTAGTAAATGACAGATCAATGTAAGTATTTCCCAATGTGCTTGGATAGTTAGTCGGGACTATGTCTAAATTGAAATGATGTTTCATAAATTCCAATGCTCCTTCGTTTCGTTTGGCATCTATATTAAAACCGCCCATCAATATCATAAGCATATCCGCATCCACCTCAAACTCTTCATCTATTTGCTTGCAGATGTCGGTGTATTTCTTTAATCCAGAAAATAAGAACATTTTTAAATCTAAACGTGAAGCATTTGGATGTACATATATCGAGCCCAATATAAATTTTGAAGAACCATTTAAGGTAACGTCCACTAAACATAAATCGCCAACTCCATATTCAATCATTCTCCGTCTTACATTTATGTGATGCTCGACAGGTTTACAGTCTGCTATACTATTTAAATTTCTATAAATTGCCACACCACTTGCTTTACGCTGCCCATTTGCTGTCTTAGATCGAAGAGTAATGTTCATGAATGCTTTTAATTCGAACCCTTGTATCTGAATCAGTCCTGAAGAAAGCCACGGCTGAAACGCGTCGACTCTATGTCGTAAAATCACTGTTGTTTTAAAGACCCATATATTTATATTTTTACAAACAACTAAGACCAACATGTTTGAAAACATATTTTTTTTTAGTCAGATTTATTGTTTTAAGAAATTAACAAAACTTCAAAGTTCATTTCTTAAAATAATTAATCTGCTTAAAATAATATATATATTTTATTATTTTACAACATATTTTTGCAACAAAACTAGAAGCGAACCCACCCGTTTGTATAATCGGGAAATAATCTATTGTTAGATAACTCATTGTTAGATTCTTTCTTTGTTGTGACAACGTCCACCGTCGCTGATTTTATATAAATGATGATGTACTGATTTCGCCGGCAGATGACAGGATTTCATGATATTATCTTAAAACGCTCGTGTTTCCACGTTTTTATACCTAATGCACAGGCCTTCTTTATATTAAATGCACAGATCTTTTCTCGTAGGCCATGGTTAGCTCCAATACATCCCGCACACGTATATGCTGCAGCAGCGCCACTCCGTTATTACGATGTCGAGCATAAAATTCACTTAACTTTAGTTTGCTGTAACTTTTGACCCAGTGCTCATTTGGTGAAATTTTTGCTCATTATTCAAGACTCAACCTTCCTCTTTCCAACGAGATAATGACCATAGTTGTAGGATATAGTGATAGAAAGATATAGACTGAGATATGTACATCACTTTTTGAACGAAAAATCGCGTCTGAATATTTCCTCGGCTGCACCCCTGATAGACGTAGTTCTACGTCAAAAAGCCTTGGATATTTACAATTGAACTACGAAGAGCTTAATACTATTCTTACCGGAATTGAAGCAGCAGTGAATACTCGTCCAATCGCATATCTATATGAGACCGACCCTCAAGAAGTTGAACCTCCTACACCCTCACATTTTCTTATTGGCTGAAGACTCACCAAATTACCATCTGTTAATAGAACCTGTACTGTGGAGAAAACGTATACACACTTTAAAAAAGTTTTTGGAATCGTTGGCATAAAGAATACCTACTAGACTTAAGAACCTTTAATCACGTACATCAAATACGAATGGCCAACCTCCAAGAAAACGATTTTGTTCCTATAAAAGATGACCACATACCTCGACATCACTGGAAGCTGGGCCATATCCAGATAATCATCAACCGAAGAGACGGGTTAGCTCTTTATGTGTTTAAAAACAGCCAAGGGACAAGACATCACACGTCCAATACAACTGTTATCCCCTTTAGAATTGACCACAGGTGAGGAGGCGGGAGGAATGTGAAGACAAGGAGGGAAACTAAAGTGAAAGTGAAATTCTTGTTAAATACTAATCATTTAATTTGGTGTTAATTATTGTAGTGTGTTTTGATGTTGTTAGTTGTATTGATCACATAATCTTAATTAGAAAAAAGAAATTATATATGTATATATTTTTGGGTCTTTATTGTTAACAGATAAAAGCGATACTTGTTAGTGCTAAAAGAAGACAGAATAAAGGTAGTATGGCGGAACAAATAAACTATGTCTCAAGCTCATGATTGACTCCCAGACAACCTGAATTAAAATTAATATCAGAATGCTATAAGGTGAAGCCTACCAAATGGGAGGTGAAATAAAGACAGTTCGTTCCTGCGACAAGTTGTGACAGAAATGCTGGTTTCGAAAAATATGTAAGTTCATTTTAATGTACTAACAACCATGCAATTAGCGTACTTACAAATTATCGCTCTCATAATTAAAAACGAAATTCTAAAATCATCCTTTTTTGTTGAAACAATGAAAATATGATTTTTCCAGTACAATATTTAGAATTTCATAATGGTTTGTGACTATAATCGTATATAATTTTTATATGACTATAAAGCAAATTTTAAGTGGTTTAAAAAATTAAAATTAAATAAAGAAGAACTAACTGTCTTAAGAAAAAAGGCAAATCTTTCAGCAGAATTAGCAAGTCTACCAAAATCTACTCAGCAGTTTTCTTTCTCATATAACAATTGCTAAACAAAAGGAAAAAGCCAGGAATTGGAAAACCTCGGGTAAGCACTTGGCATTTATTTATATGGGCCCCAAAGCTTATAAATTTTGTAGGCGTAAATTTCAGCTGCCAACGGTCCGAACAATAAGAAGGTGGCTTCAGAGAATAAATTTCCCACCTGGGTTTAGTGTTGATCATGACAATATTGCGGTAGAAAATTCAAAAGTTTCTTTAGTGATAAAAAAAAATGCGTATTCGTTTTTGACGAGACGTCAGTGAAAAGTGGATTATGGTTTAATAGTGGTACAGATATCATTGAAGGATTTGAAGATTATGGGCATTTAGGAAGAACAAAAAATCTTTCTAATTAAGCAATTGTATTTATGTTACGAGGATTGCATTTCAAATGGAAAGAATTTTTTTGCTATTATTTTAGCAACCCCATTCATTCAGATGTGTTCGCACTGTAACAAAAAACTGTTAAAAATTGGATTTGACATAAAATCGATCATTTGTGATCAAGTAAGCAAAAACCGTTCATTCTTAAAAAAAAATTAGGTGTGACTTTGGAACATCAATACTGTATACAAAACGAAAAGAAAATATGGGCTTTGTACGATCCTCCTCATTTAATGAAATCTCTTCGAAATAATCTTAAAAAATATAACTTTTTAATGGGTGAACAGATAATAAAATAGCAATATTTGCGCACATTTTTCGAAGATTGCAAAAAAGAACTGAGAATGGCTCCAAAGCTAACAAGAAAACACATACGAGTTAATTCCATTCTCGAAGACGAGAGTAAAATTGGCAACGCAATTATTCAGCCTTATTGTTATCGCAGGAATATTTACTTTAACTACTTCAGGTATAATAGTGCTTAATCAAATTATAATTTTTAGTTTTTTGCTACAGCTAAAATAACTTTTCATATTATTTCTAATTTTAAAATGTATTGTTTATAGGTAAAATGATATCTGTCGCAATCCGCAGCAATATTCATTGAAAAAAATAGACCAATTATTTGATTGTTTCAATAGCCTAAATTTATTCAACACAAAATTCATGCGATGTGCCATAAAAGAGGATAGTGAGCACCGTAACTTCTTAAAAGGATGTCACGAGGTGTTTCAAAATATCAGACTAGAAGGATCAAACAAAAAAGCACCATTTTTAACTGTGGGATGATTTGAAAAAGTCAAAATTTCTTACTAACGAACAGATTAAACCAAAATCCGTTAAAAAAACCTTTTCAATCATAAGAAGCAAGGGCGGATTTAGAGCAACCCAGACCCTCATGAATTTGGATGGGCCATCAAGCAGCTCTCTCTATCTAGTTTATTAAAACCAAGAGAAGGAGCTAACTGCTGTGAAGATTTAGACTCTTTGTAGAAGCTGTAAACGAGGTAAGTGGCAAAACAGTTGAGAAATTTAATTTATATTTCATTTTGTAATTTTAGCCCAGATCTTTTTATTGTAAAAGTTATATGTTATTAATTTTATATTTATATTCAGAGATCAGGAACATATTTACAAATACCGGCAGCAACTGTTCAATAACTAGAGGAAGGATATTTGGTGCAGCTTCCTAACGATGAATCCCTTACATGACGAATTAATTTTCTATTTCGCTTTTCTTTTTTGTATTGAGCAATATTTTTCTTTGACAGCACTATATAAACTGAGTGGCCACCAAAAGTCATGGGAAGCACTATATAAAATATTTAATAGCGGGTCATTCCTTCGCGTGCCCCCAAAACTGCAGTAACACGTCGAGTTGTGGGCTCTACGAGGTGCTGGAATCGTTATGGAGATATATTGACCCACGCACCTTGCAGTGCTATCCAATCTGTTTTAGTTGATGTTGGGTTCATGGAGCGAACACTGGTATCTACAGCATCCCATAAATACTCGATTGGGATAAGATCGGATGATCTGGGGGGGGGGGGG
>JAHWFO010010225.1:0-11010 GCA_023313115.1 Rhysida immarginata
ATGTCAACTAAATCTGTTACATGGGGGACCCCACCCCCACAAGCTGGATTGGGCCAGCCCCCCCTGAAAAAAATTTCTGGGTGCAAAGTAATGGACAACGCAGAGTTGGTTTATCCAAATTTCGCGATCTTTTTGTCGCCGGATGCTAAATAAACGTTCATCTGCTGAATGCATATCAGAACGGTTCATTATATTGAACAGTTACAATGGAATGGGATGTGAGAGAAAACAGTGTTGCAGTAGTCGCTCTTCACAAGCGCAAAAAGACAAAAACTTTCACTCAGCTTAAACATCTGAAATTGACGCAGAAACTTGCTTACTTTGCTATCAAACGATAAAATGACATCTCCAATGTCAGGACGAGAAAATTTTTAGAGTTGAAGAAAAGTTCTATAGGCTCAGAGCTCTCGAGAAGCCTCTAAGAAGATTTCGAAAGTGCAGAGGCCATTATCTGGCGTCGATAATGGTTTGGTGGGGACTGGGTTATGACGGGATGACTATATTGCATTTTTGTGAGGAAGGCGTCATAACGAAGGCTGCGAATTACTAAACGGACATTTTAGAACAAGTTGTTAGGCCCCTCATAACAATATCCTGTTTTCTGGAAAGTAATGAGTCTTTCAGCAAGACTCATCACCTCCCCATATATTAAAGCAACACAGCGTTGGCTTCAAGAGAATTTACCCGATTACAGCGATTTCACCCACTCGGGAAGTCCCGATCTTAACCCCCGTGACTATCGTCTTTGGAACTTTTTGGAAGTGATGCTTGCTTAAAGCCCCACTGCAACATCGAGAGCGGCAGCGGCGACCACTATAGCCTCACGGGGAACTCCCCTCTGGTCAATATTCAGATAGTCGGTTTATGCACCCGACCTTCCGTGAATATCAGGGATCCATACTATAACACCACCACCAGAACTTTTGAGTTGTCATAAGGCATGATGAATTCATCATTTCATGGATCTCCTTTGGGAATAAACCTCTGCCTACCGTCGGTGCAAAAAACGTGTATCGTGCATTCGTCGGAACACACAACCTTCTTCCAGTCTTCACGTATCTAGTCAACCACTTCCATACACCAGTTACGACGTTCCTTCTTACAATGTTCTTTGCAGAAATCTGATATTTTCGACAGGAAATTCGAATGCTGATTTGGATCTGCTTCAATTCCTGGAGCAAATATAGCTTGTGAACAATCTTCGTTAAAAACGTTTCTCAATTGTTGGATAGTGGACGTCTCGCTCATGTGCGATCGTTTTTGAACCATAGTTACCCCCTTTTAGACAAAGACTAAAGATCATTTATCAACTGTTGAATCCTCTAGATATCACATCTTTCGAGAACCCAGTCATTGCTTCTCCATTTCAATCGCGGTTTCTTCTCCTTTGCCCTTTTTCGAAATCAGTCAAGTCCTCCTTTTCCCCCATGCTGATAATGTTCTATGATTAGACTCAACCAACTCTTTAGATGATCGCTAAGTGCATGCTTGTCATCACATGACCTCACTGGCCTGAGTTTCAACATTTTCTTCCGAAGGTCAAAGGTTTTTCAACGGATTTAAGATTAATTTTGCATGCGAATTCGAAAATATCCATTTTCTTTGATCAGGTCTGGTTTCTTAAGATAAACTCGATTTTTGTTTACAAGGACTTGAAGGTGGGTACACAAATTTCCATGCTTTCTGTGCTTGTGGGACAGCCATGCTGAGGACCAGCATTTTCAAACCAGAGTGGTCACAAGCCAAGGCTTACAGCCTGGCTCACATAACGTCCTATCCCACTCTCTGGTTGAAGCGAGCAAGATATGCATTCCCCCATCAGAAGTTTCCTCGACTAAACGGGGACAAACTTACAGCAGGTATATTTGATGGTTCCCAGATAAGGGAGCACATCAAGGACACTAAACTCTGTACAACGAAAGTTTGACTGGGTGTGTCAGATTAAATTTCCGATTTCCAAAATAATGTCCAACAGTTGAAAGAAATTTACTTGGACACGCACTAGTCAAACTTTTGTTAGTGTTGTTTTGACGAAGCTTTGAATCCTACTGAACTCTGCCCAGTTGTCATTGAAGTCCGTCATTGTTTGGTAAGCATAGAAGTCCTCAATAATGAGAAGGCGGTTGATGAGTTAATGAAGAATTTCCGCCAACTTAGTGCGCGAATGTCAGTGAAAATGTATTTTCGTCGGTTACATTTGAATTATTTCTCGAACAATTGTGAAGATTTCAGTGAAAAACAGGGCGAGTGCTATCAAGGCCGATGGGATGTAAATTTTTTGGCTGAATACTTCTGGTACCTGAAGGATGATGTTTTCTCAGCACAACCAGGAAGTCCCTAAAGAGACCTTTCATTCATGAATAACTTGAGTTATCCTCTTCTTTGTATCAGATAAAAAAAAATAGATCTATCTGGTTATGTGCTTCTATTTCAAAAACTTGATAGATTGGGTAAAATGAGCACGATTTTCGGATTCAGTGCACCAAACTGGCCTAAAATCTGATATCTGTTCGACCTTGAAAACAACGCAGACCGATGTTATTGCTCTATACTCTGTTCAATGAAAGTCTGATTGGGCGTGTTCAATTAAATTTCCCCATTTCAATTTTTAAACATTGTTGCAATGTAAAATTAACAATGTCTAGCAATTGAAATTAGAAGTTTAATTGGACACACCCAGTCAAACTTTCGTTGGACAGCCTAAGTGGATTGAAACATTTTTCTTATGTTTCACAGATATTTCGGTATCAACATAAATTTAAAGTCATCTTCCGTCAGATTTTATTAAATTTTAAGTTAACGAGGGTTAAGCTTTTAACTGGCGTGTATTAGTTTTTATTAATGTTAAGTCTTGATTCTATACTTTTTTAAAAACAGCTTATTTTTTCTAAACACTTCCACTAGAGTTTTTATCCTCGTTTTCCAAAAGCGTAATTTCCGGGCCTATTTTAAATAAATCTTCAAAGGCGGCTCCGTTTAAGCTGCCAGAATTCGTTTGCTACTAAGATTTCCTCTTTCTTGGAAGCTTCTCAATCGTTGTCCGTGAAGTATTTTAATCTCATTTCGAATGTAGCCTTGCATATCCTTTCACCCTTTCAAGTTGACAGAATCCATGTCGTTGTCTGGTTAATGTAGCGGGTATTAAAGATGAAAAATGAAAATCATTCGAACCAGGAAACTAGTATCTATCTCGTCGCCTCTACCAACAAGGCCACCGTTAGAATGGCCCGTCTGGATTGGTATTTTTCAACATTTCCATTTTATTCTTCGGTTAGCTAGACATTTTTCTCAAGTCTTTACAATAAAACCAGCCTTCGTCGACAAATTATCTTAGTAAAATTATGACCGCCTGGGATGTATTATGTTCACCTGTAGATGTAGTAATACACAATCTAAAATAAAACGTTTGAGATTCATTATACATGTTAGGCGATAACACCAACGGAACTGTTGATAAAGTTCATATCAGCTTCTTACGCTGATATGAAGTCAATATGCCAGCGTAAGGAGAAGTTTGTACTGGTGTCCGATCCAAAAATAAAAATTTGAAGAAAACCCCTTATCGTTTTATTTTTGAGAGGAAGTGAAATTCAACTCATTTTATCGACGATATTTTTCTGAATCTTCACGATATTTGCTTGGGCTTTTTATAAGAGTAGCTCTATACATTTGGCTAATAAATTATGCAAAAGATATCTTCGTAACGCATGCGCAGTTGAACATTTAGCAAACATGCTCATATTTCATCAAATATTTAATATTTTAGTATTCTGATTGCATGGTGTTCACTACTGTAGTTTAAATTTCCTGAAAATGACAACGCATTGGGTGCATGTAATAAACAAAAATCTTAGAAAAACATTTCGATTTTTTTTTTAAAGAAACCTTTATCTCCATGAATATACGTCCTATTCTCATACAAATGAAGAAGCCTCAATCATAACTTATTTCAAGCATTCTTTTTTACATGGTGATCCCAAACTTTTTTTTGTTGTTGTTGTTGTTGTTGTTGGTTCCGTGTTTGGCTTCGGGACAAAACCTTCGCTGAAAATATACGAGATTTAACATGCTCTTTACACTCCTGAAATTTCAGGATAATTCATCAAGTATATTTCTACATATTCGACAAACTGTCTAAAATCGAAATGTGTACTTTCAATTGAGTAGTCAAGTGTATAATTTGATTCGTTTCGAGTGGGCTTACTTTTTATCTTTTGAATCTGTTTCAGAGTAGGTTCCTTTTCTTGTTGTTCAGTCTTTTAAAGTCTAAATTTTTATGCTAGTGTGTGTAATAAATATTTTATAAATAAAAGGAACCTTAAAACAAATTAATTTTTTTAATTACATGAGTTTCACATTTTAAAAAGTTTCACATTTTTACTTAAATTGGTCTTAATAACTATCCATTAATTTTAAATTTATTTTATTATTAAATATTAATGTAATCCAAAATCGATTATTTTAAGTTTTATAAATGTTTGTAGTTTGATTCCACTCATTTTCCACATTAGTAAATCCTTAATACCTTAAGGTATAAGGTTTAAACGGTCGCATCAAATAACCGATTTTTTGTATCTATGATCTCTCCTCCTCGGTTTGAGCAAAGACAGATCACAATTTTATATTTTACTAACATGACGTTTTATCAAACAATATACAGATATTTGGAAAAAAAAAGGATTCCACTAGGACAAGGACAAAGGATAAAAAATTACAAGACTAAAGTTAATTCTAGAAACTATGAGATTATAAGTGGCTAAAAGTGCCTTTTGATGGCTCAATTCGCTGCTTCATTAAGCCATTTTTATCCGCAGCCGAATTTAACTTAATTTAGTTGAATATGTGGACACTTCTCACACAAGAACGACAGTGACAAAGTAGGCAGACGTCAAGTATGTTCCATCATCTTCCCTACATAACCATATGTCAACAAATACGACGATCGCCACTCCACTCGGACAATTTGCGACAAATGTGAGGGTGGTAAGATGCTGGCATTTCATTCTGAATGGCTAAAAAGTTGAAAAGGAAAAGTAAGTGACTGATAAACATTTTCAAATTATACCTCAAATATACTGTATTTAACATTCTTACAAAAACTTAATTTTAAAACAATCTGTTTAATAAATTATTAGAACACGTTTCATTTAAACAGTCAGTGAAACTCACTAGGAGTAAACAAATAATTTGAATTTTTAAGAGGTTATGTGGTATACACTGAAGGACCAAAAGTCATGAGAGTGTCATATGCAAATTTTCTGGTGGTACTTGCATCGCGTAAAAGGTGCAGAGCGATATCAGTGCTGTCAATTCGATTATTAGCAGCTGTCTGAAACGCCTTGCAACGTGATTATGGCTACACGACGAGAATTGTCAGAGCTTGACACATGGGACATTCCTTTTCAAAATACTACGGGCATTCAACATTCAAGGATGTACAGGGAGTACCTCATTTCAGGCATTACCTCCCATCATGGATACCACAGTGGCCGACCACATCTGTTAAATGCTCGTGACTAGCGGCATCTGAGCAGAATGATCTTTCCTAACGCACACGTCACTACATCGGAGGGACCGTACCAGAAACGTGTCTATCAGGTCAGTGAAATTTGGCAATGATGGGATATGTCAGCAGAACGGTGACAAGAGAGCCGGAGACTCATCGGAGGCTACGCCGCGTTTGGACTCGTGAACATATTCATTGGACCTTGAGTCATATGAAACTCATAGCTTGGACCGTTGAGTCACGATAGGTTTCATGTGTGGCGCAGACCCCATGGAGCCAGAGTCAGGAAGATGCTGTGCAAGCTGGTGGTGGCTCCATTGTGTGGGGCGTGTTTACATGGCAGGGTTTGTGTCCTCTGATCAAATTGGACTCACCATTGACTGGGAATCGTTATGCCCAGCTGCTTAGTGACCATTTGCAGCCTTCATGGTCTTCATGTACTCTAACAAGGATGGGATGTTCCAGGAGGACAATACACCATGTCACCGGGCCAACATTAATCGCGATTGGTTTGAGGAGCATTCTGAACAACTCCAAAGACTGAGTTGGCCACCTAGATCCACAGATACGAACCCTATCGAACATATTTAGGATAGTATCGAACGATCCATTCGTGCAACACGCAATAATGGGCGACTATCGAGATTGCATAGCTGAACATCTCTTCAGAGGACTTCCACCGACTGGTAGAGTCCATGCCATGTCGAATTGTTGAACTTCGTCGGGCAAAAGGAGATCCCACACGATATTGAATAGACATCCCATGAGTTTTAGCACTCTCGTGTATCCTCTAATCGTATCAATAATTAATTATATAAATGTCTTTATTTCCAAATTTGTTAAGCGTTCAAAACTAATGTACTATTTAATTCATCCTTATTTCTTGAAATATGAATTCTATGTGAATAATCTACATACAGACGGGGAGAGGAGGTTCTAAAGCTTACAAATAAAGGTTCAATGTGGCCCCCTCTTATTGCACGGCAAACATTTAAAGCGATAGCCGAATTCGTCCCACACGCGAAGAAGCATTTCTTGTGTTACTGAGTTCACCGCAGCTGTGATACGGTTTCGCAGGCCAGCCAGAGTGATACGTCAACTACAATGGTCACATGGCGTGAGATCAGGAGATCTCGGGGGCCAGAATAGAAAGTCCCATGGTCTTCATTCCTCATGCAACCTATCCTTCATTGAGGAAGAGATTCATTCAATAGTCCTCGAATTACGCAACTATCAGGACTCTAGCGGTGGAATACAAAACTTTAGAACCTCCTCTATCGGTATGAACATTATTCATATACAATTTGTATTTCAAGAAAAAAAGATGAATTAAACCGAGTCCATCATTTTGAATAACCCTGTACTATTCCTTTGGTAGGCGTTTTTTTTTTTCTTTTCATCGTAAAAGTTGGTACTGTCAATACTAGGTTCCAAGAGTCATATTTACAAATGCAACAAAATCGACTTTGCTTATTCAACGATTTAGTGTTATGTCGAAAATAAATTTTAAGGATGGAAGTATGTTTCCGAGCACGTAAAAGAAAAATAATAGCAATGACTGTTCTACATGATTATGGATCTAAGAATCAAGTACTTTCAGGGGCGTGTGGTAGATTTTCTAAGTATGATGCAAGTCTATGCAAATGCCGTCTCCTAATGTGGCTGCTTCTCCATCATAGTACGCCACGGCCCTGAGTACTTCAGTGATGAAACTAAACCAGTCACTCATATCCAAGGACACTTTAACAGTTAAAGGGCATTTTTAAAAATGCGAACGTCTTTAGAGATTGAGAACCTACTTTAAAAAGGCAACATTCATGTTCATAATATATTGAGGAATTCTGGAAACTAAGCTGTAGAGAACACCCATTGGAATTTTCCTTCATTTCTTTTACAAAATCTCATATGTGGATATATATATATATATATATATAAAAAATAAAAAAAAGTGGCCGCTGCTCTCGAGACCTCACCAGCCGTTCCAACCAGTCCAAGATGCTCTTTGTGCAGACCAATCCAAACATTCTCTTCTCACCACCGCATGGTCGCAATAGAAACAAGAGATCTGGCATTGTCATATTTGAATAATAGGAATCCATTCCGTAATAAAGGAGACAGTATTGGGAGCATTTCATTTTCCAGATATTACAGTATCGTTATGAAATGGAGAATTCTCTACATGTCCTTGACGAAGATGGTGACCTGTTATTCCAGGCTTTCTTTCCCGCTATATAGTGCAAAGCCTCCCATCAGATGATACAATATGACTGAATTCATGTTATCACGAACACCGTAATACGTGAAACACATCAGACGTTAAAGTAATTCGGCCCAATTACTTTTTGGTAGATAATGTTTCTCCTTTACCTTCGTATAATGCATGTATAATTCCTCTGCTAATGTATGTAGCATTTAAACGCTAAACTTTAGAGTACAATTTCAGTTTTATCAAAATGTATGAAACAATCATTTAAAATCATCTTTGGGCCGAATTAAAACATAAGATACGGGCCAGGGTTCCTACTCCTTCAACTCTTGCAGAACCAAGAATTGCAATAGAGGAAGAATGTAACATCATCCTTCAAGACGTCATTGCACAGTTGATAAGGTCGATGGGAAGAAGGATGCAAGCAGTTATCCAAGCCAGAGGAGGCCGTTTTGTGTTGTTTTTTCGAGTTTGTTAATTAAAAACTTTAATATCTTCACTACGATTTGTTTACGACTTTTCATTTGTGAGGTGCTCACTCCTTAAATAGAGGTTTTTCACCATAAAATATGCCGTCCATATAACGGTTATACAAGTACTTATCTAACGGAACCACTTATTAAACCTGAAGTCTACATTTTGATAAAACTGAAGTTGTAGATGGCTCGGTTTATTTGTCCGCCAATGTATATGCCCTCGTCACACTTTTATTGGCCTCCCTCTCCCACATTTCCCATCTTTGGTATAGATGGTTTTTCAACCGTTCATCACTCATTCGTTCTACATACCCAAATCATTTCAGAATAGTCTTACAGATAGCCACTGAATATCTTACATCATTCTCATTACTAAATAACTTAATAGCATCAGAAAAAGGTTGCATACTACCTATAATTCCAACTTTACTAGGACTCTTTACGAATATGAAGATACCCTAACAGATTACGCTCAAGAAGTTAAAAATTCCACACCAACTAACACAAACCATTAACAAAATGGAACACAAGACCCTGAAAGACAAAATAAAAGGATTAAGAAAAAACAGTCCCATATAATCGGTCAGTCTTACCTTAATTTCTTCTGCTTCTCATACCATACACCTTTCACTTCCAAAGTTAGAGTTGATAACACTAATGTCAGATCAGAGAATTGCTGTCTTTATTTAAGCCTTTTTGTGTACATGTACTTACTTTTTTGGTTTCAGCGGCGCTTGCTTTCCTTGGCCAGGAAAAATACAAAAAATATCTTCTGTTGACGAGCCCTCGTTTCCGCTGCCTCTTTTCTTTTTTTCAAGAAATCGACATTCACATACGCTCTTATTGTCCACATGGACTAAATCTTACCGTTAATTCTTCATTACTCAGGTTGGTTTAACCCAAATAAATATATTAATTTGAAAAAGCGGTGTACGATTAAATAATTTTTTTTATTTTTTTAACTTTTTAGCTGGAATTTTTTGCGTGTGGATTTGGAACCAAACCTGACAAAACTGAAATTTTGATTTAACATCTCGAGACAACGTGCTACGGTCGTCGCAAACGAGAAATTAAACAATGCTCCAGGAAAAGCCACAACAATACTCTTAAATAAGTTATATATTTATTTAACAGTTAAGTAAATAATTTATGCCAAAAAATTCCGAATAATTTAACAGTTTTTGTTAGATAAATCAATAATTTTGTCTTATTTTAGATGTGAAGCTGATATTGCTATTATTTCAAATGAATAATTTTCAGATCTTTATACGAAAATTATTAAACAATAAATACGTCGAGGCACATTTGCTCATAAAAAAAATTATTTTAGAAATGCACTGTTGGATTTTGTCTTGATTAAAAAATTATAAGATTCCTGTCTTTCCTCAATCGTTCATTCGAGTCCAAAAAGATTTAATGATGAATATTTCTTTAATTTCATTTTAGCAATGAAAAAAATAAGAAGGAATTATGGTGTGGAATTATCTGTATAGGAAGGCGTAAACGAAATTTGAAAATTAAAATTTGCTCATGCAGAGGGAAGCTATTAATTTTATGTGTGTGCCATAGGATAAAACCCTCATCGAACATTCTTGAGTTATTATTAATTTTATTTAAATTTCCCGAATGAAATCGGGAAATCTAAACGTGTTCATGGTTTGGATTTATTGTGTGTGATCTTTTGTTAATAGTTTAATAATTTCCGGAAAAAATATCGTATAAGCATTTCACCGAGTGAACAGAAAAGCCTAAGCGATCATTACGTGTAATCAAAAGGCATAATAGGAAAATTAAATTATTTCTTCATACATAAAATGTATATACCCATTTTACCAACTGATATGTTTCTCAAATTTTACTGGTTATGAAGAAATAATTACACTGCCCTGTGAATGGAGTACACGCTTAAAGAAGAGGACTGAAGAAAGATCCAGTAGACTGAAAGCTATATTGTCAGTCGCTTGGAAGGGTCTTTGCATTCTGTATGTTACCAAAAATTGATCGATTTTGAAAGGGGATAATTCTATAACATGTTAATAATCCGTATTCAGCTCTTAAAGAGTCTCCAGCATTTCGAAAACAAGAATCAGCAATGTACTCGAAAAAAAATAGAAAGACCCCAACACCGGAAAGCCTAACCTAACCTAATCCACAATTGCACGAATGCATAAAGTAATAGCGAAAGAGAAACGTTTCATCTCGGGAGAAAATCCCAAAAATGCAAAGATCAGTTAGTAGACATGTACAAGTCTCCCGGTCAACAATGCTAAGCATTACCCTTAAAATTTTCCAAAATTCGTTCCAAAAATTTTTAGGATTCGTTAATACTTACGGAAAATAAAGATAAAACTTAACGAAATGTTAACGCACTAGCAGCATATACTTACAGTATAATTTCCTACGCAAATTCCGAGTTATCTGTCGCTAAAAAGTTGGTTATCCGGACCGCTACACAGAAAGCTGACATCTTAAGCACGCTACACTTGAGTTTTTCAAGGTATTCTTGTTGTCACTTTTTAATAACCCGTAGATTAGTCTCATTTGGATCATTGATTCATTAAAGGTGGTTTGAATTGTTATAAGGTTAACAAAGCATTGTGTTGAGGGTGAGAGAGTTTTACGAATTTTAACAAGTTGAAGGGATTGTTGAAATACTGTAATCTGTCCAAGTTAAACTTCTGATTTCATATAGACGATTTCACCCTAATGCGATAATGAGATGCGCGCATGCACAATAGAACTTCCGGACGGCAAGAAAATTAAAAATGCTGCACAAAACGGCGAAATGCAGCTATAATCTATCCAACGAAAGTTGGAGTAGG
>JAHWFO010010230.1:0-65243 GCA_023313115.1 Rhysida immarginata
TCTATGTTTCTTCTGTGTTTCATCTGATCTTCGATTCCTCGTCTCTTATGTGTTTCTTCTGTGTTTCATCTAAGCTTCTTCACAAGTTCTGTATTTCTTTATATTTCGTACTTAAATTTTTACTCGGGTGACTTTTTTTATTGTTTTTTTTGTTATTATTTATTTTAATTTTATCACATTTTAATTAAAGGAGTACTATTCAACTTAATTAATATATAATTATCACTACTCCTACATTTATAATATTATTATATAAATATGCATTAAAAAAAATTCCCATAAGTAAGAGTCAACATATCAATGAAACCTTTAAAAATTTTTAAACGTAGTCACACTGAATTTTCTTGGGAAAGGTTATTTTTAATATTTATTTAATATTGGAATGTTCATGAAATAGTTTGATGTTAATCCATTAGTAATTCATTAATGATAACCAACATTCCAGAATAATGATATCTGGAAACAAGAAGTCAAGAAAGTTGAACATGCAATTTCTTCCTTATACAATTTGCTGCCCTGAATAAGACTCTGTACAGGAAATAAGAAAATCATGAAAGTTATTTATCATATGAAGTCCACTTGAAGCATTTATATATGAAAAAAATAATTCAGGTTACAAACCATATTTCCTAATTAAAACACTTGGTTTCTGAGTAAACGTAACTGGGAAACATTTTCAGTATTCTTAAACACAAAATGGATGCAATAGCTGATATTGGTGATGGGGTTTCATGATTTTATCTCGAGTGAATTTCTTTATAATTCTGAAACAACAAATCGTTTTTAGTTATTAATTAAAGGTGATGCAGTAATAAATTCAAAACGTAAACTTACCTGCAGGACGATATCGTGTGGGGAAAGTTAAGAAACGCTATTCTGTAGTTTTACCTGCTAAATAATTTTTTACTCAACGCTAACTAGCTGAGCATCACGCGAAACTACTTGTCAGAATACGATAAAATTTTAACGGTGTACACAGTTTTATGTACCCTATTACTGCTTTAAAATTCATTATCTTAGGCGTTATAGAACCTGAGTTATTAACTTGTTGATCTTGGTGGGGGCATTTTTATTTCTGTTCATATCTCAGTTAGCGTTCAAATTCAGACCCATGTTCATAGGAAAAATATTGTTCCCCGATACAAACAGTACATGGTATTTCATTCTTGACCTACCTTTCTGAATCACCCTGCATATTATTTCGTTAGGGGAGGTCTTTAAAAAATAAATTCATTTATCTTAGTCGCATGATCAGTCATCATGCGATGTGCAGATAGTTAACATTTCGTAACCAAAAATATTAAGTTATATTTATTTTATATTAACTTCTAATAACACGGACTTATTTTATTAATTTTATTTAACTATAATTTTCATAATTATTAATATAAATCAATAAACATAGATTACCAATTAACAGTATCTTAATTTATCACTTAGCTATCATCACTTTGTATACATACGAGAAACAAGTCCTCCCCCCTCCATTTCATCCATTCCTGGGCCCACGTTTCGCATTAAATGTGTTTATTCGAAATTAATGATCGTGCATACTGATTTAGTTGTTATGTAAATTATTGATCCGTCCTATTTTCGTTACGATCCATTTTCTCGCTGTCTGGTTGGAGTAAAAACTTGTCTTCATGCTGCCATTGCGGAGAGAGCGCGGCTGCTGCTTCTTCTACTTATTTCCAAGAGCTTGTATCAATTAACGAAACATGCACGATCCATAAAATCAAATAGAACTCTTATGTACGTATACTATGTACTTTTAGACGACTATTTAATACATGTTTTCTTTAATCAGTCTTCCAAAATTTCAATTTAATCGACGCGTCGCGACGACCAGTTCAACACTGGCGGCTAGCGACACGGTAGAACATGACGTCATGGCGAAAAATGGAAGGGAGAGCGCAGAAAAGACTTTCGCACAGGCCTTTTACAATCTGGCAGGCCGTGTTTAAATTTAACAAACTTTTACCACTCTCGGCGCTTCGCGCCTCACGTCGGCCCTGCGGGCCTCATTCAATGAGGCTTATTGGTCACTGTTCTCCGTTACTCGAACGCCTTCGGCGTTCTGTCTACGACGTTCCCCTCCGGGGGTAAATAATTGATATATACCCCAACCTATTTGGTTACAGGGGGCAGTTGGTTTCCCCTCGGCCGGTTACAGGAACTTGCCATGACGTCATGTTCTACCGTGTCGCTACCGCTTCTAGTTCAACGGGCGTCCATTTTAAGCTACTAGAAAAAGCGGAAGTTGAGATAGCTGCAGACATGCGCATTAACGATCAGTAACAATGAGAATTATGCATAAATTTGATAAATAAAACGATTTTGGACCTTCAAATAACGTTTAATTTTCCATTTAAAAAAACCGGATATTTTCCTTGAAATGTTTATATTGAGTGACAAAAAACGCTTTGGCGCTACCTTTTCGTTTAGGAGAAATAAATTCTTTTCGATGCGAGTGTTGAACTTTTCACCATAGACTAAAGGTTAAAAGCTAAAAATATGCAAAAAAATTTCAGACATCTGCTATAAAATCAAGTTTTAATCGTACGGGCATGAAAAACGCGTCAATCGAAAGAAAAATCTCGAATGCAATTACGTTTTTTCTGGTTTGCTCATATCTATTAAAACATTTTTGTGAGAGCCGCTTAAATTCGTGTTCCCATGTTAAAGAATAGGGCATTCGCGCTAGGCTGTTTCAGAGGCCGACTTCCTAGATTCCTGGGTATGGAATACAACGCTCAAGATATTGGTGGTATTCCACATAATGAAGATGATTACTTATCTTCTAGTCAAAAAATTAATAATTTAAAAATAGTTTATTTAAAGGTTGCATTCTGCTCTATATTGCTGACTTGATTATTAAATAAAAGAAAAAGTCCAGGAATAGCAATATTGGTAGCGTCTTTATTGTTGAACGCGTTTCGAGATCATCTCATCATCAGGAACTATGAACGACTACGACTACAATGGCTACAACACCCGGTATATATGGGAGGGGTCCACCAATCAGAGAGAAATAAACAACTCTGATTGGTGGACTTACAATCAATAGGGTAAAAAATTTACAGAAAAAATATATATGAATACATGACTGGATACACAATCGCATTAAAAATTAAACATTAAAAAAGCAACATATGTATAAGAGCCAAATTGGATAAAAGAGCAAGACTGGATAAAAGAGCAAGACTGGATATAAGAATCAAAGCGGTTATAAGAGCAAAAATGGATCTAAGAGCCATAAGCGGATACAAGAACCAAAAAAACTAAGAGCTTTCGTCCAGGATGTTGTTGGTTATGTTCATTTTCGGGTTTATTATTCTATTGACTGCATCGAGCATTGGGTTTTTATCGAAACTGAGTTGGTTGTTTAGGATGTTCTCTTTATCTGTCTTGAGGTGTTTCCTAATTATCAGGAGTATTCTCTGTGGATCTTTGTTTATTTAGATAGTTTTAAGTTTATGCATAGTAGTTTCAAGAACTTAGCTAAAAATTTAAATTTAAAAACGTGTTAAAATATTTTAAAGATAAAAAATTAGATTTAAGAATAAGAAAATGAGTTCATCCTTATGATTATATAGATTACAAAGATAAATGTAAAAAAAAAACATTAGCCTCCAAAAAAGAATTTTATAATAAATTATAATAAAATGTCACATATCTCATGAAGATTATATACATGCACAAAATGTTAAGAACGTGCTTGACATAAAAAAATTTAGGTCAGTATTCTGATTTATATGTTAAATCTGATGTATTGATATTAGCTGACATATTCGAATATTTTAGAGATAAATGTTTTGAAGCATATAAATTTACTCTCATTTTTTTCTCTTCAGTGAGAGTAAGTAGAAAGATATGGATGCTTTTAAAATTTTGTGGGAAATATTTCGTTTTTACTAACATAGATGGCAGCAGTATACTGTGAACGGCTTGAATATCGTGCATGTTGCCACAAACGATGGCAAAGTTCAGTTTACAAGATCAAAATGTAATAATTTGTTTTCTGCACTTGCGGAGTGAAACACCCATCGAAAGTCATCACCAATTGAATGAGATATGCAATGAAGGCGTTATGAATGCTAAAAATGTGCGTTAATGGGTCTGAAAGTTTAAAGAAGCTCGAGAATCATGTGAGCATGAACCTTGACCACGAATCCAGACGAAAGCCATGACGCGGAAAAGTCACCTGATCATAGCAGTCCGACCAACAATCAAACTTTTATTGTTTTCAACAAACGAAAAAATACTGGTTAAAAACCAAGATGGAAACAATGAAGGTTACATTGTTACTCGGACTTTTATGGTGGTCATGTGAAAGAATTTGTTATGGAAGACCATCGTTAGGTGTGCGTGATATTGCCCCTAAACTTGGCATTTATTTCCATGGGGTTTGTGGAGTCCATTTTGCATGATAGCTGAAAATGCGGAAAGTCTCTTCAAGATGGGTCCAACGAATGCTGACCGATGAATTCAAGTCTGTGTGGGTGGCAATTTCTCAGCAGATGGTGGCACATGATGCAGCAATGAATGGTGCTTTCTTTTCATCAGTTGTGATGATGAATGAAACGTGGATTCCATTTTTAATGTCGAAACGACATGCCAATCTTCACAATGGAAACACACAGATTTATCACCACGGAAAAATTTCGAGTCACAGCCTCTGCTGAGAAAGTTATGGTGGGCATGCTTTGTAACAGTGAAGGTGTAATCCTCATGCATAGTGTTCCAAAGGGTATAACTGTTAACGCTAATTCATATGAAAATGTTATGAGAACAAAATTCCTTACAGCATTGCATGAGAAACGACAAAACAAGACTGGATGGGTATTTTTTCATCAAGACAATGCCCCTGCTCATCGGGCACTCCTAACTCAGCAGTTTCTTTAAAATAATTGCTTTGAGGTGGTTTCACATGCTCCATACTCCACCTCGCTCCTAGCGATTTCTGTATTTTTTCTGTCATGAAGGACATTCTCCGTGGCCGCTCGTTTCATAACTGAGCTGCCATTGCTTCAGCGATTTACCATTGGGCAAAACGTACCCCTAAAAAAGAGTTCTCAGCAGCCATGGAATCATAGCGCCACCATTGTGAAAAATTTGTTCGACTTCAGGGTGATTACGTCGAGAGCAACAGTAGTTACAACTTTGAGTTAAGTATTTTGTTAGAACAAAATTTAGAGACCTTAGAACTTGAACGCACCTCGTATATTCATTTAAACAGGAATATGAGAAAGACAGCAACAAACAATTGGGAAAAGGTTTTTTATAACCTCATGAATAATTCAGTCTTTGGTAAAACTATGGTAAACATCAGAAATAGAGTTGATATACAATTATGTGCCCACCATTCTAAAAAATTAGAAAAATTACATAATAAACTCAACTTAATAAACTTGATGAAAATTTAGTTACAGTGGTCAAAAATAAAATTTGATAACCTATTTATTTATATTTCAGCCGCTGAGAGTTTGAAGGGGCATGGCTTGACCTGAATATCGAGCAATAGAGTCAGTTTCAAGTGAACGAAATTCTTGGCTAGGATTTGCACATCAGTTGGAGAGGAAACATAATGATGTCAGCATACGATTCTACTATGTTGAAACTTGGTCGAGGAAAATTGCTTAATAGCCAAGATCACTTAGTTGAAGATCGCTTAATCGCTTAATAGGATAGGGAGATGAGCTGGAATGATTTTTCTTACATGAAGACAAGGGAACCAGATAATAGCCAAAAGGCATTATTTTGGAAATTTTTGAGGCCAGATAAAGTTTCATACAGCACTGTGAAAGCTATCATCTAAGAAGGAAATACTTTCGACCTTAGAGAAAGCACCCCTCACTTCATGACATCCGATAAGCAGAGACCGAAGCAGGTTATGGTGATAAACTTAGATGATTTTGAACTAACAATTTTCGATCAATAATATCAGAGATTCACTAAGGAAGTAATTATTCCTCACATGAAAATATACAAGTGAAATTAAAAAAAGAAAATGGGATTCACTAATGAGGAAAACTCATTAGCTGCATCTTGAAGAAAAGGCTTAAAACTGTGGTTCGTACAAACTTACCTAATAACAGAAAATTCCATAGATATACTCTGTCTCTCTATATTAAAAAAAACTGCAAGGTTGTGTGGGAAAGCAAGTAACTACTTTTTCACCTCCACCCCATAAAGTAGTCTCCGACTGCGCACGCATAGTGCCAACACCCCCTGTAATAAAGCCTTGACACCAAGTTCTCAACGTCATATTCACGTGACCAGAAGAGGATTGACTTGGCAAATGGCGCCATATACAAACCATTGTAATTATTAATTATATTTTGTTTATTATATTAACTCAAATTATGATAAAAATTTCTGTTAATTTTAGAATTGTTTGAAAATTATATCATTTTTAATTGTTACAAATGTCAATTTCAATTTTTATTCTTTAGCTGAAATTAAATAATAATGATAAAATTAAATAAATTGCTATTTTTTATTCATTAAAATTTGTGAATTTTTATTTACAAAAATCAATATAATATTTCCATGATTTCTATTTAAAAATCGAGCTCGTGTATTTACTCCATTACATGAGCTGCCGACGACAATCCTCTTCTAATGACATCAGAAAGTTGGTGTCAAGGCTTCGTTTTAGGGGGTGTTGGTAGTGCTCAAAAACATGAAGCACTGTTTCAGTTTCATTTTAGCCTCTATAGTTTCAGTTTGTTTTTTTATTGGCTGCGCGTTGATCTGAATAAGATGATTCTTGGTAATGTGGCTTTCCCATACTGCCTTTCAGCGTTTTTCATATAGTGAGACAGACTATAGTGACTGGAAATAGTTTCTGCAACAAATACGATCATTGTGTGCTAATTCTACATGACCAATTATTTTATTTACATGAAACGTGGGTAAATAGTAATTATGGCCGTGAACGTCGATGGCATTTAAAAAATAATGGCTATAAATTCGACGATATTTTACATGAGAATGACATAAGAAGAATTTTCCAAGACTTGAAACGACCATTTCTTAGATATAGTAAATAAAATTTCACGCTTTACTATTAATGCAGTAGTTATAAATAAGTAACAAAATTCAGAAAACCACCTAGAAAAAAATTCCTTAACGTTCTAAAGAACTCAATTTTATATTTTTTTAATTAATTTAAAAAAGATTAATAAAAAATAAACAATAAAAGTTCATAGCATTTTAAATTTTTATCAACTATAATTGCTCATTGGCAACATTCAAGCATTAGATGTTGTACCATAGTAGGAATGATTAAGTGCACGAATCTTCTTTACTGTGATTGGTTGGTTAAAAATTTCCTTCTGCACGTTACTTCAAGCTCTCAACAGCTGTACTGTAAGTATATGTATATTGGAACTATCTAAAATAGAAATGTACGAGTTTCACTTTAATATGATGAAACCTAAATATAAACATAGTATAAAAATGTGCTATCAAGATAATGATTCATGATATATTTATGATGTAAAAGCAGATGACGGATATGAAACTATGAAAGAAACGAGAGATTATTTCGACACATCCGATTATCCTAAGGATCATCCATTTCATAATGATGAAAATAAAAAAGTTTTAGATAAAATAAAAGATGACATAATTATTTGGATTAAGATCTAAAATGTATGCATTTAAGGATGTTGATGAAAAAGAAACTAAAAAATCTAAAAGAGTGAAGAAATGCGTGATTGAAAATAGAATTACATTCAGTGATTATTATGATTCTCTGTTTAATCAAAAACAACAATATAGTATGAAGGATATCATTTGAAGTAATAAACATGAACTCTATTCTATATAAGTGAATACAATAGCGTTACCTCCATTTGATGATAAAACATATTTTAAAAGATGGAATACATACATTAACTCATGGAGATTATAAAATAGAAATGTAAAAAGGTTTCTTTATTTACCCAATATATAATTATCTGTACTGATTTTGTTTTTATTTAATCTGATGGTATGCATAGTTTAATGTTTTTCCAATACAGGGTGGACCTGGTTGAATGTGGTCCACTAGAGCGTGAAATCTGCTCCAACGCAGTGTTGGCTTGGCTCCTGACTCCTCCCCCCTCCCACGGATAGCAAGAGCTGCGTTCTTATATGCACATGTACACTATCCTGTTTGTTTTCTTTTCATTTATCTTTACTTAATAAAAATTGTCAGTTGAAAATACAGTATTCATGGTAGAAGCTATTTGGTAATCATTGCTAATTTGGATGTTTATGCTGCTTTTGTTGTTGTTTGTTGATTTGTGTATGATAATGTGGTGAAGTGAATTGGTCATCATTACCTTGTTAGCAGTTCTTCCTAAGAAGGGTGCCGACTAAAATTAAGAAAAGGGGTGGGACGGTTTGACATGGGAAAAGAGGATTTATTTACAAATTAAACAAGATGGGTACATGAAATAAATTAAACAATTTAGCAAATAAGCAAGGTACAAACATTCCGTTGCATCCATTTTGCAAGATCTGAGTAGCAAAAAATTAATGAGCAAGCAATAACTAGCACATGTCTAAACCAAAAAGACTCCCAATTAGCTACACAAATCAATTAGTGTCAAACCTAAACAAGGGACTAAACTACCCCAATGTGCAAACTGGTCACAACACACGAACCTCACGTTGTGTAACGCAACGGGGTGGTCACTGCAGTGGGAAAATGAAGCCAACTTACCAGATCGAACACCGGCGGGCTATCACTAAAACCCAAATACTAGTCCAAACCAACGGGACTAGCCCTCATATTGCGGGTTAACACAGCCACTGCCAACGAACCACAAAATCCAAACCCCCACACAACACAAGTACCAAGTATGCACACCAAAAAGAAAGCCAAACCTTTCCCCAAAACAAAATAACTGTTGAGGTACCCACTGTGCCAGTATTACTTTTACACCAAATGCCCCACAAAACAATCCAGTCAAAAATGCAATCTAACTTCCAAAGTTCAATACATTCTAATCACCAATAACATCGCAAAATCCATCATTCAGATTAATATTCACATTTAGCTAAACCATACTCAACAATCTTAATGAACAACTTAGGCATCAATCTACTTAATTATCATAATACAGCTAAGTCACATATTCCTCCAAATAGTAAACTACACTACTCTTTGTCAGTGTCCAGATTGGATTAAAATAAAGTAAACCCTCAACAATCAAAAGTTCAACAATCTACTGAATTCACAATCCATAAATCTATATTTTAATACAGTCTTAACAATTATAGACCACTTTTTTCATTTCTATAAACTAAGATCACAATCTCATAAGCCCACTAAAAACGTCACTAAACTTTCCACTAAATCCATTCCCGCTCTAAATAAAATCTACAATCTAAATTTCACGAATTCTTACTAATCTTAATTAAAGCATTACATTAACTTTCCAATTATAAATAATCCAATAATCTAAACATCACAAAGATGCAAGTAAGGTATACCGTTAAGCTAATAAACTGATTAGTACAAAGTTACCACGTAGTCTCTCTTTCCAAGATAAAGATAGGTCTAACCGTTTAAATCAACATCGCAACAGGAACCCAGTCTGGGTGGAACACATACGTTCCTGATCCAAAGGCATCTGCTTCGAGATCGTCATCTTCTTGGGCTTCCATGTTGGCAAAGTGGAAGAGCTCATTAGGAACGACTGTCGCGTGGCAATCATGGACATTTGTGCATCAGTTCGTCCCAGCTGCGGTAATCTTCATGCCATCTAGTATCTAGTACAGAGGCTTGATTATCGCGAAGCGATAATCTGCGGCACCTACTCCTATGAGGGAGTTTTGCGCCATCCCAGTAAATAACGACTGCTACGAGATGACAGTAGCAGCTGGGACCGACAGCTTAACGTGCCCTCCGAAGCACGGGCGGTTTCATGTTGGAAGAGCCACTGGCGGACAAACAAACCAGTGGCTGTACCAACTGCTGGAAAACCAGCTATGGTCACTTGGCAAATGGGTCAGACTAAAGTCCTCCAACAGCCGTGCCCCCAAATAGCTGTCCCACCAGCAGTGGCCCTCAAGCCCTGGCCGTCACCCAGCCAGCAGCTGGCCGCGCCTGAAGTTGCTGAACTCCATTGATTGGCAAGCCAACCGACGAGACAACCAGGCCTCGGCCACCCCCATCTTCATGCCATAATCAAGAAGACGCTGAAGTTCTGTAAAGTGCAATGGGTCCCGCATCAGTTGACACACAACTAAAGGCCTCTCACATAGCAGGTCTCTGGAGATGCTGCAGCGGTATCATGACGAGATCCATTGCGCGCGCAGTTTACAGAAGTGACTCGATGGCCATAACTGCGCGCCTGTATGTTTTTAATGTCTATGCACGACAGTACTGCCAACAGTGGAGAACAGCGCCTGCTTTGTATTCATCAGATTCGTCAAATCTGAACCCAGTCACCTGGTTTATGCATACAGTACTTTTTATACAATATCTGCTGGCTCTTTTTTTTAATGAACGACTTTATAGTTATGATTAAGTATAGACATACATAAGCAAGGACAAGAGGTTCTAATTCCAAGATTGATCAATGAAACAAGATAAACAATTATTTTGAAAGCTTAAAATATTTTCGATCACCGGTAACCAATCTGTTACCGGCAGAGGTCTGTCGTCATTGTTGAGAAACTTGTTGGATTGTTTATTCCAGCTTTAATCTAACTATGGCAGTAACTTGTGGTCTGTGCAAGTGTGAAGGATTTTAAACTATTTCCGCGAGTAGTTGTGCCCTTTACTCAGAAAATGATCTGCGAATGCCAAGACACCCCATTTTAAATTCTTTATACAAGCATTATGTTCCTTCTTCCTAGTTGTGTTTGATCTCCAAGAATTTACGATATAAATCTTAGGTCACGTACCACATTCAAATTTATAAACTCAAGCTTTCTCCTCTTTCGGGATTTTATTTTTCATTTTGCAGATTTTATTCTTGAGCATGTTGCTACTATTTAATGCTATTTTGTAGTTGTAGGTGTTACAGATTTTTCTTAGTCCATAGTGTTTTATGGAAATAATTGAAGAAGTAAATGATTGTTGAAATTGGGGACAGCCTGATTATTACGACCTAATAAACTGGCCCACACTGAATGGGTTTAAACAAAAAACGTATCGTCAGAAAAAAATTAAAAACGCGAATATAAATTTTTTGGTTAGAATATTAAAGGGGAAGTGCAGAAAAGTATGTATGGCCTTAAAATGTTAGAAATTCTCGAATTATACTCGGAGGTGCAATTTACTGTAATAACAGGTCGCGAATGCGAACTTGTGGGCTTCCCTGACACACTTTCAAGTTGCGTTTGAGTACTGTAAAATGAAGCAGTAGGCTCTATCGAACCTTTAAAACCTAAACAATATGAAATATGTAATTTTAAAACTAATATTTGGGCTGAAATCTCGCTTAGAAAACGTACTATGAGACATGCAGAGAGGGAGAAGGTAAAAAGGTGGAAGGTAAAAAGTCAAACATTGATGCAGAGAGGGAGACAAAAATTATTAAATCGCCAAAAGACAAACTGAGCATTTTGAAGCAAAGCAAAAATTTCATTTTTTTCTCGGACAATTTAATTAATACAAGAAAAAAATTTGGGAGTCCAAAATTCCCCAAATAGGTAACTAGTAAATTGGACAAACAAAGTTGTCACAACCCAGTACGTTTGAGCAGAGGGCAAAGTAAGTACTACATAAGGAAGTAAGTAGCATTTGTGAGAAAAAAACTGAAGACGCAACATAACAAAAAGCACCCAGAGGCCAAACCTACCCTTCTCTAGAACTTTCACCCCTCGATCCTAAGTCGAAACTCTTCCTGGGGACAAAATGGTGGGCAAATAAAAAATAATCACCATGGGAATTTCATTATTGATAAATTAAAATTAATTTTTGAAAAGTAATAACCATGACCGACAAACTTTAAACCTTAATTTGGAGTAATTTTTATGTTGCCAATACTGTTGACCACTAATTTGGCCCTGAGAAAAACATCTGGATCTTGCTCCGTTTAAGTCTTTTCTATTCCGTTGTTGAAATTGCAGTTGCAGGACTAGCGTTTTGCATCCTTAATGGCTGTTTTGAGGAAACGAGATATGATTCTGAAGACCATGCCAAAAAACTAGTTCTAGAACGTTTTCCAAGATGGACAGACACATGCAGCCAATGTAACACCCAAAAGATGAACTGTTTTTATTAGATATTGCAGTTTTTCAAGGAAAATTTATTTATTTAATTCTTTTTACAAAATACGAGTATAGATATAGTTATTCTTGGTGGAAACCTCACATTTCTTTTAGCTTCTTTATATTAATCTGTAAATTTTTTCTGAGGCGTCCTAGAAAAGGAAAGTAAAGAAATACAAAAATGCATTAAATATGAAAGGAGAAATAAAATACTCAGGTGAATTATGAAATGATACTGAATATTTAAATACACAGGAGAAAATAATTTCTGAAAGGAAAAGAAATTTAATTAAATGGGTCTTAATACTCTTAACTGAACCAAATACTTAAAATGATGAATTTGATTGTTGTCGGATGTTAGTGTGAGGTAAAACAATAATCAGTAGAAGTGTGCTGGCCATGTGACTATTAGATTGAAAAGAGAATTAGAAAAATAATGAAAAAAGAACCTTGGAGCAAGGGTGATCCATTGTAGTCCCACTACCTTTTGCCGTTTTGGTTATAGGAAACTAGTTAAGAATATGGTACTACTGAATAAAGTATGTGGGGAAAACGTCCACAAGAATGTAATCGTAAGATTCATGTAAAAGATTCTGCTATATGTATTGAATTACTGAAATAGAATTTGTTTCCGATTTGGACGATGATAACACTCTCGAAGTGTGCAGATAAGCCATTCCTGGTCGACTGACCGTTTTCGGAATGGGGGATTTGGAGTTATGATACTGTGTGAACTTCCTTTACCAATCTGGTAATGTAAAAATAGTTTGGGCCGAGGTTATAAGTGATCGTCAGAAGCTCCCTCATTTTTTATATTTTTAGGAGGGGTTTGTTCTGGAATCCACATCTATAACAGCACATTTTATTGGGAGGTGGGCCCATGGTTCGAAGAAAAAAGAAATCGCAGGAGTCCATGAAAAATTCGAGAAAGGTTTTTGGTTCCTTCAATGTATATTTGTGCATCACAAACTCTAAGAAGAAAATGTTTTCAGTCAAATATTTAAGATAAGATGAAATGCAGTAAAGCCAGATTTAAGATTGGCAACCCCTTCCCCCAATAACATAAATAACTTAACCAGCTTTTGAAGTTTCTTCTTATTCCGATTTACCCCCCACCCTTACTTACCTTCCCTCGTCGGTCGACTAGTGCCCCTTTTAAATGGAGAAAACGTCGCTTAAACAATGGGTGGATTTACAGTTTCATGCACACTTTTGGCAAACGTTCATGATTTTCACCGAAAGTCACCCAAATGGATGAATAGTAGAATCATTAAAGTGAATAAGAAACTAAAAGCGGCCCCTTCACCTAAGCCAAAATGATTAGCAGTCCTTTTCATGTGTGTATGAGCAATCAGATTTTAAAGGGAAGTATTATGATAGAAGGATCGATGTTGACAGAAGAGATGAGGGAACATACAAGAAAAGTAGGTGAAAGAATGACCTTTATCAAATCGGATTCACTAAACGACATGCTTTTTTGAATATTATCATTGGTTGCTGATGCTAATTTGCATAAATGTTATAATTTGAAGAAATTGTTTTTTCTTTTTTGACTGGTGGTGGTTGAAAGAATAAGGAGCCCTTAAAAGATACTGTAGTAGTAAAGATTAAATAAACTATACTTCTTCATTCTAATGCAATAAAAAAATAAGAAGATATTAAGATATCTTATGACTTTATGAAGATGGGTCACAACCGATTGACTCTATGGACTTTAGAAGAGATATCCTGCCTTTTTATTGCAATATAGGATTATTGTATTATAATGTGTAAAAAATGTAATTCAATTTGAATTAAAACCCCACTGAATTTTGTGAGACACCTTTGTAGAATTTCGTTGTTGTTTTCCTTATGCAGTCGAAGAACATTCGAGCGAAGTCCAGACGGGTTTCATACGATTTATAAAACTGATTTAATATTTAAACTGAGTAACTCTTATTGGTCGAGATGACGGCTTCGGTTTGCCTCGACTACTTATTGCGACCTCCGGTGTTCCCAAACTAAGCATTACACCAAGAGCATGCATGTCAATAGTATTACTTTGACAAAGGCCAAATCAAATTGAACTGAAAAAACCTAATGTATTTGATGAGTAATAAATTCAATCTCACTAATTTTTGAATAGCCATCATAAAAAAACCTGTTATAAGTAATATTCCAGAAAGTTTAAATTTTGTTTTTGTAATCGTTCATTTATTCTGGTAGTGCATGAACCAAGTCTGACTAGCATATAGAAGAGGACTGAAACCTTTTATTCTTAGCTAATGGCAACAAAGAGCCTCTTGTTTACAATAAAAGTGTTTAATCTACACCTATACATACTTAAGTAACCCAGTGGATACACAAACTTTCTGATGTTGGATAGGAGATATTCTCGATCTGTGAGCCAGGTGCCTGCCCCCCATTGGGTTTTCAACCTTGACAATTTGGTTGTCTTTAAGACACCTTGAGAAGCACGGCTGTCCAGGTGTCTGCAATAGCCCAATTGGTAGAGGTGTCGGCCATGACAGCCGAGGTTCCTGGTTCGATCCCAGGTCGCAGAATTTTTCCTTCCATTTTTTGATGCAAAAAAATCTTAAGAAGTTAAATAATAAATATCTTTTACGTAGTTTTAAAATTTGTCATTTCAGCCACTTTGTACACCATCCAGGTAAAAAATAACTCTTTTCCCTCATTGATGGACTTAAAATATATTGTGGTAACATATAAAATGCACAACTTTTAGAATACTCATTTCTGGTCGAGTCAGGAAATGGAAAGCAGTTCCATTACGGGTTTCGTTTTTGGTTGTCGAGTTTAAAGATATCAATTAGAAAATCAAAATAAATCAATTGTTTCTTTCAAAAGAAGTTTAGTTCTAAATAAATTTCCTTGATTTGTTCTTCTGTCCCTTCTTATTTCCATTTTTTCGTGCATTGCTCTTCTTTTGGATTCTTCTTCTATCCATAATATTTCCATGCATTCTCCAATTTCAGTCATTCAGTGTTTGCTTGCATTTAAGATACATAGCTAAACAAGTTTCTGGTATATGGAAGAACATATGCCCTCTGGATAACAAATTTGTCATCAGGAATTCAACAAAACTAATTAACAAACTTAGTGATATAGTCATCAAAGACCACTATGTCATCTCCCTGGACATAGTGAATTTATGCATTAATATTCCATTTAAAGAATCCATAAATATTATCAATTATAACATGCTAAAGACTGGAATAGATAACAAATAAAGGGTCGACATATGTATTCTTCACCAGTTACTACAACAACAGAATCGCTTCTGCTTTAAAGATGAATGTTATGAAGTTCATGAAGGCTTCATCGTGGGTTCCGCCATAAGTGCAATACTGACAGAGTATTTCCTATAATAATTAGCTACTAGATATAAAAAAAGATAAATCCATTCATTCCACTACGGGAAAAGAACTTATAAATAACAAAAATTAATTTCCTGGACTTGTGCATAAGCAAGAATAACAAAACTAGAAGATTTAAATTTGATAAGTAGAAAGGCAACAACCACCACGAATATCATCCCGTATACTTCGAACCGCCCAATGCAACACAAGACGGCCGCAATAAGGCACTGTATCTACAGAGGTATAATATTATATACCACGAACGAAGCCAGAAAGACAGAAACTGCCACAGCATATAAGACCTAGCTAGAACCAACAAATTCCAAAAGAAAATCACCGACATCATAGTCAGAAATGCAGTAAGAAAGATTCGAATGCAACAGCTCACAGAAGATACGAACGACAAAATTTACACAACCTTCACATATCTCAACACCAAAATCAGAAAAACAACTAAGTTATTCCAGGCAAAAAGACTCAGAATTGCATTTAAAACAGGAAACAACATTAAGCTTATGCTTAATCTGATAAAAAAGAACATAGAAGCAAATATCTACCAACTATCTGGAGTGTACATGTTGGTTTGCCCTGACTGTGATGCGTTTTACATGCAGCGTCTTGCCCAAACGTTACTTTCTGACATTCCATGTCAGTTGGGGTGTCACATGTGCTTGGTGAGAATGTTCATACCTTGATTTGTTTATATATACCGTTTTTTTAAAAATGGTATTTTTTAATATTTAATTTTTAATGCTCTCTTTCTGGCAGTTTTTATTAATATTATAGATTCTTACTTTATTTTAATCTTATGTGGTATTTTTCTGAGATGTTTTGAATGATTTTACTAATATTATTGTTTGCTTAAAAATTTTTAAAGAAATTACCGTTTTATTTTGTTGACGATCGCTGTGCATGATTGTTGTCATGCAACATGATTCGTCATTGTTGGAAGGGAGACTGACATTGTTTTCTGGGAGGATTTTTTAGAGGATTATGTCAGCCTTCTAGAGCTGTATTGTTAGTTTAAAGTGTTTAGTATTAGTTTTTTTTTGTGTTGAGCTACCGATGAGAGAAGTACTGGAGAGAGGCTCCCATCTCATTTTGAGCGAGTTAAGTCCTGCTTTTGAATATTTCGATTGCAAAATTAGTTTTTTTGCTAATTTAGTAACATTCAGCAATTGTGCTCGTAGCTGCTGATGAGTATTTCTGTGATGCTGCCGATTTACCCAAAGAATTGAGTATTTTGACTTCGTTTTAAAGTCTCGCCAGTTTGCCTCAGCAGCGTTCGATTGCCATATGGTGCACTTGGGAAGCCATTGAGTTATGTAGATGTCCTTTTTGGAGAATTTCTTCTTTGTTGTCTTTTTTTCAGATCTGTCGATGAACTGAGAGAAGCTGCAGGAAATTAATTTAGTTTCAATAATAATATTTGAGTTGTGTCCCGTGAATAGAATGCAAGCAAAAACACTATTACTTAGAAAGCTGACCTTGTTGTGTTCACTTAATGCTCTCAATTGAGGGGGCTTCATGGAACTCTAGCATTGTGCTTCATCACAATGCGTTGTTTTACTGCTCTTGTTGGCTGATGTATTTTTGTATAAGTATAAGGAGAAGACTTTATGACACATTTTGTTGTAACAAACCTATTGCAGTCATAAGGGGACGCGTCGCACTCGCGCGGTATCCTGGGCACTCCTTTGCATTTGCTCTGCTGGCGCATGCAGAGCTCCCACAAAATTAGGAGTCTTGTTTAGCTCATGTCCGGCAGATTGGGAGAACTTGGCCGAATGTGGTTCACTGTGGCGTCCACGGGGTTTGTGCGGTCCTCCCCATTTGCTATTTTGCTATTGTCAAAACGGCCACACGTCAGTGTGTACATGTTGTGTATTAAAGATATGGCATTTCCTGCTGGCACAGTGAAGCCACTAATCATATGCAACAGAGCACGATCCCCTGTTTGAGCAATGGGGCAAAGCCCACTGGTTGCTACATGCCCTAGTGCATAACATAGAGTCCGCTCGTAACTGCATGCAATAGTATGATTAGCGCAATTTAAACGGAAATGATAATTAATAAACAGAGTTTAATGCTGAGTGGCCTCTCTCAATTAATTGTTGTGCTATTGTTGATGCTGTTCTTGTCTAAGAAAGACCCTGTGAATATTGATGATTAATTATTTATGAGTGTTACTCTGAATAGTTGTTCTGTAACTGAAATAAAGAGAGCATTTTTTAAACTTTTAGCTGCCCTAGGTAATTTATTTTGAATTAACACTTACGATTATCAGGACTGAGTCCTTGGCACCCATCCCACCCAACAGTAATCGGTTGTCAAGTGTAATAATAGGGGGACGTGAGTCACATTTTTGGCACCCGAACAGGGACTGATAATCCAGAATTTGCGGATAAACAAGTGAGTGGTTCATTCATAAATTTTTCAAGGGATGTTATCTGTTTTTTTGATGTGTTGAGACTGCTGTGGGTCATTAACATGGTGTATGGTATTGGCTGGGTCGGGGTCATGAGGATGGAATGGGGGTGCAGTGGATTGGTGACGTTGGAAGCAGTAGGTGGGCAAATGTTCAGAGTGTAATCTATGAATTCTCTGGATGTTTCTCCAATGAGGTAACGGTAGTGAAGGGAGTGACAGGCTTTGAGGCTGAGTATAAAATTGATAAAACTGATCCAGATTTGGTCTGCTGTACAAAATATCCCAGGTATACCATGAAGCTTACAGACTAAAGTTGGAGGAGCTGAAAGTCCCGGGAACTCTCTAGTTTATGCTGTGCCAAAGAAAAATGTTGAGGTAAGGAAAACCCTTGACTTAAGAAGGGTAAATGCGAGTACGAGTTCAGTGGACTTCCCTGCACCCATGGTGTGTATAATATTGGAGGAGCTGTAGGGTCATGGCTATTTCACAGTGCTCGATTTTAATAATGCATATTTCCAGATTCTATTGGTCGAGTCACTGAGGGAGTGCTGTGCCCCTGGGGTAAATACCAATTGACAAGGTTGCCTCAGCAGGGGAAGAACTCCTCTCATATTTTCCAGCACTATGTGGTGTCAGTATTGAGGAAAAGGATGGACCCGAATATACATGCGTTTTTGGATATCCTCATCTCATCGGTGACCTTTGAGGAGCACATTGAGTAATTGTGCTGGGTGCTGGGGAAGATCCAGAAGCATCCTCTAATCGTGAAGTCAACTGAGTGCCATTTTTGCACACCAAAAGTGCGGTACTTGGGTCACATTGTCTCCACAGAGGGATCATCCCTGGATCTAGAGAAGATGGAGGTGATTAGCAGGCTAAGGGTCCTCAATAACGTGAAAGAGGTCCAAATCATCATTGGCTCGATCAACTTTTACAGGCCATTCAGTAGTAACCTGTCTGAACTGCTGCTTCCAATTAACAATCTGACACGCAAAAGTGTACCATTTAAATGGGATGCTGAATGCCACAAAGCCTTCGAACAGGTGAAGCAGGCTCTCTGTAATAGTCGCTGCTGATAGCACCAGATTATGCCAAACCGTTTATCCTGTCAACTGACGGATCCGCCTATCCAGCAGTGGGTAAATGGGGGACTGTGCCTAATCGCTTAGTTTAGCACGAAGCTGTAACGCAGGTCAGTTACTCCATCACTTGCAGCTGGCCAGTTCCGTCATATAATGCTTGGATGCCCATCAAGAAGTTGACGGATCATAAACCGTTATCCTTTATACAAAGGATCCGTGACACTAACCAGCGACTGTTACGCTGGGCCCTCGAACTTGATAAGTTCGCTTTCGAGTACCAATTTAGAAAACGACAAGGACAATGTGGTTGCCACCCTCTTGTCACTACAATGCAGAGTCGTGGTGGTGGGATTGGAGTGCTAAGGTTGGCACGACAAACTTAAGGAGGCACAGGTGAGCGATAGTTAGTTGAGGTCAACAATAGGAAACTCCGCAAGTGACCTGCGCATGGGTTGTGCAGGATGGTCTCGGCAGGATGGATTCCTGTTTTGGCAGAATGCCAAAAACCCAGAATATCAGGATAGTGTATAAATTCCAGAAACCCTCAGCGGTGAATGGTTAAATTAAGCACATGATGGAATGATGCGAGGATACCATGGGATCGCTGCTATGCTATATAAGTTACATAAGCAGTATTTCTGGCCATTGATGAAAAGGGATGCGGCGCAAAAGGTGCGCCAATGTGTTGTGTGCCAGGGCATTAAGAGGAATGTTCCTAAGTCACTCTGGCAGGAGGGAATCGACGTTGTGGTCATGGATGCTGTGGGGCACGTGGAGAGGTCAAGCCAAGGCAATAAGTTCATCCTTGTGATCACGGACTTATTTACACAGATATATGGAAGCCGAGGTGCTGCCTGACCAATTGTGAAATCCTTAATCAGGAATATCATTTCTCATTACGGGACCCCACGACGTGTGGTCAATGACTGAGGCCCCAATTTCACCTCTGAGGTTTTCAGCAAGGTCTGTAGGGAGCTGAATTTCACCCATAAATTTCATCTGTAGGGGTGCTGTAGGGAGAGGAAATTTTCATACCAGTTTTTAGCGCTGTTCTGAGTTATTCAGAAGGTGTCACCCGTCAATTACCATATTGCTGAATTAACGTACCATGATAAGATGACAGTTCATATTGATCATCTTATGGTTTGCAAAATGTAGTATAATGAGCCAAGGCGGAAGAGGTCAAGGCCGAAAAGTGAAGAACTGAGGGTGCAGGAGGAGTTGAACAATGAGTCCAAGCAGGAGAAAATGCTAAGGGTGGTGTGACGACCAGCTAATGTGGTAAAACAGCTAAGGGCCGTAAGCCTGGATGTAGTAGTTGAGGAGAATGGGGTAGGGGAGAATGGTCTGAAGAGGAAATTGAAAACTGAGGAGGGGATATGGATATTATTCAGGAGGTGACCTCGTGTGGACTACTCTAACTTGAGTAAGGGGGGTGCGTCATGCACCCGGGGAAGGCATTAACCATTAATGGAACATTTTTATAGAGTATGTTTAAGAGTTTCTGCCGGGTGTATGTGACATTCCATGTCAGTTGGGGTGTAACATGAGCCCTGCGGGAATGTTCATACCTTGTTTTGTTTATATATAATGTAATTTAAAAGTGTGATTTTTAATAATAATTTATGCTCTCTTTATAGCAGTTTTTATTAATACCGTAAAATCTTGAATACACGCCGGTCTTAAATAAAAGCCGGGTGGGGTGTAAAAATAGATTAAACACCTGGTCTCAAATAAATGCCGGGCCTCAAATAAAAGCCAGGTCTTTTTTGGGTCATTGGTATAAATTCGCGCGTTTTTCCTCACTTTCAGATTAATAAACATCTTTTTTTTTTATTAAATTGCAATTCAAAACTTTGTCGGATTTTTTGCAGGGTAACTAGCGACCGGGAAAAGTTAGGGAATTTTTTGAAACCAGGAAAAGTTAGGGAATTCTACAAAATCAGCAAAAAAATTCGAAATTGGAATGAAAAATTGGTCAGGGAAAATTGCATTATCAACCAGAAAAAATTAGACACAGTCGTTTTGGGACACCCTGTTAGACACCCTGTTATTGGTAATAGCCCCTAATGCCGGGTCTCAAATAAATGCCGGGTCTCGATTAATCGGCGGGGGGGTCCGATCCGTTGAAACAAATAGACGCCTGGGCTTGTATTCAAGATTTTACGCTGTTACGTATTCTTACTTTATTTTAATCTTATGTGGTGCTTTTCTGAGTAGTTTTGAATGATTTTACTAAGATTATTGTTTGTTTAAGTATTTTAAAGAAATTACCATTTTTGTTTTGTTGATGATCAGTGTACATGAATATTGTCATGCAACAGGGTTCATCATTGTTGGTAGGGGAACTGACATTGTTTTCTTGGAGGATTTCCTAAAAGATTTTGTCAGCCTTCCAGAGCTGTGTTGTTAGAGATTAAAGCGTTTAGTATTCGTTTTTTTCTGTGTCGAGCAATCGATGAGAGAATTACTGGAGAGAGGCTGCCATCTCGTTTTGAGCGAGTTAATCCTTACTTTTGAATGTTGGATTGCATAATTAGTTAATTTTGCTAATTTAGTAATGTTGAGCAGTTGTGCTCGTAGCTGCTGATGAGCATTTCTGTCTTGCTGCAGATTTACCTGAGGAATTGAGTATTTTGACTCCGTTTTAAAGTCACGGCAGTTTGCCTGAGCAGCGTTCGTTCGACATGCTGCACTTGGGAAGCCATCGAGCATTGTAGATGTCGTTTTTGGGTGAGTTTGGTCCTTGTTGTCTCTTTTTCGGAACTGTCGACGAACTAAGATAAGCTGCGGGAAATTAATTTAGCTTCATTGATAATACTTAAGTTGTGCCCTATAAATAGAGTGCAAACAAAAACACTATTGAGGGCATTGTGCTTGATCTCGATGCGTTATTGTTTTACTGCCCTTGTTGGCTGATGTACTTTAGTATAAGTATTTATTAGGAGAAGACACTACGACACATTTTGCTGTAGCAACCCTTCTATTGCAGTCATAAGGGGATGCCTGGCACTTACACGGTATCCTGGGCACTCCCTTGCATTCCCTCTGCTGGTGCATGCAGAGCTCCCACAAAATTAGGTGTCTCGTTTAGCTCATGTCCGGCAGATCGGGAGAACTTGGCCCCAATTGCCATTTTGGTTTTGCTATTGTCAAACGTGCCATACGACATGTGTACAAGTTGCGTATTAAAGACAGGGCGTTTCCTGCTGGCACAGTGATGCCACTAATCATATGCAATGGAGCAAGATCCATTGTTTGAGCGACAGGGCAAAGCCCACTGGGGCTGCATGTCCACTGGGACTGCACGTCCTAGTGCATAGCATAGATTCCGCTCGTAATTGCATGCAATAGTATGATTAGTCGCAAATTAAACGGGAGTAATAATTAGTAAACTACATTTAAGATTTTATTACTGAGTGCCCCCTCTCACTTAATTGTTGTGCTATTGTTGATGCTGTTCTTGTCTAAGATTATTGATTATTGGTGATTAATTATCTATTAATGAGTGTTACTCTGAATAGTTGTTCCGTAACTGAAATAAAGAGGGCAATTTTTATACTTTTAGCTAGCATAGGTAATTTATTTTGAATTAACACTCCTGGTTATTAGCCCTAAATCCTTGGTGCCCAACCCACCCAACAGTAATCTGTTGTCACATGTAATATTAGGGTGAGGGGCGTCACATCTTCACAACCAGATTTAAGGGGAACAGATGACCCTTGACAAATGATGACAAAAAGTCTGTATATGCTGAAGGAAACACAGAATGACGGAAATCAGAGAATGCATGGATATATTATGGATAGGAAAAGGATATAAAAGAATAGTAATGCACGACAAATGGAAATAAGAAGGCACAGAGGGAAAAACCATGGAAATTTTTTGAACAACTAAACTTCTTGAAAGAGACAGAAATTGATTTTCTATTTGATATTCCTAACCTCGACAACTGGAAACGAACCTCACAATGGAATCGCTTTCCATTTCCTGACTTGATTGTATTAACAGGAAATGAACTCTCTAACAGGTCTGCCTTTTAGATATTACTACCATAAATTGTAAGTCCTCTAATCAGGGAAACAGAGTTATTTTTACTTGATTGGTGGACAAAATGCTCCTGTACATGATAAAACGCATTGTCAACCAATATTTCATTTATTACAAAGTAGCCAATGCCTTGATAATTGTGTAAACCGAAACGCGCTGAAATTGAAAATTTGTAACCTTTTGGTTATTCTGACATCTACTCATTTCAATTATTCTGTATTTTTCTGAAATTATTATCTTTTTTATAGTTAGTTGCAGCTCGGAGTGAGAAGATTGGCGAAGAAGAAATTAAATGTAAGAAAATGGCTGAACTAGCACTTGCTGATCTGAATGTAGTAATGCCTGCATTGGAAGAAGCTGTTTCGGTAAAATTATTCTACAATATATTGTTATAATAAATATTAGCTATCATTTAGCAATATGCATACGGAATTTATTTATTTATTTATTTATTTATTTATTTATTTATTTATTTATTATTATTATTTGAAGGAAGGAAATACATAAGATATCCACCCTGTTTGGTATGGCCATTGGCCAACAAGTTTTAGGTCCCTGGGTGGAAGCAGTCTAATAGATAGTTATTAAATTGAGAACAATTGCAAAAATGGTAAGATATTAATATGTGGATTTAGTAAGAAGATTCTTCAGCTTGGATTTAAAGGTAGATATGGAAGGGATAGTGCATACTTCGGGGCAAAAAGTATCCCATAGCTTGTATCCAGAGATGGAGACACTGTTATGTTGATAGGTGTATTTAATTTCTAACTTGGGTAGGGAATCTTTGTTATGTAAGGGAGAGGTGAGGAATTATAAAAGTTAGGAGCGAGAATTACTGAAAACTTATTATTTAAGACTTTATATATTAAGAGAGCTAAGTGAAATGAGTGTAAATGTAAAATGGGTAATATTCCTACAGAAGGAAATAAATGGGAAACATGGTCTGTTTTTTTTAAGTTTAGGTAGATTATTAAGAAACATTTTTGTAAGCGATATAATCATAATAGATTTGATTTGGTGGTATAACCCCATAATTGTATTCCATATATAAGTGGAGATTGTATTAGTGTGTAATATAGAAGAAGTAAGATCTTTTTTTTGGGAGGAAGTGGAGGCGGGAAAACATGCCGAAACATTAATTTAATGAGGATGAGACGATATTTATATTTAAATACCATGAAAGGTTGTGTGAGAGATTGATGCCTAGAAATTTAACATTTTTAGAAGATTTAAGGGTCAGATCATTGTAAATTAAAGAGAAGTTCAGGAGATTTAATTTTTTGTTACGATGATGAAAAATGATGTAGGTACATTTCTCAATATTTATATGTAAGCTATTTAATTTGTTCCAATTTGATAGGTTGTTGAGTATATGGTTAATTGTGCATTGGATGATGATGATGAAATCCGGTCCGAGATGTTAAAGGCCTTAAATCAGGATGGTATCCTGTGGCTGACTCGAGTGTGTCAGGTTGCTTGGATATCTGGACAGGCCCCTAAGCAATGGCAGACAGGAATTGTGATCCCTATCTTCAAAAAGGGAGACCAGAGAGATTGCAACAACTATCGAGGCATCTCTTTGCTCAGCATTCCTGGGAAAGTGTACGCTAAGTGTCTGGAGAAGAGAAGTCGGGAAATAGTCGACTCCAAACTGTCAGGGGAGCAGTGTGGTTTCCGACCTGGCCGAAGCACGACGGATCACATCTTTGCTCTAAGGCAAATCTTTGAGAAATCCTGGGAGTATGCAAAAGAGGTCTACGCTTGCTTTGTGGACCTCGAAAAAGCATATGACAGAGTTCCTCGGGAGAAGCTCTGGCAAGTGTTGCAAGAGTATGGAGTGGATGGGCAATTACTGGTTGCTATCATGTCTCTGTACGAAAGCTCTGAGATGTGTGTCCGGATAAATGGCATTAAGTCAAGACCGTTCACCGTGGGTGTTGGACTCCGCCAAGGGTGCGTACTGTCGCCCATCTTGTTCATTATCTTTATGGACTGGATAGACAGGGGCAGCCGAGGCGATGAGCGTGTTTGTGTGGGCGACTGCCTGGTGGAGAGGTTGCTCTTTGCTGACGACCTTGTCCTCCTTGGGTCTTCTCGCACGAACCTTCAGCATGCACTAGACCGGCTTGCAGCCAAATGTGAAGAAGCTGGGATGAAGATCAGTGTGGCTAAAACCGAGGTTCTGGTCCTTTCAAGACAGCCTGCTCAGTGCGCTCTCCATGTTAGTGGAGCCTCATTGAGACAGGTGGAGAAATTCAAGTATCTCGGGATTGCATTCACGAGTGATGGACGGCAGGAGAAAGAATTGGATGCTCGGATCGGTGCAGCAAGCTGTGTCAGACGTGAACTGTGGCGATCCGTGGTAACGAAACGCGAGCTGAGTAACAAAGCTAAGCTCTCCGTCTTCAAATCCATCTTTGTCCCCATTCTCACCTATGGTCATGAGGCTTGGGTAATGACCGAAAGAGTGCGATCGCGGGTACAAGCGGCCGAAATGAGATTTCTGAGAGGTGTTGCAGGTGTTACCCTACTAGATAGAGTGTACAGCAATACAATAAGGGAATCTTTAGGTGTTGAGCCGCTACTTCTCCGCATTGAGAGGTCTCAGTTGCGCTGGTATGGCCACGTGATTCGGATGCCGCAAACTAGTCTTCCTAGGCAGTTGTTATTTTCCAAGCCGGTGGGTAAGAGACCAAGGGGTCGGCCTAGAACCAGGTGGCTAGACTACCTGGAGAATCTGGGTTCGAGTCGCTTGGATATTACCAGGGAGGACATGCGCCTGATGGCGGAAGATCGCGATCGCTGGAGATCCTCCATAGGGCTGCTGCCCCCGCGACCCTAACGGATAAGCGGGTTTGAAAAGTAAGTAAGTAAGTAAGTGCATTGGATTAGTGATAGAGATGAGTCAGCAAATAATAGATTAGCGTCATCGGCATATAAAATAGTTGAGAGGAGTTAGAGCTAAATGTACATCATTTATGAACATGTTGAAGAGCAGTGGTGATAAGATACAGGTATTTTGGATTAAAATGGAGGAAGAGATATTGCATAGAGTGATTGAGTATTGCCTGTTGCAATCCATTGGAATGGTAAATTACGAATGTTGAAAAAATGAGTAAGTTTAAATAGGAGGAGATAATGGGGGATAGAATCGAAAGCGTTCGAGAAATCAAGGAACCGCCCCACTACGATTTTGCTATTTGTCATGTTGTTCATGAGTTCATAACAAGCTGTTCTAGTGTTCCGTTTGGGCGTAAAGCCGTATTGTGAGAAAGAGAGCAGATTATTGAGTATGTATATAAGAGGACAATTGGAAGTTGAAGAGTTTTTCAAAATTTTTGGCATACTAGGGCAAAATGTAAATTGGTTGGTAGTTGGTGAAATCGGTGTGGTTGTCTTTTTTTGGAATGACAGAACTTTTAGCATAGCGGATACAAACTGGATAGATGCGTTGACATATAGAAATGTTAAAAAAATAAGGAGAGGGGGTTGAGAACCCAGAGCAAGCCGAGTTTAGGATTATAGAGTAAAGGCCTAGGGAATCAGGGATAGGGTGGATTAAAAAAAATTATAATTGAAGTGACGACTTCTTTTACCGGGGATGAAAAAAAGCGCTGTGATTTGGAGGTTTAATTGTTGTGTAATCGTGGTGGAGGGGACGGAGTAGTAGGTGTTTGTGCTAACAGGGTTTCTAGAAAAGTTGTAAGAACAGTAGGATTTATGGAGTTTGAGTCTAGGAAAGGTATTTTAGGGGGCGAATTTCCATAAAATAGCTTATGTATCGATCTCCATTTGAATTTGTTGTTGGTAACCCTATTGAAGAGCTTGTTAAAGTCGGTCTTCTTCACTTCATAGATTTTTTTTTTGCGTACGTATTTGGAGAAAGTTGGCAAAGCATGATTGGATCTGGAGTTCAGGGAATGTTTAATTTAAGATATAATGAATTTTTGTGATTAATTAGAGAGAGATTGGAGCTACTAATCCATGGCTTAGAAATCTTGGTTTTGGGTTTAGAGGTGGGAGGACGTCGGGGGAAATATCTATTTATACCAAGATTAATGTGAGCTAAAAAGGAATCAAGTGATATATTAATATCCGTGTTGTGGTTTAAAATAGATGGCCAGTCGGTTAGTTCCAGGAAAGAGTTAAAAAAAAAGTGGCATTGTAAATATATGGCATTTTTTGGGAGTGATGGTCAAGGAATTTTGAGAGAAGGAAGTTGTGAAGGAGGGACTGGAGAAAGCTTGTAAAGATTGGAAGGTGGTCTGAAATGTGGCAATCTATTGAGTCACCATTGACGGTGTCTAGAGGTGATGAGAAGTATTGGTCGATAACATAAAAGGATTTAAAAGAATTTGAGAAATAGGTCGGGGAGGATATTAAGAGCGAGAGTTCAATCCGGGATGTTAGGTCAGTTAAGGAACTTGTATTTTGACAGGTTTTGGAAAAGTCAAAGTTGAAATCTCCTGAAATTATAATTTTTTTTATTAGAAGAGCTGATATCTAAGTGCAGAGATGAGAAGTGAGAAAAGAAGAGAGGAAAGGATCCTGAAGGTGGGCGATTGTCACGGAATTCGGTCAACATCATGAATTCCAGTGACGTCATCCATCGATACTGAACTCGTATCTTCCACCAAACGAAACTGGAAGATGGATGGCGAAACCACACACAACAACATCGGAGACACGCAGGAAGAACTAATCAGCATGAGCTGTGGGAGATTCAGTGAGACCAAGATGAGAGCCGCAGTCTTGGCAGTCGTTGTAATGGAGCCAATTGGATCGGACGGAGTAAGATCGACTGGAAGAAGGAAAGGGCAGCGGAGCCATGAAAATCGTTGCTATCCATAAGAACGAGAAGTGAAGGCGACGGAAAAAGGATTGCGGTTCAGCCAGTTTCCCGACCAGCAACGGCAGCGAATGAGTCACCAGCGTCGAGCGTAAACGACCCCGCTACAACGTTATCGCCAGCGTGGCATGATGTCGGCCCGAGAATGAGCGTATCTAAGCCCACCATTCCTAGATTTACGTCCCGCCTACCATTCTGGACTGTGGAATACAGAGCTCTACAATTGGTGACTGCTCAGTTTCGTGCTGGTGTTAATATTGGCTTGGTAAAGAGCTGTTTTCTCGAGACGGGTTACAGCAAAGCAAAACCCACATTTAACGTGCAAGGGTTATGGCCGTTCGGCATTCAAGCATACCTAGACCAGGGTTTGGGCTTTACATTAATAAGAAATAGTATGTAAAGCGGTACAAGAGTTGCCCTGTGCAGTTTTCCATGTGCCTTTAGCCGCGAATAGTGTTTGTGAGCTGTTTGGTGATAATTCTAATGTGTTCATGCTCACTGATAATATTATGCTATTTCTTTTTTGCTCTTTAGTTCTAAGGCCTGTTAAGTGTTAACAGAGTATCTGTCGTCGTCTGGCTTACTCGTGTGTAAAAGCATTAAAGTTCTTCCATCCTGTGCATCGGCAGCCGTTATTAGATGATTTAATTTTACGTTGTCACTACAAATTCGTGTAGTGTACTTCTTTAAGCTAGTGGTGGTGTATTTATTATCTACTATATTTGCGATGTAATTTTTCATGTTTTTATGTGCTAATTGATATAAATATATCCATATCTATTAAGGACGTTGAAAAATATACTGGACATTACTTTATAATTGTATCAACCAGCGTTTTGGTTATTCACTCTAAGCCTTTTGTTTAAGCAATCTTTTGTGAACGAGGCAATATTGATTATTACTGTTAGGACTTGAACCCTTTAACGAAGTTTACGGACTTGATAAAATTAGGACTGATTATTGTCTTTGTAACCGTTGTGTGATAGGAATTTTCAATTGATTTATTGGCTCATTTGATTATTGTCCTAATTAATAATGTTAAGTAACCGTACAAAGGATATTGGTATTTTAATATATCATTCTAACATTGTTTATTTTATGTTAAACATTTTGTGCATTTGATGATAATTGCTATTATATAAGATAGAGTTTAGAGAAATAAGAATTATAGTAGAACTCTATTTTTGTGTGTCTTTAGTTATACTTTTGTTGATTACTGTTAGTTATGCCTTTAAGATAAGTTTTGCTAAAGATTTATTTAATATTCTGCTATTTAGATATTTACCCATTTACTTGTTTAATAAAGGAGCCCGATTGGATGCTTTGAATTCTCACCTTTTAATTTGTCTTATTGATAAATAAACATTATTTACATTAATAGTGTCACCTGTCACTGGATTTATTTCCACTGCCCACACTTCTCTGTTACCTTACAAATTCATCACGTGACAGCAATAAAGAGAAATGAAGAAGAATTTGTTATTGATTAACAGAGTTAGGATTTCAAAATAGTCATTCTGGTTTTCAAAAAAGGAGATACCAATGATTTTAACAACTACAGACCTATTTCTATTCTGCCTTTCTTTTCCAATATATTTGAAAAGGTCTTCTTTATTCGCTTAAGTAATTTCATTTATTCTCATTATTTCATTTCTCATGCAAAGCATGGCTTTCGCCCAACTAAAAACATATCCACAGCTCTGTATGAAGTATCCGAATATATTAATATTCAGGTGGCTCAAAAAAATTGTATTAACTTTGTTTGTTGATTTTAAAAAAGCATTTGATATGGTTCCCCATGCTTTATTATTAAATAAATTAAATTTATTATATAGCATTAAAGGGCTATCATTGAATTGGATAGCTTTAATTCTTTTAGATAGACAGTATTCACTTAATGTGAATTCAAAATTTTCTCCAAATTTAATTAATAAACAGGGTGTTCCCCAAGGTTCTATTCTGTCGCCACTACTGTTCTCTCTCTTTATTAATGACCTCTCTGATATTAATAACAATGCACAATGCATATTATTGGCTGATGACACTACAGGGTCGGGACACATAAATACGACCACCTGCTCATATCCAGAATATCCACCTTTGGTGGCAAGCACAGCAGTTAGTCGACAAGGCAGAGAGTGAAGTCCTCGGAAAGTGATTGCAGGTATCTGGGACCATTTGGCGATCAGTGCATCCAGTAATTCCATCACCGCGCGTGGTGGAGGGTCCAGCTTGTGGAAATGGCAGTCGAGATGGTCCCACAAATGTTCAATGGGATTGAGATCCGGGGAGTTTGCTGGCCATGGGATTAACTTGAACTCATGCTCCTCGAACCAGTCGTGGACAATTTTGGCAGTATGGCAGGCAGTATTGTCCTGTTTACAGTTGCCATCACCCTGAGGAAACACTGTCGACATGAAGGTGTGTACCTGGTCTGCGACGATCGCCAGGTAACGAACAGCATTCAGTGTACCCTCCAGCGATGTCAGTGGACTCAGTCTGCCAACGATGGTGTCAGGATGCCTATTCTAAGATGCTTCCCGGTGAATTCTCCATCGTCCGTCCACTCCGTTCACCAGAAACTGCGACTCGGCCGAGGTCCAATGGCGATAACCCATTGCGAATTGGAGGCGTTTTCGGTGGTGCACAGGCGTGAATATGGGTGCTGTTACCATATGCCTGCTCCAGAGCCCCAACCTCAAGAGGAATCGTTGCACTGTCTTGGTGCTGAAACGCCTAGGGACCCTACTGTTCATTTGCTGTGTCAATTGCTCAACAGTGGCACGCCGATTGGTCTTGGCCAGGCGTCATTACCGACGCTCGCCTCTAGAATCGATAGTCTGTGGGGCCCCACATTATCTCTTTCGGTTGCTCAAAACTGTCTGGTTGGTCCAGTCGCAGTACACTTTCACAATGGCAGCCCTAGAGGAGTTCACAAAGGTGGCCGTTTCTGAAATGCTGCCCCCTGGCCCGATAGCCAATGATCATCCCATTTTGGAGGTCCGACAGGTTACTTGCTCTGGCCATGATGGTAATAGTTGATGTGTTAATGGATGCTACTGCATGTCTGCTGTTGTCAGCTTTTAATGATATGCAATGATTTTTCATCTGTATACCATGGGACGTTCCAACATGTTTGAGGAGAGGTGGTCATATTAATGTGTCCCTACCCTGTACATTTATAGCCTCAGCCGATTCCGAAGATCAACTTGAAAATATAGTAAACTCTTTACTAATTAAAACCTATAATTCGGCATTATTATGTCAACTTCCATTAAACCTAAACAAATCATACTACATGTTCTTTCAGCGGCATATTAAACTGATTGACTACAATACAATTAAGCTTTTCGTTAATAATATAATCTTATTTAGAGTCTCTTCCTATAAATATTTAGGTAGTTATTTTACCCCTGATTTGTCATGGAGCCTTCATATAAAATATTTAGCTACTAAACTATCTCATTCTTTAGGTATAATTTATAGTCAATCATCTTCCACAAAATATTTTACTAAATTTATATTTTACCTTAATTCATACAAATTTATGCTTTGGAATATGTTTATGGGGATCGACCAAACAGAAAAATAAAAATCTTATAATTAAACTTCAAAAACGTTTGTTACGAATATTATTAAATAAGCCCGTTATCTCTTCCGTTAGTTCAGAATTTCAAAACTTCAACCTATTAAAATTTGATGATCTTTATTTTATTCAGCTACCTCAATTTATATATAAAAATCACGCGTAACATATATAATATTAGAAATCCTCCTATGATAACCAGTCCATGTCATCACTATCTCACAAGAGAGAAAAAAATAGTAATCCTATTTTATGAAGTGAATTATTTTAGGAGATCAATTTCAATTTCTGGCGCTATCTGTTGGTCAAAATTAACTGTGGAACTTCGGGAGGCACCTTCTCTTCAATTTTTTAATCGTCATCTCCTTAGAAACATTCGCTTGGGCCAAATTACATCCAATTTAACTTCTGTTTACTGTTAACTGAAACCAATTTACACAGTCCGTTGTTTATTTTACTGTATTTATTATTATAATTACTGCTAATATTATTATTGGTTATGTTGTAATGTTTTTAGTTATTAAAAATTTATCATTATATTATTACTGTTGTTGCTATTGTTGTTGTTGATATTGTCGTTGCCGTTTAATGCCATACAAATTTATATAATTTTAGATTGATTTATAATCTTTTCTTAAGAATGCCCTGGGACACCCCCCCCCCTGGCCTTTTGGCGACTTTTTATTCTTTTGATACAAAAATTACTGAATTTATCTTATTTGAATTTTTCTTTTATATTGTTGTATTATGATTATTGCCAATTTATTGTTCTGTTTTTTTTTTTTTGTAAATAATAAAAAAATAATAAATAAATAAATAAGTAAGTAAATAAATAAAATCAGGAGTGCATGCAAAGTAAGAAGGGATGGTACTGTAATGTAAAGAATTCTGGATATAGATGACTAGACCTGCACCTCTTTTAGAGGGGCGGTGTAACACTTCAAAAGGGTAATTGGACAGAGGCGCGATGTCAAGTGGCGATTTTGACCTTGTCTCAGTTAGTGCTATAAGATGGCGTGGATATTGGAAGAGGGATAAGATGGCAAAGAGAGAAACGGGAGTTAGCAAGAACACTGCGTATGTTTAGATTGAAGATAAATAGTGGCGGAGGGGTTGAAATGTAAAAGTTTACCATGAGATTGTTTAAATCCGAGGTTGTGACTGGGAGAATTAGAGAAGGCATTAGGTTATTGAAGAGTGAGGTAGGCTGTTATAGGAGATAAGGTTAAAAGATAGGGAAAATAATAAAAGCTTAATAATAAAAATAATAATAATAAAAATAATAATAAATAATTGAAGTTACATAGCATAATACATCGACTGGGGGCAAAGCAATTAATAGAGAAAAGTTAATTGAAATTATGACTAAATAGATTGAAAAAAAATTAATATTTAAATACAGAATAACTGTAAAAAACAAATTAGAAATCGTTGATGTTGCGGATTTTGAAAACTTAACCCTCAGAGTCTTTAGAAAGTATCCTGCCACCAAAAGACCACGCGTTCCGTAGGCCTAGTTTAATTTTTGCTCCACGTGAAAGACGGTACAGAGATGGAGTTAAGTCATCAGCAATGTAGACCGGGAAATCAGCAATTTGATATCCTCGAAGCTTCTTGCGATTTTTTATTTTAACATCTTTATATTGCGATGATGAGAATTGGAGAATAATAGGCCGGATTATGGAGTCGGAACGTGGCTCGATTTGGCGAGCAGGGAGGATAGCTGAAGGGTTAAAGTTCACGTGAAGTTTGGTAGCGAAAACATAAAGACATTTTTCTTTAGTGGTTTGCATGGGAGATTCGGGTAGAACGTATATTCTTATGTTGTCCCTTCTAGTATATTGCTCGATGTCATATATTTGTTGTTGAACAATAGTTAATTGCAAAGAAGGGGGAGAACTGAAGAACTTTTCGGGGAAGAGTAAAGAGTGTTGAGGTTTGTTATGGAAGAATCTATGTTGTTGATACGGGAAGTTAATTCCTTAATGCGGGCTTCGGAGGAGGAGATACGGTTAATAATAATAGGATTGCTTAGTAGAATGTCTAATTTTTGAGTAAGGCTCTGAAAAAATAGGGATTCCAAAAACTTATCCAAAATGTCAGGATTCGAAAAATAGTCGGCAATGTTCTTTTCAATTGACCAAAGCATAGGGACGCCTCATTTAACTTAGGTGAAGAAGGAGAGTTAGCCAATGTTTGTCTTATTTAACTTGTCTACTTTGGGCATTCTGCAGATAGAAGGAGCCAGAACGGATCCGGTTTTGGCAGAAAATATGAAATATGTCGAACAGGCAAGTTGAGTGGTTAATCAGAGCTACCTCACTCAATGGGGGGATCAGCAGCAGAGGCTGTCGGGCATTATTTATTTGATATGGTAAGAAAAAGTAGATAAATGAAAACTTGACGAGGTATGAAAGGTAAGAAATTCGTAAAGGGGCAAAGCAAGAATATTTCCCAAATGATGCTCAGCTTTAGCCAAGAAGCACAAGGATATACGAAAGACTGGTGGCGGACGCAACAAAGGAAGAAATAAAGGATTGGCTATTCCCGGTCATATCAATGGTAAACGTAGAGGAGAATCTTTGTAAAAAATAAATGTTCTTATAGATGAAATAGATTTTAAAATCAATGTAACATACAAAAAAATTAAAAGGCAGCGATGGAATTCGGAACCTGTGAATTCAAAACTAAGCACAGTGAGACCTGGATGTATCATAAACTCTAGGTAATCAGTAACAGTGGGTTGGAGATAGTAAGTAATGATCAGGACACAGTTTTAGTGGGAGCCGGTTGAGCGTTTCATTCAACTGATATTTCAAAAAATTCTTTTCTGTTTATTGTTTACTAGCACAGGACTCGGCGTATTGGATAAATACACTTATAGGTTAAACAGAACAATCTCAAAAAGTTGACATATAAATCCAAATTGGTTAAATAATAACTCAATTAATACAACACAGAGCAAAGGGGCTATACATTCTATAAAAAGTACGAAAATCAGGAATTCTAGGTGATATAACTGGACCTTATGTAAACTCTTCTTGACTTGCCTCAAATTAACGCAATGTCGATCTGCACCACCAGCGAACGTCAGTGAATATTTTGGACCCAATTTTTTCTTGTCCTTGACGTAGAAGCTTGTATACCCTCTTGCTCTATTAGAAACTCCTTTTGTTCAGATGTTTCCAATGCCCATATAGCCTTTTCTCTTTTAGCTGCAGAGTTTCTCTGACCAATACTCGTTCTTTCTCTTTCCTTTCCAAACACACAAGTTTATGCCAGTCGTCTGGACGTTTGATAGGGAGCTCAAGTGAGACATGTGTGACTCCTTTGCCTCCTCAATAAACGCCGCCTTATTTATGTCCTGTCAGTGCAACATTTTCTGCTCATTACTAATAATTCTTGGAAACATTGGTGGCGGCATTTTTATTTCTGTTGATATCTCAGTTATCGTACAAATTCAGACTCATGTTCATTTGAATTATTTTGCTTAGAATCATCTATATTACCTCCCCTCCAAGTTTTTGACAGGGTTTCAGATGCACTGTGTATGTAGATTATTCTGCACACTTTGTAGTGTATTGTGATAATAACTTTTAGTGAAACATCCATAATTAGTAAATTATTTTTATTGTCTAAAATTAACTTTCGTCTTTTAGGATATCTTAAGTAGTTATGTATTAACTGAAATTCTTTGGATTATTAAATAGCTAACATTGCTTTTTGACAATGTCTTACTTTAGATGGTTACATTGTTGTCTTTGTTAATATACAATATTATTTTTTCTTTTGTTGAATAATATTTACATATTTTTCTTAAATTCTATTTACATTCAGCTTTTAATTACATATTTCTCTTTATATGTTAGTTTTACTTAAAATTTTAAAATTTGGTTGACTAGTAAGTTACTGTCTATCAATTCTAGTTTATTTAATATTTCTTGTGGGTAATATTTATTTAGCATAAACTTTATAAATTATTATTATAAATTAATATTATTATCATTTGTTGTTGATTATTGGTCTTACTCGGTAATTGGCTTTGCAGACTTTAATGCTATTGTATCTGTCGTTTGGTCATGAGATATCTATTGTTGGTCCGCGTGTAGTGTTTTGAGTTGTGTGTTTATATCATTGTTGGTCCTGAGATACTTCTTATTAATATGGGCTGCCATCGTTATGAATATCGGTAGTTATTATTTTTCCGAAATATTAGGTAGACGGTGACCTTCCTCATGCTTTGAAGGTCATGTGTGATAAATTTCATTAAGATCGGAATAAAACTGTAGATAAGAAACAAACCCACAAACCCATAAACAAACATTCTACTCTATATACTTACTAGCAGTGAATCCAGCATTGCCTGGGATAATTACACTTGCAGGTAAACAGAACAATCTCAAAAAGTTAAATTATATCTCCAAATTGGTTAAATAATTACTCAATCAATACAACACAGAGCGAAGGGACGAAAAATCCCCAAAACAGGAATTCTACGTGATATATCGGGGCATTATTTAAACTCTTCTTGAATTGCCTCAGATTAAAACAATGTCCATCTTCACCATGCGGAACATCACGTAGAAGCTCATATACCCTCTTGGTCTATTCGAAATTGCTGTTGTTCAGACGTTTCCAATGCCCATATAGCATTTTTAACTGCAGAGTTTCTCTGACTAATACTCGTTGTTTCTCTTTTCTTTCCAGACGCATAAATTTTTACTAGTCGTCTGGACGTTTGATAGGGAGCTTATGGGAGATTTCTGTAACCCCTTTGCCTCCTCAAGAAACCATGTGTTATTTATGTCCTGTCACCGCATCATCATTTTAATGCTCATTATTAATAACTCTTGGAAACGAACATTCAATCATCGCAATATCAGCATCTCAGTTTCCAAAATATTCACATTCCTACAGATTATAGCCAAAATGTATTTTTATGAAACGTTTGGATCTGCTGTGCTTCCAAATAAGCTAGGTGATTACCCGGGCCGTATTCGTATTCCGTTTGTTTTATTATATTTTGCAAAATCTTAAAAATAAAGACATCGAAACGCTTACAATTAATACAGTTAAACTTTATAATGAAAATTCGAAAAAAATATTTTTTTAATGTTAAAATGGAATGATCTCTACATGTGTGTCAGAGCTAGTCTAAATAATTTCTTCGTCACGTAATGTCAATTTAGATGTACACTTGATGTTGTTGCAATTCCCACTCTGCTCTCGATGGCTTAAAGCAAAACTTGGACATTCATCACTTTGTATAGTCTAGCGGTCGCCGATTCTTCTATTGACATGCTTGCCATTTGCTTAATACAGCACGGAGCTAAAGGACTGCTTTCTCTGTCGTATTTCCACTCTTTTTCAATAGTCTGCTATCTATCTATTATCTTCAGTTACTGATCATGTTTAAAATTTTTCAAAAATTTAAGTATTAAGAACTGTTAATTCTCTGAAAAGCCTGAAGAACAGGGATTTTATGCTTTGTTACAAATTGAAACTTTGTTATATTCGCCATGAGATATATATCTTTGCTCCATGCAGAGTGTTTGTGAATTGCGTGTTGATACTGTTGTCGATAACTATTGTTGCACAAACTTTGCCTTGCATTGTTGGTCATGAGGTACTTCTTTATATGCTCTGCCATCATCATGAATATCCATTATTATCGATAATTTTTTTTTCGAGATCTAAGGTTGACAGTGACCTTCCTCTTGCTTTGAAGGTCAAGTGAGCAAAATTTCATCAAGATCAGAATAAAACTGTAGTTTTGTAAAAGAAACATACCCACTCACAAACATTCTTTCCTCTGTATATAGATAGATAGAAGATCGAGATAAAGATTATAATATTTTTATGTCTTGACCTTTTTTAAGACATCCACTATTCTTTCCTTAATAGAAATGAAAATCTTAAATCCCAAGAATATTAAATGCATTGAATGAAACCACTGTATCTCCTAGACAAAGAAGATTACCTGATAATAAGTTTATTAAGGAAATGGATAAGGAGCAATTGTTCTGTGCATTTAACAGCATCTCTACGCTTATAATAATCAATTAGAATACTAATCATAATTGTAAAAACAAAGGAGGAGTTACATTCATGCCTTTTTTGTTTCCATCAATTTAATGGTGCAGCTTCTTATAAGCCAGGTGCAAGCCCAAAGTGTGCGGACTCTGGTGAGCATGTCTTGCATTAGTTTCGGGAGAGCTCCTTTGTTTACATGCGTGCTCAAGGTAAAACAAAAGACTAAAATAAACTAGCTATTACTTTTGTTCTATATTATAGGTATACCAATTAATTTTAAAGATGTCAAATAACAACTGCAGTATAGTACAAAACTTAGCACAGCCACAGGCACCAATATTGCTCATTACAATTTTGTTAAAAGACAGTAACATTTATAATTTAAAAGTTTTATAATTTTAATCTTCTTTTTATTAAAATGCCTTATTTTGAGTGTTTAGAGGAGATGTGATGTTAAATTTGCTGTTTTGTTTACTTAAATGCAGGCTTTAGATGCATTAAACAAAAAGGATCTAACAGAAATAAAGTCTTATGGTCGCCCACCACCACTCGTGGAAAGGGTAATGGAAGCTGTAATGATCCTTAGAGGTGCTGATCCTACTTGGGCAGAATCTAAACGACAGTTAGGTAAGATTTTAAACGTTTGTATTTAATAGTTTCAAACAGTACTATTTTAATTATTTGATATTACAGTGATTTCTCTATAAATGATGATTCCTCAAACTTAGTAGTACCATATTGTAAAGTCTGGCTCAAAAGTTATATTAGCACTTCAGCAAATTTTTTGACCATACCAAATAAAACAGTGAATAATCATGTTCACTGTGTGAACATATACATTACATATTTTCAAAAATAAATAGCTTTTCGTTTTTTTACAAAAAATTATTTTGAAATAATCAGTACAAAAAAGTGTCTCAAAAGTATAGAGACTCACCTAATTAAACAACAATGTTCAAGCCATGTTCAAATAAAATTACCATTGGACTTAATTACTTGAAACACTCTATCTTTCATTGATGAGATCAAGTTTTGAAGAAGACTTGGATCCAAATTAAACCAAACCATTTCGATTTCACTTTTCAATTCTGCAATGGAAGAGTACTGTCATCACTGCCCAAAGGTTCTCAATAGGATTCAAATCCGGACATTTGGCTGGCCACTTCATCACTTTGATACACTGTGCTTCAAACCACTGGTTTGTTGACTGCGATTTGTGTACACTAGCATTGTCCTGCTTAAAAATGCCATTGTTCCCAACCAAAAAAGACATGAAAGGTACCAAGTAGTTTTCTAGTGTTTCTTGGTACTTTAAGGAGTTTTGTCTCCCAGTCAAAAATGCCAAACAGGTAGTCCCATTGAAGGAGAATCCACCTCACACCATCGCACTTCCACCCCCTTGCTGGTTACTATAAAAGGATTCTGGTTCCTTCCTCAAATCATGCCAGTAAAATGCATTTCCATCGGGACCATCCAGGTTCCACTTCTTTTCATCAGAAAAAAATCACAGAAAGCCACTCATCTGTCCACGACATACGCTCCCGAGCCCATTCCAATCGAACTCTCTTGTGCTCCTTGTTTAGACGTGGTTTTGTCTTCTTCCTGGTGTAAGCAAGTACAGGATTTGCCTTAATACTTCTGTGTACAATATCTTTGGATATTTGTCCACCCAATTCACGTGGTATTTTCCGTAAGGAATTTGTACCAGCAGCAGCAAGCCGAAAAATCTGGCGCGCAATCTCGTTCAGTAGTGCTTGTTGGCCATCCTGTTCTCTTCTTAGCTTCACATATCCGTTGCTCTGCAATGATTTTGTGTACAACAGGCTTGGATCTTCCCATTTCAGCAGAAATTTCTCTGTCTTGCCATTTGCTGTCAACATCCAGATTTCACTTACATTGTATTTCATCTTTAGAAATGTCTTTTCCCAAAAAACGAAAAGCTATTTATTTTTGAAAATATGTAATAACCATGTTCACAGTGTGAATAAATAGTGTTTTATTTGGTATGGTCAAAAAATTTACTGATGTGCTAATGTGACAGTTTTGCAATATCTCTTTACTTTTGAGACAGACTTTAGAAGTAGCTTAGTGAGTTTCCAAGTTATCAAGGTAATTTTTGTTACAGGAAAAATTTTATTTTTTCTTTGTCTTTGCTTGGAATGTACAAGGGAGGATATGAAAATTACCTTAAATATTTTTATTGACACAATATAAATACATAACACTGAAAGTGCATCATCATTTTTCATTATAGACCACTACATGTTCAATGCATATATGCCATTGCTTGAGGAGGGAAAGATGTACAGTAGGCGGGTGCACACTTAAGTAGGTAGGTGGTGCTGACCCGTGGATCGTTTTCTCCTGTTTCAGCTGATTCTCAATTTTGGTCCTTTTGATTGATGATTGTGGTGCTGTTTACATCTGTAGAAAATTTGTTGCCAAATAAGGTTGCCATTATCATTCAGCATGAGTTTAAATGAAGAAAGTATGTGAAATACACTAAACGAGGAGATGAAAATCTCAGCAACCATTGTGTGAGATAATGTGCAATGATGAATTATCAACTAAACTGTGATATTTGGATCTTATAGCAGATTTCAAGTGGTTCTCAATGAAGTCACTATATGTCTCACTGTTTACTGTTGATCCTCTGCTCATGAAACTTTCCAAAATTATGCTCTTCTATAGCTCCCTACAAGCGTGAGAATGATTTCATTAATCAACAGAGTTTAACTGGCCAAAGCAAGCATAATCAGTCACACACGTCCCACTGACTTTGAGTCTCCTGTACTCTTTGTAATGATAAACAACCTTCCTCGTAATGCTATTTCATTCTAAGAAGAATATCCATTTTTTTTTACCTTTTATGTACAGAAAATATTTCACGAAATGCTGCTCAATCAATAAACCAGTAGCTAGCAGGGGTGCTATTTTCACAAAACTGCTCTACCTGCCTGACATTCTAGCTTTGTTCTCTCACCTCTTGGCCACTATTCAAATTTTGTAAACACATTACTGAGGTTACTTGTTGATCCTGCCTTGTATTTTAATGTAACGCATATATCAAAATTCTTTCTCAGACTTCAAAACTTTATATTTGGAAGTGTGTCCATGTTATGTATAAATCTAGTAGAGTTAAGAGATTATCGTGTCTAAGTGAGACGGAGGGATTAAAGGAATACTGTCTTCAACAAAACAATTTATTTACACAACTCTCCATGTGTTTTACAAAACTAATATTGTCAATTGGAAATAACTGTTTAAAGATTACAATAATCTAAATTTCTTGGCTTTTGATCTTTGGATCCCTGGGTGTTGGAGACAAGTGGATTTCGAGACCTGCTTCACTAACAATTCACTCACCCACGCTGGTGCAAAGAATATTGCAAATAATGTTGTCAAAATTTCGGTGGTTTCACTGTTGGTCGCTATCCAGGAACGTGATGACCCATAAGGGTAAATCGACCGATGGAGTTTGACTAAGGGAGAGAAAGTACTTGTCGTGTATTTTTATGAGGAACGAACAGAGTGAAAAGGGAATGAGATTAAATCATCGAATTTAATAAATTCAACTTGAACTTTCATAACAATATTGGTAATGGGCAAATAGGTAAATAAAGATAAATTTTGAAAACTTGTCTATCAGTCCAGTTTTGTTAATGGTTCCAATTATGGCTGGGTAGATTTCCAAGACGTATCCACGTTATCTCCAGGACGAGCTGCGAAGTTGCTTCACGGGGCCCTACTCGTCTCAAAGGAGATAAGTGGTTCCGGAGAAACATCCGCGTAAGTTAATGATTGGGTCCTATTGTTTGGTGCCACTAAATCGAAAGGCGGCGACCTATACAGGTTTGTCAACCGGGGCAGGTGAGCCTTGAGGAATAGAATGAATGATGTATATCTATTCATTAAATTTAATAGTGCACGGACTGCTATGAATTCCTCACTTAAGCTAGTTAATTTCTTCAGAGTTAGAAAGGGTACAATTGATGGCTACTCCGGAGTCCAAGCGCAGACATTAGCAGGGTGCCCCCACAAGAATACCGGCTATGTCAGTTGTGGGGTAGGTTCTTCAATTCTCTCGACCTCTCTTGGGAAATGTTTCAGTTCGGGATGGGCAACATGGCAGGCTATCTTAGAATCTGAGCACGTGACTGCTGTGCTGTTCTTGGAAGAGGGATCCAGTGATACACCTCTTGGAGTTTCCCCATTGAACTTGGTAGTCGATGACTCAAGGGCTAATCTAACATCGTTTTTGGGTCATTCCCTTGTTGCAGGCTGGAAAATTTTACTTTCACAGAATCACTCGCCAGTGAAGAGTTCGGTCCTGTTTGGCAATATTCAAAGGGCATATAATTATGAGAATTTTGTAATTTGACAATCTCATTTAATACGGAGGTCCTTCAAGGACTCCTTGGTTCCTCTCCTGGCACCCTGATGCTTTCAGACAGCAGTTATGCCTTGGTAGTGGCGTATTCATCGGCTCCTCACAGAAAGTCTAGGTGAAGGCTCGTGGCACTTGTCGTCGACATGGTGAAGTAGCACTCAACTGGGATAAGCATGGTCCAAGTAATGATAACTTGACTTCACTTGAGATGGGCCCATATGCTTTTCCTTTGTTCCTCAAGAACTTTCCTCTGGCACAGGTAGAACAGCTTCTATTCCCTTCCTAAGGTGACTCACATCCCAGGTGGGCCTCGACCACTGTCTTCTTATCATTCGAGTGGGTATCGGACTCCTCCATTGGCATCAGGTGAGAATCAGGCACTTTATGATTTCTGGATCTTCTCCTCCTCCTTTTATTTGCACCTGGAGGATTGGATTATCCAATTGCCTTCCTGCATCTCTTTCTCTCTCTTTTCCGCGGGTCCATTATGGCCGGGGGTGTTCGATCTCCTTGAATCATCTGTTTTCTGCTTTCCCCATGCCAAACCCTCGGAATCGCTACTTCTGTCGAATCTTCTCTTCCAAGTATTTGACAGTAATGATCAATGTCAATATTTCTAACCCTTGACTATTGATATAACGGCATCCAACATTGAGAAAACTTAATAGATCCCCCTTGCATTCTCTCTGCAAACCCTCAGAGTACTAAGTAGGGAAACTGCCGTTAGCTATGAGATGAAGACTTCCAATATGTGTGCAATATTCAGTCAGAAGAATTAAAAGGGCAGAAGTTTCCGTTGCAGGTAGCCCTGCCAACTCAATTAACACTAAGGGTACTGACACCGAGGTTTGGGGTTACCTCATCTTGGCTCCTTACGAAGGCTCCCTTGGAGTTGATTAGATGACACGGCATAACTGCTTCAGCTGACCAGGACTGAACATTGGGACTCTGTCTTAGGCATGAAGAGTGTAGTGATTTCCGACGAAAGTTCTCTTGACAATTATCTTAACTGCGAGCTTTCTTATGTTGTAGGATGGCTTTAGTCACGAAAGGAAACCTTGGATAATTAGGAACAAGTGTATTAATTGTAAAGTTCAATAATTTCATCTCACTAATTTGTTTTCCGTCAGTAGCTGTCCTTTCAGAAGCTGTCTGTGCTTTGAGGAATGACGATGATTAGCTCTGGATAAAGCTGTTCTTGTTAGGCAACTTCATCTATCATCGGATTCCGCATATTTCCGCGTGGACTCTAATTTCGAAGACCATGTGGTCTCGCTAAAGCAATCATCTTTTCCTCTGCCTGGCGTGGAAACTATCTTTCTTGCTTCTTTAGTGCTCCTCCTTTTATTCCATCTGCCTAGATTTTGAGGTGCACCCGCGCACTTAATCCGCCAGTAGTTATTATTTAATTTACCTTCTCTCCTCTCGCATATTCCATCTTTTGCTGGAGCGATTTCTTGCCAGGATGATGGGCTTGTCCCTTGCCAGCATCACGGGCTTGTTTCTTGTGGACCGGATGCCAGGCCAACAGACTTGAAGGCATTGTCACCATTGTCAGTCTGATGATCTGACAGTCATGTTGCAAAATGCTTAGAATTAACTCTACATTTCACATGGTAGCATATAAATGTCCAATGCTGCTTCCTAAAGCTACACTAGATGCTCATATTGTTTCCAGACTTGCTGAATTATGCCTGGTGTCATTTTATTTATGGCGGCTGTGATTTAATTGTTAAGATGGTTTAGATATTCTGACAGGGTAGGCACATAAACGTGATCCTTATTATAGCCCTCCTAAAATTCAGTCACATGAGGGTCATGATTGAAGTTCCATATCTTGACCCATTGCACACACGATCCAAAATTGTGATTCATACCTTAGGTTAAAAAGGTTTCTCATTGTTTCTGTTGATTACACATACTCAATATTAATAATAGAAAGGCATATTTTAATGTTTAATATTCTGTTGTGCACGCCCACCCACATGGGAGGGGCCGACTCAACGACCCAGGTCACCACCAACTCCGACGCGATGGGGTGCGAGAGTTCGAGACTTGTGAAGAGCAATATTAAGCAAGCAAAGGACACGTGAATTACAACAAGATAACTCTTATTTTATTTAAATTAAGATTGATACACAGCATTATAATAAAAAAATATAAATCATATCCGTTAGAGACTTATTATTAAATAGAATACCAAAATGCATGCTCAACAATAACATGCTTTCCCACAATATTACTTAATTTACTTTCAAATCAACAAGGTCCCCGGGACTAATTCACACAATAATAACCAACAAACTCTTAACTATCATCAAGGGCATAAATCTACTATTAACCCACTATTAACTAGTAAACAATACAGACGTGCTTTGTGTTACTTAACTTCTTTCTAATAACACTCCATGCACTTGCGCACGAATACAAGTGCTCACAGGGCTACATGTAAGCTCACCTCTACATATCATTTGGGCAAAACACGAGAGAGCATGGAAAGCGTCAAGCCTCCCTTTTTATTTTCCGTTTGCAAACGGCAGGGAGGGAGGCAGTAACCCCTTTTGTTCCACAATAACCAGACTCAAACACGCAGCTCGTTCCTCCTGCTCCTACCAAATAAGCCAACAAATGCTTACGCTATCCTTCGCTATAACGAAGCGCACTCTGGTAACGAGGGACTGCAGAGAACATAACCTTGCCATAACGCCTACAATATGCCTGAGCAAGATCTACACATCTTACATGACAATAAGTTCAATAAGGCCAACACTTATTATTCTAATCAGCCTTATTAAACTACCGATTAAAGTCAACGGACTTTTTGTAACAGCTCTGTTCAGCCGCTGTCGTACAGCATTAAGCGATAAACGCTTACCGTTACTCACTCAATCGACGCACTCGTCTTCTAAAACACTAAGACGGGATGGAAGGGGAAACTCACGGCAGTTATTCACTAAAGAAAATATAAGAACGATCTCACTGAGCCAGATGTCGCTTCCGAAGAACCATATTTTCTCAACTTAGACGATTACATCTGATTTGCTCCTGCTGCATAAAACGCTGCTTCGATAAATTGTTCATGTTCGCTTTACTCTGCATGAGACCGGACAAGCGAAACTCTCTTGAAGAAAAACACCTATTATGCTAACTTGACTTTTCCTATGTAAACACTGAAGTTTCTTATAGAATATCAAGTTAGTTTGTAGCTACCGCCCGATCAAATAAACATTTAAATCGATATGGCGGCGTTCCAAAAATTGCCGTCGCTAACAACGTCTTTTTCACGACTAACTTTTTCGAATCTTACAACAATCAATCACACATTTATTGTAAAACTTCTAGGAAAATACTCCTAATTATAATAACATGGCTGCAGCGTCATTAATCATTGTTACAGCCACCGTCAACAACATTTATCTCACAACAATGCTCTTAAGATTAGAACAACCGAGAGACAAAAAATACACCACTAGCTTACACCCTAAGACTACATTCGCACTACGAAACTAGTTCTATTTGTAACTAATTTCTTTTCTGGTTCCAGATGAACCAGTTCTAATTGAACACTAGTTTTATCATCCTCATGTTCGCACTGGAAATCCTGTTTAGAGGTGGAAATCCAGTTCCAGACACAACAAATAAATCGTGCCCTGGAATGATTAATGCTTCTTCATCGTTATTTAAAGATGGCGCTTTTTGTTTTCCAAATTTAGTTTCGCCATCTTTCCACTTTTCTTGGTTTGTTTGAGATTGAGAACACCGTTGTTCGGTAGCCATTGTGTATTTTTAATCCGTGATCGTATCGCTATTCGTGAAGACTTATGGGAAAACTACCCAGAAGTCTTTGCATAAATAAGCACTCTCCAGCCCCAGATCCAGTTTGAGAAACTGGGGTTGGAAACCGCAGTTGCAGAGCCGAAAGAACTAGTTCTTCTTACACCCAGTTTTGTTCGCACTTCACTGATAAAACTAGTACCTCTGATAGAACTAGTTTCTTTTGGCTAGTGTGAACGAGCCTTTAAACATAATACACATAATCAATAATCCTCGGGCTCAGTGTCAGGGCTCGAGCATTCATCATTATGCCCACACAAAAATAGAAGGGTCAGTAAGTCAATTCCACCCACCCCCCTTTATTTCCGCGTTTACTACAAAACTGAATACTCACAAAGAAAGAAAAAAATAACATCTCCCTAATTCATGAAATATCTTAACGAAGTTTATAATGGGCGCATATGACTGCAAACCACCCCCAAAATAAACACACACTGGCTGCAGTCACACTGTTATGTTATAAGATATCACGAACTATTTTTATAATACAGGGTAATTACAAAAGAACTTCACACTTTTAAAAATTTCTTACATCAAAGGTATTAAGAATATAGACACACCACATACGGATTCTTAAAGATAAACTCTTGAAGTTTATTGTGACACAGTTAAAGGTGTTCAATTTGCCCCCTGTCGTGACACGGCATACATCAATGCGGTAGTCGAATTCGTCCCAAACCCGCATTAACATTTCTCCATCAATCCCATGTATCGTTACCGTAATGCGTTCTTTCACCTCATCTAGGTCACGGGGAAGGGGTAGGGTGAAGACCTTGTCCTTTACATCATATCCATTGATGTATGCCGTATCACAATAGGGGGGCATATTGAACATCTTTAACTGTGTCACAATAAACTTCAAGAGTTTTTCTGTAAGAATCCGTATGTGGTGTGTCTATATTCTGAATAGCTTTGATGTAATAAATTTTTAAAAGTGTGAAGTTCTTTTGTAACCACCCCTTTTTATATATTTATGGTTTTTAGCCGTAATAAATCAATTAATTTTTACCAAACATCTATTAGACACAGCCATGGAAGTATTTTAATATTCAAAAAATTCTTTAATTATTATTAAACAACCACATTTTAAAATATCAAAATATTAAACATTTTAAAATATCAAAATATTAAACATTTTAAAATATCAAAATATTAAACATTTTAAAAATCCAATTTAAAGAAGTGTACAAATATCTGGTAGTCTTTTGATATATCACACGAGTAGCTAGTATCCACGTTGAACAAATATAAATAAATTTGTTTTAATAATGGTTTTCTTGAAGAATATTTATTGCGTTAGTGATATTACATACTGGTTTCGGCTATATAGACCCATCTTCAGTGCTTTAATGGTCTGTATGAAAATAATTAGGATGGCTGTATAGCCGATCCCAGCATGCAGTATCGATAATGAAATAAATGTTATTCAAAAAAAAACATCTATTAAATTAATACAGAGAAAGTCAAAATGATGTAACTTTACACTGAGTTAGCTAACTCATGGGATAGCTACTTAATATCTGGTCGGGCCATCTCTAGCCCTGTGGAGTGCAGCAATACGGTGTGGTAGTGAGTCTGCAAGTCCCTGGTATACTTCTGGAGGCAGTTGACACCAGATAGTCTGCAGAGCCAAAGATAGTTGCCGCCCGTTCGTGGGCGGATGATCCAGTGCCCGGAGCCTGACTTCAACAGCATCCCAGATATGCTCGATGGGATTCATGTCAGGGCTCCGGGATGGCCAGCTCAGTCGTTGGACCTCTCCTGCATGCTCCTCGAACCATTCGCGGACGACATTGGAGCGATGTGGTAGAGCATTGTCATCTTGAAAGACTGCTACGTCATCAGGGTGTGGAAATGTCAAAAACGGGTGCAGATGGTCTCCGATGAGTTGACGATACCGTGGACCATTCAATGTTTGGTCCAGGATAACCGGAGGGCCCATTCCATACCAGGAAAATGCACCCCAGACCATCACTGACGCTCCACCACCCTGCATCGCCACCTGTTGGTATGCGGGATCCATCGTTTCGTCAGGTCTGCGCCACACACGGTGCCTCCCATCAGCGTGGTGCAGTTGATATCGTGACTCATCTGACCATATGACGTTATGCCACTGTTGCAGAGTCCAGCCAAGATGGTTGGTGGCAAATGCACGCCAGAGTGTCTGATGACGCTGGGTAAGCATTGGCACCCGTGTAGGGCGACAGCTGCCAAACCCGAGGGCATACAGATTCCGACCAATTGTCCACCGAGAGACGTTTCTAGTGCGGCCAGTATTGAAATGGTCTGTGATTTGCTGCACTGTCGCGCTCCTGTCTCTCTGAATCATTTGTCCCAGGTGTCGCCAGTCACGATCATTCAGGGCAGCTGGACGCCTGTTGTGGACTGTGATGCCTTCATCCAGCCATTCTCGATGCACCCTGGAGACAGTTGAGCGGGGAAAGCCAAATTCCTGCACCACTGCCGAAATGGAACATCCCATGCGTCGGGCACCTATTATCATACCCCGTTCAAAAGACGTCAACTCATTTCTGATTAATCACTTATCCAAGCTTTTCCTACAACGTCTAATGGTCCATTCCCAGAATCCGTTACCCCTGTGAATTCGTGAGCCATGCCCATCAATCAATGTGCTTGCTATCCCATGAGTTTTGCTAACTCAGTGTATTCTGTAATGTCTAATCAATGTGTCATAATGTGAGATATGTGCTTCGAAAATTCAACATTCACAGTTTACTTTCCATGCAGTGCTAATGATGATAGTGGCATGCTTTGAAGATTTTGCAGGAGATAGACTATCGGTTTGATGTGTGTCTGCTTAAGCAAGGCGCTCAAATAGAATACCTGTGATGTGATGTGATGTGTTTGAATTAAACTTTGAACGTTAACCTATCGTATCACATCTCTCAACATACCATATGCTCATTAGATTTCACAGAGTAAACCTCTGAAATCGATCCATAATTTTCAGCATAATAAACTACATGACCCTACTTCTCTTTACAAATATTAATAAGGGGAAAGGTTCTTCTGCAAAATAACCTGCAAAATAAATGCTTAATGTTGCAAAGTAGAATCTCTTGCTCCTAACATTTATCGTACCTTGGGGCTTGTGCACATTTTTCGATTATATATTTTACATAATAGCTGTAGTTCCTTCTGATATATTAACTTTGTTAATGGTTCGAATTATATATGAAGGTAGTTTTCTATCTAGATAGTGCGTCTATAAAGTTCAGGAAATAGTTCTGGTTTTCTATCATGGAAAGAGAATAATGAGCAATTTGTGTCAGTGGTACAGACTTTTGTACACCTAAAAAAGTCCAGCTTCTGCTTAATCATCTCTAATTAGTTTTTTTAAAAAAAGTTTAAAAAATAATCTATTTGGATATATTTTTTCTCTTATAAAGGTAAAAATTACATTTGGATTATTTGCATTATATATCCATATATGCACTTCTCTATTTTTGTCAGATGAATGCGCAAGTACAATTTTTATAAACACGTGTATTGTATTTGTAAATGATCTGTAGACTTACGTTCTTTCGAATTACATCACACACTGCGGAAACAAATTAGTGACGTAAGTTGCGGTCTTAGTGCTTCAGAATTATCTATTGCATCAGAGTCATTAAGGATCCCAATGCATCCCACTGTATTAAGGATCTAAGAGATAAAATTAGTACTTCCCGCCTATGGTATATTTCATACACATAAATAATCAGCAAAAACCTGTTATAAATAAAATTAACAATAGCCACATGGAAAACTCACTAATCTGCACGTTAAGACTAACCAAAACAACTAGGTCAATAACATTAAGGACAATCATTGCAACAAGGTAAATGTCAAAAACCTCTCCAAGGTAACTAATTCCACAAGATGGCTACATGTTTTAGAAAGAAGACCAAAATTTATTTGTCCTAACCTAACCTAACCTAACCTAACCTAAATAACATACCCTCCCCTGATAAAAAAAACAAATAAGAAACAAATGCATTTCATCAATATTAGCAAAGAAAGAGCAATTAAATCCCAGAATGTTCAAATATTTATGAGTTGTGCCCTTCTTCCTGACTTGTTGGTTTGTACACCAAGGGTCCACATCCTGACCTTGACAGGTAAACAGGCACCATCAAACTAACTGCCTAAACCCCCCCCCACCCAACGCACTACCCTACAATATATGAAGGGCCCAAGCTTACACGAGTGCCAATGTGAGCGCAAAGCAGTTAAAACAATAAACCGATCACGAGGCAACAATGCCATTTTCACGCACACCAATTGCATTAGTGATAGCCTCAACAAACCATTTATTAAGTAAATTATTCATGCCAAGAAAAGCATTAAATATTAAGATTACAAAGTTTATTACCTAAAGGAAAAACAGAATCAAACCGCAACCATGGAAATAAAAACAAAAAACCCTAGTCATAAATAAATATCCCAACAAGATAAACACACCTGTTCCAACAACAGACTAAATTATAAATTGTAGGTTATCATGAGAAAAAATTCATAAGCTAACAAGCGAGTAAAAAGAAAAATGCTAGGGATTATCTTAGACCCCTTACAATATATCCTCTGGATTAGCAGTTTTTACTGTTATATAATAGCCATTATATAGGGTGTATCAGGTTCGATGGTCATAAAGTACCTAGCGTGGTTCAAACTTTCAGCATAATTTTCCTTATCCATTTTTCAAAATTCTCAAAAAAATGTCTGAAATCGTTATCCAAAGTTTGGCTATTATGACGTAATTTTAAGCCTTCTGGTTCCGAAGTAACCAGAAGTAAGCGAGTCTATTGACTCTGGTTCCTACCCTTTTATGAATGAACTTACCTTCAGCAGAGAGGGAGCCAGCAAAAAATTATGCCATTACGGCATGGTTGAATTACGTCAGAAAGCTGAGAATTACTGCAGAAAGCTTAGAGTTACGTGATAATAGCCAAACTTTGGATAGCGATTTCAAGCATTTTTTTTGAGAATTTTGAAAAATGGATAAGGAAAATTATGCTTAGAATTTTGCGGAGAACAATGCTAGCTACTTTATGACCATCGAACCTGATACACCCAGTATAATAGCCATAATAGCATAACCGTTTGTTTGTTTCAATTAAAAACAAAAAGCCTAAATCTAACCTCAAGATATTTAAATTGGCAATACTGCAATGATGGGGAATGTGAAAAAACTATTTTTAGGTCTGAAAAAACAATTTAGATGAAGATATTAAAATTATTTAAAGTTTGTCTAAATGGAAGTCGGTTGAAGGGGAAGACAGGGGATAGAGTTCATTTTGTTTTAGATTGAAAGGATAGACAACCACTTCTCCCTCTGCGCATAACGATTTTTGTCGCAAGGAGTCTAAAAAAAGGAGGATTGAATACAATGGAAAGCATTCCTGGAAATGTCACGGCTCTCCGTTGACACAGATCGGCCTCGGTGGCTCAGGGGTAGCGTGATTGCCTCTGATGCCCGAGGACGCGGGTTCGATCCCGGCCAAGGACGATGAGGATTTTTTCAGGGGGAAAATCCTGAGATAACGCACTTCCTTCGGAAAGGAAGTAAAGCCGTTGGTCCCGTGTAGTTGTTTGCCGGCTGCACGCTAAAGAATATATGACAAACGGGAATATATATCAAACGGAGTACTTTATATAAAAGTAGTCTCTGGTTCCCTTGAGCTGTTTTTTCAATTGCCCGAAAATGTGGAAATTGCAAGGCGAGAGGTTGGAGCTGTATGGTGAATTTTGCAGCGTTTCCCACGTGGACCTCTCCAGTTTTTCCTTAACCACGCTAGTGGTGTGGGGACAGGCATTGTCATATAGCAAGATGACCCATTCTTCAATTTTCCAAGTCGTTTATTCATTGCGATTCATTGCCATACAGCGACTAATTTCGTGTTGAAAAACCCCTTCAGATTTCAAACACCTGACCACACCACGCTGTTCATCATTTATGAGAGTGTCCATGTTCATCATTTATGAGAGTGTTATGGAGTGTCCATTACATCATGCAACCATGTTCAACCCAGTGTATGAGAGTATTAAACAACTTTTATTCTCACACATACGTGTCACTTTTATAAATAAGAGATGCCTGTGTCCTATGCATATGCATCGCGGATAATGGACCAAACCATTTTTGTGTGAGTTGGGTTAGCTCACTTTTATTTGACTCGTCCTCGTAATTATTAAACCCACAAGGTTATGAGTGCTATTACTGTCATGAGAGGGGGCGTTTTACACATGATTGCTGAAGAAAACCGAAGGGAATTGCAAAGTCATTTAATGATTATCCTGTGAAAAGACTATGCTGATGCATAAGAGTTTACACGTAATGAAGATATTCTTTGTGTATTGATACGTTACTGGACAACCTATTGCTATTAAATTCTTCAACGTTCATTTTGGAGCCCACTTGTAACATATAGTGTCCATCAGGTGAATATGCTAGTCCAGGGAGTGACACGGCAATTGCTAGTTGACACTGGTCCACATGTGTCATTTGTAGACGAACTGAAGTGTGATAGTCTTCTTTGGGTGGCTACTTACCCTGTGGACTTAACCACCAATTGAGTGAATGGTGGAGCAATGAACGTTGAAAGAGCTATCAAACTGAATTTTGTTATAAAGGCATTTACTTTAAAGATAAGCCATTTCTTATCTACTCTCTTCATGGGCGACTATACCCTGGAATCTTAGGAATAGACATGATACAGAATATCGATTTATATTGGTCTCCCCTTTAACTGTGTAAGGTTAAGCTCATAGACAGAGAAGAAAGATATCAAATGCCATATCAGTTCAAGGGAGAACAGTGGAAAAACGCACACTGGGAAGTAAATTTATGTGCATGCCAAAGCAGCAAGGTGGTAATTGGATCAGTCCATTTACAGTCATTGTAAGAGCAAGATGGATGGTGGTCATTCAAAGCAACCATTACAAGGACATGAAGGTGGTTGCGAGAAATTAACTTCGATTATGTACTGAAATGAAGAATTGGCATAAAGTAAAAGGCTCTAAGAATAAAAGTGATGGTGGACTAAGTTTAGAGTGTCAAGATGTAAAGAAGACCTATACAAGAGCCAACGTTGGTTGCCAAGTTGGAGTATACACGAGGGTCACCACACCTAAGAAAAGTGCAAGCTATGTTAAGAGTAAAGAAAATTGGGCAGAGGGTAAACATAAGGCAGGAATGGATTAACACAATCTGCTTGCTCCAAAACCTGGTCCTTCTCCAAAAGCAGAGTTCCAATATTAACTGAGGCAAAGATCTGTCCTGATTATTTTCTCTTATATCAATGCAATTTTCTCTTAATATTTTAATTATGCTATAACGAGATTAATACAAATGGTTGTTTGTGAATTTTTATATATACTAATTAATGTTATCATAGTGTTATTTTTCTCATTGTTTATTTTCTCAATATTTACAATAACACTATGATAACTATTTATTTAGAAGGAAGATACATGTCATCTCAAAAATTTTCAGAGGTCATAAATCCATTGGAGATATATATTTGTTTTTATCTTGTATTTAAAATCGTGATGATTCTTTTAGTTGAATATAGATAAAAGAATGAACAGTGTTGAGTGAGTGTTGCCATATAAATGAAAAATGATGAGGTAGACTGGAAAGATTTCAGACTTAAATTGATTTCATATTCCAACCTGCTGAAGCAGATCTTCGTGAGGAGGAAGGATAAGATGTATCTCAGAGTCTTGTCGAGAAGTCATGGCGATTTGGCTTTTAAGGAACTAGCTTTCAGTGAGCGATTCCACAACTGGTGAGTAGTTAATCAAGGCCAAAGGTGACAAGGAACTCTATTTTTGGAGATGTTTATTCGATAATAAAAAATTTTTTTTAATATATTAATTCAGATTCTAAATCACCCAGGTCAAAAATGGAAGGCCTGAAAAGAGAATCATCATAATTAATCTACAATATAAACCAACAATATACCTATAAATAATAAAGAGGTGGAGGGGACATACAGGCAAGGCCCATCTGGTAGCCCCCCTCGTTCAAAAAACAATAGGAAAAAAAAACAGAACAAACACAAAAAAAGAGTTAGCGGAGAGAAGAAAAAACAGGAAGACAGGAAGAGGAAAAAACAAACCGTTATAAAAAGCTAACAATATCGCTAGGGGCTAAAGAAAGTAACCATGAGCGTAACCGAGATTTAAAATGAGATAACAAGTTAATATTTGCATAACTGGGCAAGGCTTTAGAAGAATTGAATATTGGGCTTATGGTAAGTGAAATGGAATGCATATTGGGGTTCAGTTCCCAGCACGGTTTCCTGAAATGTCAAGAGCTTCAATATGTCATGATGTGGGTTCTGTCATCTTTGATTGAAACTGAAACTTGTTTTTGAAAGTTTCCAAAGGCACATTTCTTTTTTGGAAAGGCCTCCTAGCAGTATTAATGTTCAGGGTTTTTCCAGTGTTTATTGACCCTGAGATAATTCAGCAACACTGTTGATTATTAATCATGAAAATTGAATGGTAATGATACCATGGAGTTACTTCATGTACGAATAACAATTAATGATTTAGATACTTAATGTTGGTTTGTAAGAGACCATTGAAAATACTTGAGCAGGTATTGTAGTGCAGCCCAATTTGAACATTGTTGATCAGGTGGGAAGGAACTGTTAAAACCAAGATGTGTATTGTAAAGAAGCTGACTCTGTAATTTGCCCAAAGTTTTAAGAGAATTAATATATTTTTGTTAAGTGTTTCATGTGTTTGGGATTCTTGTTCTGGTAATTTCAAGACATGTAATTTATACATGTACACTGGTGGACAAAAGTTTGCGGTAGGTGTGTTTTCTAAGAAAACAATTATTTAGAGATTTTATTGTTATGGCACCTTTTAAGTTACTATTGAATATATCATAATTGACAATTGAAAAATTGATCTTTTAATTTGTTTTTAAGTTAATGCAAAGTATGCAAACCGAACTGGTCAAAAGTTTGGGGTAACAGGTAAATAACTGCTATTTTTTTACAGTAAAGTGCATGAATATTTGTCCATTGATTTTTTGGAATGTGAAGAAGTGTCTTAAGATGATTTCTGATTGTTGAAAAACGAAGGAAATTCATGCATTGTATGCTCAACACAAGAACTTCAAGTGAGAAGCTGAAATTCCTGACGTTGGCTACAATACAGTAATCAGGGCAATTAAAATTGAAAACAGGAAGACAGGAAAGAAGATGGGAAACCCATCTGCACTTACAAGACGGACAAAATCTGGCATAAAACGCCATGGGAGAAGAGAAATTGCAGCTGGCCACATTGTAAACAGTACGCGCATCGAAGTAAATCTTGATTTGAAGGCTTCAACCAGAACCATAAGGCGTGAATTGCAGCGTGAGAACTTTCACTATGAAGCTATTGAAAAATCACTACCATTAACACCAAAAAATAAAATAGCAAGACTTCAATTTGCTCAGAAACACATCATGAGAAGACTGATTTTGGGTCGGTGGTATTTTCTGATGAAAAACGATTTTTCCATGGATGGACCCGATAACATGTGCAGTTATGTTAAAAAACAAGGCCAAAAACCAATTGCTCTGGTCAGAAATAAGCACCAAATGGGAGGAGGAGATGTGATGCCATTAGATGCCAATTCAAACACGGGTCACCTGAAGATAAAAGTAAATTGTGGGCAAATATACGGCAACCAATACTTAGAAGAACTTCAAAGCACATCCATTCTTTTCTGCAAGAGACACTACAGACAAAAACAATGGGTGTGGCAGCAAGACAATGCATCTATCCACACAGCACGAATTTTTACTGAATGATTTTCCACTAACAAAGTTTTTCACCATTAATCTGTACATTGTCTTCTTTATGGATTCATTCCATATATATTTCTGATTATTTTCTTCAGGTACATATAGTTTTCAGTTTGACGTGCATTTTAGAATCAGTAAATATGCCTAAAAACTTTCAAAAGAGTGTGTGGATAATATCTTATTAAAACATTGGGAATAAGCATGTTTGATATAAACTCTTCTGAATCCCCTTTTTATATAAGATAGTAAGATAATAACCAAAAAATAAAATGAATTCAAATTTATTTATTATTTATTTATTTATTTATTTATTTATTTAATCTAAAGAAAGATACAAGTCGTCCTCCCAGGGCCAGTATGGCAGGGGCCGACGAGGTAGGAACTTTGATGGGGAGCAAAGAAACAATACTTGATGATTAAAAGTTAAATTTTAAGGAGAGAAAGTGTGATGAAAGGAGAGGAAAATTAGTTTGTTGGGAATGTTAAAAAATATTTCTTTAGACGGTATTTGAAAGTTGCAGTGTTTGGTGATGAATGGCAAGCTAGGGGTAATGAGGACCAGAGTCTATTCCCGGCGATGGAGACACTTTTGAGTTGGAAGTTACGTCTTATGTGAGGGATTGGCAGGGAAACAGAATATCAGGTGTTATAAGGGGCTCTAGTAGTGGTCAATAACTGTTGGAGGAGGGTAGTAACTATGGAATTGTTGTGGGCTTTGTATATAAAAGTTGCTAGGTTAATATTGTAAAGTTGCTGTATGGGAGTTATGCTCACTGAATTAAAAAGTTGAGAGACTGGGATAGGTTTACGAACTTTTAGGAAAATGTGTATAAACCATTTTTGAAGTCTAAATAAGCGCAATAAATTAAATTTAGTAGTTGATCCCCAAAAAAGGAGGCCATATGAGAGGGAGGAATGAATTAAAGTGCATTTAATGTTATTTGATAACCAAAACCCTCATCTCTTGCTTAATAAACCAAAATAAAGATCAAGGACTAAAATGTTATACTTTCTATCTATACTTGCAGGTGATCCCAATTTTATTAAGCAATTGAAAGAATTCGACAAAGATAACATCCCTGATAAAGTCCTGAAAAAGATAGGTGCGTACTGCGCTGATGCAGAATTCTATCCAGAAATCATAGGCAAAGTATCAGGTGCTGCACGATCACTTTGCATGTGGGTTAGAGCAATGGAGGTATATGGCAGAGTTTACAGGTAATTACAACCAAATTTTAATTCCTTTAAATTTTAGAAAAAAATACCTTCAAAATTTATAGGTAGTTTTATTCCAGTTGTTTTTAACCTCTGCCCTATGAAACCCGGCAAAAGGCAGCTGGGGGAGCAATCTTCATATATGTTCCATGAAAGCAGTGAAAAATGCCACGAGCTTTTACAAAAATCCTTGTTGAGGAACTCAGCGGAACCCAGACATTTCCAGACCCATCCCCTCTATTTTTAATAATAGTTGTTGATTTAAATTAAGGAGTTTTCTAACTGTTTTTAAATACTTGTTACTTGTTGTTGACATGGAAGAAAGTGTTGATTTTAAAAGAGCACTTTTAAAATATTTATCGTTTTTATTCTTAATTTAGCATTGTAATATTATTATGAAGCGATGAATTTAATTATCAGTTATTGATGAATTTAATTATCGTCACAACTTTAAAAGCACATATCTTTATACTTTCTGGGTGTTAATTATTTATTATTATTTATTGTTTGTTTCCGTTTGTGAGATTAATTTTCTTATTCTAAATTCATATCATCGTGAACATCTCTGAGCGGAGATAAGTTTTCGGTATCGTGCCAAAGGAAGATGACCAAAAAGAGGGTCGTATTCTCAACAAATACCGGGTGGGCAAGAAATAACGTGAGGTGTTCAGAGCTCGCTAGCGGGAATTCTATTAGGCCAAATGCAGTACATTTTGGTGTATATACTTAGTGGAACATACAGTTTCGATTTCTGCAAAAAAAATAATACCAAAACTCGCTACGGGGGGCGCTTATTTCAAGAAAACAATGAATACCTAATTGTCAAATGAACAAATACCGTACAAACCAACTTTAGTAACAACAATAAACAATGTTTTATTTTTAATTGCAAATGTGTTTCAATATGACCACCAGTGTGCTGTTGCAGTAGTTGCATGCGGTACACATTTTCTATGGCAGGTCGCAGCATATCTGCATTAATTAGTCTGATATATAACATTATTTGATCCTTTAAGTTTGAGAGGTCAGAAACATGTGCTTGATACACAAGGCATTTCAAATATCCCCATAACCAAAAATCATGAGGGATGAGATCAGGCGACCTGGGTGGCCATACCATGGGAAATGCACGACTAATTATTCTGTTGTCTGAAAAACGTTCTCGCAAGATCTGCTGCACATGACGTCCGATGTGCGGTGGCGCACCATCCTGCATAAAAATGGTAGAATCCAGACAACCCTTTTCCTGCAATCGTGGTATCACAAAATTCTCAAGCATATCGGCATACCTGGCAGAATTGATGGAACAAGTCACCGGTCCACGGGGACGGATTTCTTCAAAAGAGTGCGGGCCGATGATGAAAGAAGCAGTAAAGCCGCACCATACTGTTAGTTTCGGTTAATGCATAGGAGTTGGCAGACACACTTGTGGATTTGATGCAGCCCAAATACGGCAGTTGTGGGTATTGATATCACCATTCAAATAAAAATGTGCCTCATCACTTCATAAAATTTGCCATGGCCATGCATCATCCACTTCCATACGTACTAAAAATCTCAACGAAAAGTCAGTTCGGGTACGTTCATCTCCAGGAAGCAATTGTTGAACAGGTGTGAGTTTATAGGGATAAAATGTCAATATCTTATGCAATATTTTCCTCACCGTCGAATATGGGATATCTGTTTAGCGTGCTATTGCGTGTGCACTGCTGGTACCCTGCAGAGTAGTCATCTCCTGTTCCACAACAGTAGTTGCAACTTCTTCAACGTGTTGCTGCCTGATTCGTTTGCGTCCCCGGCCTGGTGGCACTCCTAGAGTTTCGGTCGATTCAAATCGTTCAATCATTTTCCGTAAGTTAGTTATGCTCATCGGTCCTCTTCGTAACGTTTTCAATCGCCGGAATTCACGAAGGGCAGCACTTGCATTGTCGCTCTTCTGATAAAACAACTTGACTAATAACGCCCGGTCAGGCAGAGTAAGCGTCATCATCAGGCCATTCGTTCGTGAATGATGGGAAATCCTCAGCCTTGCCTTTTATCGTCATGATTGCTCAACACGGAACGCGCTTATGCAAATGTATATCAATGTTTTCTTGAAATAAGCGCCCACTATGGCGACTTTTGGTATCAATTGAATTATAACATATTTTTCTAAATTTAAAAAAAACATTGAAACATTAAAATCATACATTAACATTAAAAAAGTGTACAAAAAGGAGATTAATAACATTATTATAATATGTTGGCTTAACATTTTATAACTATTGTGATTTAAGAAAAATATAAAATATGAAATTCTTTTGCCAAACAATAATGATTCTTTGATAAACTACATCATACAGAATTGAACTTGTTGTGCTGGATAACACTGAGACATCCATCTCACTGTTCCCCAAATCATTTTGTCTCACTATACATCATATGGTTTAGTTTTTCAAGTCTGTAGAAGTTTCCATTTCATTTTTAAATCGCTTATAGATTTCAGAAAGTTTAATGAATAAGCATTCCATATATAGTTATATTTTTATCATATGTTATAAACATGGTGAACAATGTACTATAATTGTCAATCAAGAAAATTTACATTACTGACCTTAAGTTAAGCATGTACAGTTTTCTTGAGCCTGCAGGGATCCTAGAGAACTGAAACTAGATGGGTGCATAGATGATTAAATTCACCTTTTAGCTATGGTAGCGATAGTTGCTGGTGATATCTTTTCTGGATACTACAATGAATGTCTCACTGTTCCCCATGTCTCATTGTCATCTGCTCTCCCCTACTCTTTTTTTTACCGTTAGAACTTTCAAAATATTGATTTACAATGTCTCTAATAATATAAATTGGCAAATTACTTAATATATAAAACAGACTCTCACGTATGAACGTTTAGATTGATTTCTTTTCAGAATAGTGAAATTTTTTAGAGTGAAATATTTGCTCTTATAACTTTTAAAATGACTGTTTTAATGTCTTACTGTGAAATATTTTGAATTTATGCTGAAAATTGTTTGCATTTAAGGATTGAACTTTATCTATGAACCAAGAACTCATGATGTCTTTTATAATGAACACTTTCAGAACTGAAAAGTTTTGTTTCTTTGCTTAATTGACTTTTATAGTTAACTCTCATTGGCATAATATTTATTTATTTATTAAGAAAAGAAATACAACAGGGCACTTCAGGGCCAGTATGGTCAAAGACCGATTGGTTAGGTCCCTGTGGGCACGAGAGGAGTCCTGTAATTATACAGTTACTTAAGAACTTTAAAGCAGCTGGGAATATCCCTGCAGCTAACGAACAGTTTAATATTGCCGAGAGGAGTCGCATTACAAGGTTGGTCACCTGCATCTACACGAGCATAAGCCGATCCCGATTTTTGATCCCAAAAATTGAAATATGGTATGACTAGAGCATAAGCCGAGAGAAAAAAGGGCAACACTTGAGAGAAAAACAATTTATAATAAAACACGTCTATTACAAGCAGTTTTTGTGTAATTACGAGAAGATTAAATTTATAGTAAGCTAATTCATGGTGTGGGAAAGCCATCAAACATAGCCTCTTCTTCATCTGACTGTCCAAAAAGTTGATGAAAATCTTCGTTGTCATTATCTTCATTCTCGTTTTCATCGGCCTCACTTTCATTATTTTTGTTTTTCGAAGCGATACAATAATTATTTACTTATGTAATGATAGATATTCATTGTAATTGTATTAGCTTTCTTTATAAAACATTCTTGGACGATTTTCAAGATGAACTTGGTATGAACACAGTGACAGTTTACCAAAGTCGGCATCAAATTGATTTCAGGATTTGACTTATACATTTGCTTTTTACAATGGAAAAGTGGATGAAAAATTCAGGAAAAAACTTGAAATAATGCACTGACTAATATTATTAATATTTTATGTATTGTATAATGTAGCTATTGTAACATTCCTAAGCGGATTGAACGTTATGGGTCCCCTCTACTTACCTCTCTCATACTCATCTTTGAGAAAATTCCACTTATAATGTCAATTTCCCGAGAAAGACTTTCCTGATGATGGCGTTTTTCAGATTGCCCCTCCAAGAATGGAAAATCTTTACCCTTTAAGAAGAAAACAATGGAAAAAGCAACAGTGTATAGAACAATAAACATCGCGATACGAGAGATCTCTACAGTTGCTCATAACGACAAGATAGAAGATACAGAGAGCTGCAATAACGAAGGCCGCCATATGAATAAAATTAATGCAGAGAGTAGAGACGGGCGAAAAAGAATGATCGTTTGTTGTCGTACCCTACATGGATAGGTCACCGGGGACGGCCCAAGGAATGAAACAATCAAATGCTGCCTTGCTTTACATAAATCCGATATGGCGAAACATTACTCGAATTTGATAAAAGAAATAGTAAATGTGATTCAATGTACTGAGGAAACCAAGAAAGCTCAGCGAATGCGAAGTAACAGTCTTTGACGTGCGAAGAATTGCGTTCCACAGAATCGCTGTTGAATACCCCGACATGGCCATAATGAAAGTCATTACTTTAAAGAAGAGAGACACGAATCTTTCGACATGCTAAATGTGCGACAAAAGATGCAACAGCGCAAATGTATTAGGTTCTGTAAAGAATCATAAAAGGAAAATTGCGCAGTAAGTTTCCTACTAACATTCCCAAAAAGATCCAATTTCAGTGCAGAGTTTTTGGTTCCCTCCCCTGTCCCTCCTATTATTATCAGGTTAGATATTAGTTCTCCCCTACCCTTCTTACTTGTTTGCGTGACCCCGCTATGAAAAAACTTTGAGGAGCAGAAGCACGTTAAACGCTGATACCTACCAAAGTAAAGGATTGCCTCACCTGTAAAAACAATAAACGTTAACATTAATTCCTTAAGTTAAAGTTTGTCCATTTCCTCGAAAAGGAGTAAAATGGGACTCATAGAAAACCAGTTAATTAAAAAGATGGCAAACGAAAACTTGTAAGAAGAAACTCGTTAAATATGATTTTAAGTGACTTATACCTCTTCTTCTTCTTCATCAGCCTATTCAGCCTCTTTAGGTGAGGCCTCTCATGCTGAAACACTTCTGTTTCCCTCTATCTTGAGCAACTCGCTCCCACATTGGCCCAACCAATTCTACGACACCGTCTCTCCAGCGCAGCTTGGGTGTACCTCTTCCTCTGGTTTCATCCAAGGGGGTCCAGTGTAGACAGAGCTGTTACCATTTATTATTGCGGCCTCTGACCACTTGGCCCGCCCATCTTAATTTTGCCCTCCTATATTTTTTTGCAGTATACACCTATATCTATAACTGTTGTCTGGCGTCTAATCCAGACGTTCTTCCTATTTGTTTGTCAGCTTCCAAACCTCTGCCCCTTAGGCCATAGCGGGAGGACACATTGGTTAAAGCACTTACTTTTTAATGCTAAGTTGATCCTAGTTCTGAATATTGACAACAATTGATGAAACGCCAACAATCATAGCCTTATACGTCGTTTTATTTCCTGCTCTTGGTTACCATCTGATCAGATTGTTTGTCCTAAATAGACATAGCTTTCGACCTATTCTATTTGTTTTCCATCTAATTTTATTTCACATTTGTCAGAAAAGGCAGTTCATAACTTTAGTTTTTGCAAAATTTATTTGCAGCCCGCTCTTGATGCTTTCGTTTTTAACTTCGTTTAACATTTGCTCCAGCTCTTTGTGGTCATTGCGGATAAGTAGTACGCCATCTGCGAACCGTAGACTGTTGAGTTTTTCTCCCTGTATTGTGATCCCGACTTCGCTCCAGTTTAGTCTTGCGAAGACATCTTCCAAAAGAGCCATGAATAATTTAGGGGATATAATATGCCCTTGTTGCACGCCCCATTGTAACTCGAGCTTCTCACTTTCTTCCCATAACATAATTGTTGTGACAGAGCTGTAGTAGAACTTTTTCAGCATATTTTTGTAAAATCTGTTGACTTCTTGGTTTCTAAGCGCTGTTAAAATGGCTTCTGTTTTGACACTATCAAATGCCTTAGCATAATCAGTAAATGCCAAGTATGCGATATACGTTTACCTTTTCAATAAGTTGATGCATTGTGAACAGATGATCTGTAGTGCTGAAGCCGGATCTAAACCCAGCTTGCTGACGTGGTTGATGACTGTCCAGAAGGTTAGATATTTGTGTGCAAATAATTTTAGTAAAGATTTTGTAAAGAGTCGGCAGCAGAGAGTTTGGTCTGTAGTTTGCTATATCTGCTTTATCTCCTTTTTTATAGAGAATAGTCATGACTGTTTTTTGCTATTCCTTCGGGAAGTTTTGTGTTTCCAGACACCTGTTGAATAGAGTCATGATCCAGACCAACAGGTCCTCCCCACCGAACTTCAGCATCTCCAATGTGATGCCGTCCGTTCCAGGGGCTTTTCCTTCCCTTAACTGTTTCATTGCGAGGATTACTTCTGCTTTTAAAATATAAGACAGCTTATCATCATGCTTTACATCTTCATCTTCATCTTCTGATTTCACTTGGTCTCGCGTAGTATTCTTATATAAATTTTCATAGAACTTCCTCACTATTTCGATGATTTCTTTTCTATTACCTGTGATGGTTCCATCTTCTCGTTTTATACAAGAGATTTCTTGCCATCCTGTTGATATTTCCTTTTTGAGATAAACGACTATGCAGTGAGTATACAGAAGAGATAAGCGAAAATAAAAACAATAACTTACCTAAATGTTATCATTGGCTAGAAAAATAATCGGAAAATAACGAAAGAACGTTAATATGCTTTGAATAAATGGGATAGATGAGAAATCTTTTAGTATTTCTTGATGACAAAATAAACTTAAAATGCCAGTATACCGAGAATCACAGTCCACATTGAAGCAACCTTTAAGAAGAAAAACATTAATGAATGATAGATCTTGAACTTGAATTGATTGAGTTTAAAAAAAAAAATAACTTACCAGAAACTTTGATCTTTGCTTTCCTTTTCTCCTTGCTTAAGAAAAATGAGTTTATTAATTGCGTTTTATAGCTTTCTGGTTTGGATATTATTGAAATATAAGCAATAAAGAAAATGTAAGAAGACAGTATAAATACGTTAAGTGTACCTGTATTACTGTATGACTAAGAATTTCCTTACAAATAAAGCCCTGGTTATTTTTGCATCAGACTTAGAGTAGTCTGTGTGCGTTCTTAGTTTATATATATTTTTGTATGATTTCTCTGATTTAGGTGAGAGAACTGAGATTGCAGACCTATAGAAGTGGAAACTAGGACTCGGGTGATATACTGTATGAGTTAAATGGAAATGATAAACGTAAATGGCCTAATACCCAGCATATCTACAATTCAATTATTTTTTCAATGTCGTTCTCTCACTCTTTTTTAAGCAGCCACTTTCTGTCCAAAAATACCTCTGTGCCGGCACAACCCTGAAGATAATAGACCTTCTGGATATTTGTACAACATCTATTTGTACAACATCCTGTAAGGTATATTAAATTATTTACTAGTGCTTGGCGATATTATCGATGTTAGCTTATTTATCGATGTTCAAAAAAATTTGATATCGTATATTTCGATATTCTTGAATCTCCGATTTTTCGATGCTCCATTTTGAATTCAGTATCTAGTGAACAACTGTTTACATTAGAGTATTGGTGTATTGCAGTGAAAGAACACGGAAAAACTCGCTGGTTTTGTTTGAAGCCCTGCCCCCAGTATTTTTTCCAATATGACCTGCAAGCCTTTTAGGGATTCTCATTATGCTGCAAAGAGTGATTAATTTTATTATCACGGCAACAGTAAAATTTTATTTTTGTTAAATTTATTTAAGCAGTGAAAGGGATCTATTTATTTTATTTATTTACTAGAAGAGGTACCCGGCGTTGCCCGGGATAATTACACTTGCACAAACTTTTCCTTTCATTGTTGGTCATGAGATATTGATTGTTGGTTCATGCAGTGTGTTTGGGAATTGCGTGTTGATACCATTGTTGCAAAAACTTTATCTTGCATTGTTGGTCATGCGATATTTCTCATTAATATGCCCTGCTATAACCATGAATATCGATTTTTTATCAATAATTATTATTTTTTCGAAATCTGATGTAGACAGTGACCTTCCTCATGCTTTGAAGGTCATGTATGCGAAATTTCATCAAGATCGGAATAAAACTGTAGATTTGTATAAAAAACGTACAGACCCACCCACAGACAGACCCACAAACATCCTTCTTTATATATATAGATAGATTTTTTATGAAATCTAAATGGATTAATAAATTCGTTTATATTTTTTTGTAAGGACCAACAATGCAAGACAAAGTTTTTGCAACAATGGTATCAACACGCAATTCACCAACACTCTGCACGGACCAACAATATATATCTCATGACCAACAATGCA
>JAHWFO010010230.1:75243-95646 GCA_023313115.1 Rhysida immarginata
CACAGACCCACCCACAGACCCACAGACGCACAGACCCACAAACATCCTTCTTTATATATATAGAAGATTTTAAGGTTTTTGAGCTACTTTTGCAACAGATTATGAAGGTTGCTTTTTAAAATGTAATTCACAGACTAAAACACTCTTTCCTTAGCATTAAAACAAGTGGAGATTACTTCTTTTTTCTTGGCTTGTAGCAAACATGCACCAGGGGATATTAAATTTATCGTTATGGCTATGAAAAGATAGACAAAAATGTAAAAATAATTCAAACCAATAACCAATTAAAAGGATTATTTTTAGAATTTTATTTTATGTCAATTTTTAGGTCAAATTTACAAAAAGAAACTGTAGTAGTAATACTTATAAAATAAATTATATAATGTTTGTAATATTTTTTCCTAATCTAACAAACTGTGTTTTATGTACATTTGCTTCATTTTCCTTACATATGTTTTACAATTAGACAATACATATGTTTAACTCAAAGTTTTCAGTTCAGTATGTATCTATCCTTTGAACATTGAACATTTTATTTGTTTTTCGAGTATGTATGATCAAATTCGTTATGAATATTAACTGTTTCATCGTCTTCTGACACAAGTGCTTCACGAATGCTTTCTTTCTGTGCAAATGTAGGTTTTGTTAAAGATCTGCCACTGTCAACATTTTGAATATGCCTTTTCTTTGTACTAAAAAACGTATTTGTTTTTCCATCTTTTTATTTATGATGGACCATTTGTGTTTCACCATCCATATTTGACAAATGTAACAATTTCTTATTGTTTACTTTGCCATTCAGCATAGAAATGCATGTATCTACACTGCGGTTGATGGTTTTGCAATCATCATCATTTAAAGAAACTTCACCTAGATTGGCAGAAAGTTGAGATAAGAGAGCAATTTTTTGTTTAATGATGGTTTTATCATAAATATTATTAGTATCTTCAGGAGAAAAGCACTCAACAATTTGATTTTCCTGCAACTCGCGCAGTATGTTTAGAGACGTATTAGCAGGTTTGAAATTTATAGATTTTTTTTTACTACTTTTTCTGCAGCTGCATGAATATGTTTTCACATGCTGCACTTTATTGTTGCATCTACACAGTCACAGACAAACTGGTGAGCACAGATTGTGCAAATGGAACACGATAAAGGGCAAGCTGAACAGTCATCTACCTGTTCACATTTTTCTTTTATTTTTTGAACAATATATTTAATGCCAATACTATGCTGAGAATTGACATACCATTGATTCTCTGTATTTGGTATTTGTACTATCTCAGAATCTTTAATGCATTTGCTTGAATTGTGTCTTTTATGTACTGTAATTCACTCATTCGGTATGAATGACAACCTTTGGCTGAACGAATGATCCAAGCCTCAGCTGGTGCAGACAGGTATCCATTCGCTTATTTCGTTTTACTTCAAAGTAAACATGTTTTTTCAAACAGTGGAAAGATTCTAAATACATATTCGTATTAATACCAGCCCCTTTGCCCAATATGTCCAAAGTTCAGGAGAACTGGCATAATGGCTCAAGTAATAAATTCGAAATTCAGACGTGCTTTTTTCATTGAGTGATTTGATAACTTTTTTATGCAAAATATGAAACTGGGTTACATCAGAGTACTTATAACATAAACAATATACATAAGAACAAGACTGACCTGTCCAATCTGTGGATAAGTTGATGCAAAAGAGACGATGGAGTCCACTATTTCCACAAAGAAATTATTCATCATAACATAGATGTACATTTCGGCTACAACGTAGCCATCTTCAGCATGACTCGAATTACAGAGTAAGGTTTTAGGTATTTTTACTAGAGTTAAGCCAATTAGAAGGAGTATGGGAAAAAATTGAGGTAAAAAACGCCATTGGGCAGCAAAACCGCGGACCTAGGAGAAGGCTCCACTAGGTGGGGGTTGATTTTCTTGTATGATGTAATAAAGCTTTCCAAGAGGAGAGGTCCATGGGTCCTGTATCTACATTCAGCAACGAGTCACCTTGGTGTTTCAAGATCTCCCAGAATTCCAAATAGTTTATGTTATAAGTACTCTGTTAACTATGGCCACACAGCCTAACCCTGACCTCCGGAGTAATAACCCCTTAGGTATTAGTATTAGAACTGTCGACCTTTTTCAAGATGATGACCCCAATGCACGCTTAGGCAATCTATACTTCAAACTAAACCTTAAATTGAAAACCATGAAAGCCAATATATTCTTTCTATCACAGTGCAAAAAATCCCACCACATTCCAAAGTTTATTATTAACAGCATTAGGTGCACCTCCACAACCCAGTAGGTAAAAAAGTTATTAAGGCAGCAGATAAAAATTATCTCAACCTTATTTTAGAGCAAAATTATAGCGATCTTGCTAATACAGAAATAAACTTATACAGTACATACCAAGAGCTTAGTTCTAAATTATACCCCATAAAACTGGATCAACTCCTGTATAAGACACATTGTGAATCAACACAAAAACCATATTAAAACTAAGAGGATAATTAGAAAACTCGGCATTGTCAAACAAAATCGTGAGAACATTCCACCCACCGAAGAATTAAACACAGTTACCAATAAATCTAGTATAAACTTCAGTCAGAAAGAATTTGAATTTTTAAACAAACGATTCAAATTCGCTATCAGCAACAACAAAGAGGACCTTAAAACTACAATCGGAAACATCTGCAGGGGATCCCAGTTTCTCAACTCATCCCAGAACAAAAAACTCCAAATTATTTGTAAATTACAATTAGCTAAAAATCTAACCAGACAAGATTTCTTCCACAAGAAATCAAGGAACTTAGAAATTTTAAAACTGACAAAACAGCTCAAAAACAGGGACTGCTATTACCTTAAAGATAAGAGCAGCCGAGTAGTCATCTTCGACAAAAACACCTACCTTGAAGGTGTTAATACTTTCCTCTAACAAGGTCCGTATACCAAACTTAACAACAATCCTTTGAAAGAACTGGTCACTAAAACTAAAGAATGCATTAAAAAATGCAAAACCTTCTTTAAGGACATGTACACTAAAAATCCAGTGCCGAGCAATCCACGGCTACCCCGCCTATACTGCCTCCCTAAGACACACAAACCCGGAAACGCCATGCGCCCCATAGTCGACAATACAGGAAGCCAAATTACATACCTTCATATAAAGATAAGACTCTAACCACTGCTATGGACATAAGGTGGCAGCCTATAACCATATATTTGCCAGGGCTATTGATATACCTCTGAGCCAAGGGAAGAGGTTAGAAGAATTCAGGAGGATTAAGGAAGTGGCACGAAAAAACGGATTTACCGACCATATCATTGACAAACTCACTAAAAAACAACTCCTCAAGAGGAGGATCTCCCGATGTACGACACTACAACCTGAGAAGAAGGACACGAAATTTTTTAGTCTTCCTTACAACCGCCATCTAAATAGAGGATTGGGGAAAATTTTCAAGAAGTTTGACATAAATTGAAAAATAGCTGAAACTGTTGATACCTTAATAAATAAAGGAAAAAACAGAAAACACTACTCCACATAGAAAATTTTTTTACTGACTCAGATGTATATTTCGGATTTCAAAAATCCATCATTAGTGAGTTATTCCAATTGGAAAATAATTGGAAAGCTTCCTTTCTTAGATGTATTAATAAATAGAAATCAAAATTCCTTATCTTTTGAAGTTTACAGGAAACCAACAAATAAGCTCAACTATATAATTAGTGACTCCAGCCACCCATGGAATCAAAAATTGACAACGTTCATTTCCATGATAGATAGAGCGTTGAATCTACCTCTCAACAATGCCAATCTAGATAAAGAAATTGCAATAATCAAAAACATAGCAGAGAGGAACGGTTATAGCAAAGTGACCATCGACAACCTACTCAGGAAAAGGAAGCTAAAGAAGTTTATAGAAGATATCACCACCCTTTAAAAAAAGCAAAGACATTACGAAAACGATTACTTTACCATATAATAAGTGTTACACAAAAGGTTTAAATGCGATCTTTAAATCATTTAATTTATCCCTTTCTTTTAGCAACCCAAATCAGACCAAGAATTTTCTCCATAACCCGAAAGACGTCATCCCTCCTCTTAAAAAATCGGGCATCTACAAAGCGAAGTGCTCCATGTGCCCGAAGTTTTATTTTGGACAGACTTTCAGGAACATAGAAACCAGGTTCAAAGAACATCAGGCACACAAGAAATTTGGAAGAATCAGACAATCATCCATCGCTAAACACGCAATAGAAACCGGCCATGATTTTTCTTTAAAAAACGTGAATTTGATAAAATCGATTAATAAAAGATACCTGTTGGACGCATTCGAATGCCTAGCCATTCAGAGTGCAGACAAGGAACGCTTACTAAACGCAGACTTGGGACCAATAGAAGAGTCTTCCCTTATCCAATGGGCTTCTAAGTTACCTAAAGGATAACGGTCTTATAGCAGATAATTTCACTCATTGGCTTTCGTTCAATATATAAACCCAGCGATTGTCACCCTAAAGTCAGATCTTCCAGACCTCCTCGACTTCGCTTCAGGCCGGTTTCGAGTATCTGCTTTAGGCTGCTGAATGATGAATGCAGGGCATTCGAAAAGCGCTTCCAGTTGTAACAGGTTGTATTTTTTCAACTTACTTCTAGTTGTGGTTAAAGAGTTTTTATTCACCATTAAGTTTATCACTAAAAGTCAATATTAAATATTTTTACTTATTTAATGTATTTTGTTCAAGTCTCTTAGCGTTATCACTTTACACTCATCAATTTCCCATTTTTTTTGGCATGAACACATATTAATTTTATAATGCAGGGTATGGTCTTAACGACACCGCTTCATTAATGGTAGCAGAGCGTGGTTCTATTGTTGCCTATGAAGAAACGTTCGAATTCGTTGGATGAGTTAAAGGCGCATTAAAAGAGCAGACAACAATTGACGGGAATTTAAAGTCTTTTCTCCCCAACAATTGACGGGTGTTGAAGAAAGCAGTCTAAAAGAAAAGAAAAGGAATTCAGTTCATAAAAGAAAAAGAAAAATGGATTTCTTACATCTATCAAAAATCGAAACATTGAATGAGAAAAACTACTGAGTATGGAGTTTAAAAATCGAAGCTGTTCTTAGGGGCAAAAACACATCTTCAAATCTGACTGAAGATGAACCAACCATTGAAGACTGGAAGCAAGAAGCCATAGATAAATGTAAAGCTTGGAACGAGAAGAATGATGAGGCCTATTCGATAATATTGTTATCTATCTCCGATCAGCAAGCCCTTGTTCTTCAAGGAATGACGAAATCAAAACAAATATGGGAGGAATTAAAGAAGAGATACACAGGGATAGAAAGTCGGAACATAACACGTACAAGAATAAGCAATGCAACAGTCAAGAAGTCACCAGATGAATCGATTGATGAATTCCTAACCAGAATCAAAATACTAGCAAATGACCTCAAGGTAAACGGGCAGCTGGTTAAGGACGCAGAAATCACCGAATATTTAATTCAAGAACTTCCTCCGGTGTACGAAAGCGCAATAGCTGCAATAACTGCGTTCCTGATATGGGTTTAGATGTTGCACGAGATGTTCTACTACGATTTGAACAAATCTTCGTCAGGAAAGATAGCAACTATACAGCATTCCGAACTAAAGAGTACAGAAGCGTGAAGAAATGCTTCGTCTGTGGTAAAAGGAACCACATAGCAGCGAAATGTTGGTTCAGGAAAAAGGGCGAAGATAAAGTCGTAACCGAAAGGACTCCGCCTTGATTTAAATCGAAGAAAAAGTCAGCAATGGATCTAGAAAGAACCTCAAAAGATAAATCAACGAAAGATAATTCAAGTAGGATGACATTCAACTAAAGAGCTATGAGAGCTACATGTCCACAGGAAATCGAAGAAAAAACAATAGAGGAAAGTTCTCTAATGACTTGGCTGGTCGACTCGGGGTGCACTGCACACATGACAGGAAATAGCGAGATTGTCACCAATTCGAAAGAAGAGCATACAACAATAGCTACGACTCGAAATGGAAGCAAACTTCAATCAATGAAAAGAGGATCCGTTCGCGGCTTCATGGAAAATGAAGACCAACATACACAAGTACACTTGGACAATGTATTATACGTTCCGAACTTGCGAGACAACTTACTTTCTGTATCAAAACTTGTTCACACCGGTCACGAAATAATTTTCAACAATGATGGGACTCAAATTTACAACAAAGCTACAAGAGAATTACTTGCTGTAGGACATTTGATAGAAAATTAATTCATTGTACGGCTGAATGTAACGAGCTCCGAAAACGAGAGAACTGAAGCATGTCTAAAGAAGTAATGGATGACAGAAAGAAATGGCACGTAAGAATCGGGCATATCTCCGACCGATACCTCAACGACATCATTGATAAGAAGCTAGTTTCCGGTCTTGAGAAGATTGGAAAGGACGTCGAACCATGTGAAACATGCATAATATCAAAAATGACCATAAAGATATTTGATGACATCAGGAATCCTCAATCTTCACGTTTGGAATTACTCCACATTGATCTCGCAGGACCAATGAGAACAGAATCAATAGGAAGGAAGAAACAAATTTGTTCTGATTGTAGTTGACGATTTCAGTCGCAGAATTTTGATTGAGCTGCTACAAAGCAAGGATCAGACTGCAGTCAGGATTATCGACCTCATACAACTAAAAGAGAACCAAACTGATAATCGAGTAAAGAAGTTAAGAATTAACAATGGTACTGAATTCAAGAAAAGAATACTCATTGAATTCTTCAAAAACAGAGGCATTGAGATGCAACGGACTACACCGTATTCTCCTGCTAGCAACAGTACTGCTGAGAGAGCAGTGAGAACAATCACAACAAAAGCCAGAACGATGCTGATAAGTGCAAACCTACCTCTACAATTCTGGGGAGAAGTGATGTCCACAACTGCATATCTCCATGATCGAACTCCAGTGAAGGGAAGAGAAGTAACTCCAATTGAAATCTGGACCTGCAAGCAACCTTCCTGTCGACACTTGAGATGCTTCGGATGTAATGCATATTATAAAGTCACTGATCCAGGACATGATAAATTTGACCCGAAAGCTTACAAAGCTATATTTGTCGGATATGCAAGAAGTATGAAAGCTTACAGATTATACGACATTGTTAAAAATCAAGTCATTACGTCAAGAGATGTCCAATTTGATGAATCCAAGTATACGTTTGGTCCCCGCACTAAAATCAAAGATGAAGTAAATCATTCATCAAACGATGGTCAACCAATCAATGTAAATGATTTTGCATTCTTAAACTTACCTTCTCTTTCGGCGTTTAACGAAAGAAGTGTGGATAATGACAAGCCATCAGATCAGCCAGAAAATGAAGTCATCTTGCAGGACCCAGGAATTACAAACGACCAAGAAGAGACTATTGAATCGGATGCAGATATTCGCGATAATATTGAGGTTGCAAAAGACACAACCGATGGTGACAAAGAGCAAGATGATCTAGAAGAACCATCGGGAACGTCGACATTCAATAAGAAAAGAGGTCGGAAAAAGGGTCAAACCGCGATTAAAATCGAGAACAAATGAAGAAGGAAAGCACGGGAAGAAGAATTATTGGAACGTGGTGTCAGGCGTTCATCTCGTCATAAAAAACATCCAGAAACAACAGCACATGTAACTTTAACTGACGACATTCCCAAGACGTACCGCGACGTACTGGAATCCCCACACAAAAATGATTGGTTAGCAGCAATGAACAAAGAACTGCAATCGATGAAAAATCACGATGTATGGGAAGAAATAGATGCAATGGATGATGTAAAACCTATCCGCTGCAAATGGGTCTTTTGCCAAAAAGAAAGCGATGATGGTCCAATTTTTAAGGCCAGATTAGTTGCCGATGGATCAAAACTGAAGCCAGGGCAAGACTATGATGAAGCATACAGCCCAATGATAAAAATAGGGACGATTAAAATTCTGCTGGCTGTAGCAGCTATGTATCGTCACAAAGTGACATTCATAGACGTAGAGATGGCCTGCCTCAGTGCAACATTAGAGAAACCTGTTTATATGAAACCTCTGTAAATTATGCAAATGGAAGAAGGAAAACTATTGAAACTTAAAGGTAGCATTTATGGGTTACCAGAATCCGGAAGGCGTTGGTACTTGAAATTGCAAGACATATTAAGTTCTATTGGACTACAAGCAACAAAATCAGACCCCTGCTTGTTCGTTGGAAACTTTGAAGGAAGATACATTTATCTCGCTGTCTATGTAGACGACTGCTTAATAATAGGACAAACTGACTTTGACGTACAAAACTTATTAAAGAAAATAGCAAAGAAATTAAAAATAAAAGTAACAACTGGCAAGACTAAGTTTTTAGGCATCGAGATTAACCACTACAATCATGGATTTGCTTTACAACAAACCGATTATATTAATAATATCTTGAAGAGATTCGGAATGGCTACATGCAATGGAGTAAAAACACCAGGAGTAACGGGTTTGAATTTCGACGAATATGAAAACTCACCTAAAATTGATCCGATTTATTACCTAGAAATTTTAGGAAGTTTAAGTTACCTGGCAACTTGCACCAGACCTGATCTCTCATACACCATAAGTCGTTTGGCACAATATTCAAGGGACCCGAGAGAAGTACACCTGCAAGCGCTCAAATGCACTGTAAGGTATTTGCAATTTTCGAAGAATTATGCGCTCCATCTTGGAAGTCAACTGGGACAGCTGATAGCTTACAGAGATGCGGGATGGTGCACCACACGTGATTCCAAGTCGTTTAGCGGCTACATCATCAAAATAGGAAATAGCCCAGTATTATGGAAATTGAACAAACAACCTCTCGTTACGCTTTCCACGATGGAATCTGAACTTGTGGGATTATGCGATGCCGTATGCGAGGTCAAATGGATAGCAAGTCTTCTTGAGGAACTTTACTTGAATCAATTGGTGAACAGACCTATCAAAATTTATAGTGACAGATTGTCATTAATAGACTGGGTCAAAAACCCAAAGATTAACCGACGAAACTAGCATATCGCACGAAAATTCCACTTCGTAAAAGACGAAATTAATTCGGAAGCGTTTTCGATTGTTTATACAAACTCTAAGGAAAATCAAGTGGATATTTTGACGAAGGATTTACCAGCAGCAGATTTATCAAGACATTTGACAAGTATGTTAGTGTTATAATTAGCAGCCAATGAACTTCTCAAAGAAAAAAAAATTACGAGGGGACATTTGTTGTGACAATGATAATAATTTTTTCATTTTGACATTTTCATTGACATATAGATGGCGATAATATTCAACTAACTAGTTTCGTTTTCGTTCTTACAAATGTTAGCATCAAGGTTCAACAATATATTTCAAAGTGATAATTGTTATTCACGAGCCAAGGAGAAATATCAAATCTATTATTATGGGAGTGTGTTTTTTGGGCAGCAACGATGAGGCAATATAAAATAGCTTCGTGAATGCCTCGTCTATTAGCAGAATATCTTAACGACTTGACGGTTTTTATCCATGTTGACTGATTGGACATTCTTCCACAAGCCAGCGAGGAATATGAACTCTAATACAAAAGCATTATTTCTTCAAATTAATCTGTCTTCAAGCTATCCTGCCCAACCAGCCCTAATGTAAGAATTGAACTCATTTAATAATCGAATGCCAATGATTTTCAACTTGAAGCAATACAATCGACTCCTATCAACTCCTCAAAATTATAATTATATTTATTGATCTTGAATTATATAATGTGTGTAATTCCTAAAAGTCAATATTAAATATTTTTACTTATTAAAATATGTTGTTCAAGTCTCTTAGCGTTATCACTATACACTCATCAATTTCCCATTTTTTTCGGCACGACCACATATTAATTTTATAATGCAGGGTATAGTCTTAACGACGAACTCTCCCTAAAAAGACTGCTGGGAGGCCCCAGGGATCAGATTCCGAAACACGAGAGGTCAGGGATACACCTTCTACCCTGCGGAACCTGCCCAAAGAAATATATCGGCCAGACTCGTCGGAGGATGGAAACGAGAGCCAAAGAGCATTTGGACTATATTAGAAACAACAGACCCGACAGATGGGCGATGGCGGACCAATTTTACGGACTGGACATAATTTTAAAATTGATTAACTACAAATCCTTCAGCTGGTTGACGACCCCAAGAAACCATTTGGAATCCTGGAAGATCTTGAAATGCCAAGGTGACTCGTTGCTGAATCTAGATACAGGACACATGGACCTTTCCTCTTGGAGAGCTTTATTACATACAAGAAAATCAACCCCCACCTAGTGGAGCCTTCTCCTAGGTCCGCGCTTTTGATGCCCAATGGCGTTTTTTCCCATACTCCTTCTCATTGGCTTAACTCTAGTATAAATACCTAAAACCTTACTCTGTAATTCGATTCATACTGAAGATGCACATCTATGTTATGATAAATAATTTCTTTGTGGAAATAGTGGAATCCATCGTCTCCTTTGCATGGGTTACGATCAGTTTCTTCTAGGAGAAATCTGAGAGTTTTGTAAACAAGTGAATGTGCCTCTCTGCCAACAACTTTACTGCGTACATTTTGACGCCAATTTTTATCAACATGCCAGTTGCACAACAATTTTTTAAAACCATTCCCCATGGTTGGTTGACATTCTTTTAGTGGTAGTAGAAGTGAAACTACCATCTCGATGACAAATAAAATACTTTTCAAGCGTGCCATTTTCTGTAGAAGTTCGCTCTACTACAAATGATGACCTGGTATCCTTCTCGTCTTGCTTTTTCCAGAGTTCAAATTCTGTAAATAATAATGATTTATTAATAGGGCATTGATATTTTGATTTTATTTAGATCCTGTATTTCCATTTTCAGTATAATAATAATAGAGTCAGATTTTACTATATGCCAATAGAAAAGGGGGAATATATTAGCAGAGTAGAGACAAATGTACAAAATGTGAGTAGAGAGATTTGATCAGCAGCAAAATGTTAGGTTCCTTATAAAATTAAAGTGGAGCAGGTGAGTTACTTATAAAGAAATAAGCATGCATAATGATAGAATTAAATGAAAAGAATCTCTATTTCAAGATAAAATGAAGCATTAAAAAAAACTTATATTTAACATGATTCTTAAATCTATACCCGAGAAATTTAATGTTGTTTATCTTCAGCTTTTTCCCATTTTCATATGGGGTCGCTGTGTTAATTATTTGATTTGGCAATGAACTTTTACGCCGGATGCCCTTCCTGATGCCAACCTCGCGAAAGGAAATATTAGAGAAAGAACAAATACAAACATCCATGCCCTCGGCGGCATTTGAACCCGCGATTCGCTGGATCCGAGAGCGATAAGACCTGCGCCTCAACCCTTTTGGCCACTGAGGGGGTTAAAACACTCGAGAAATTTAATAAGATAATCAATATTTATTTAGTTGAAGTAGATCTTAACAAACAATCTTTTATGAAAATCTTTAAGCAACTTGCATTACTGTAAATCAACAGGTAAATAACATTCAAATTTCATATGTCCATTACTTATCAGGTAATCTACATGTACATAAACTAATCAGGCTCACTCTTGTTTTTTCTCATCCAAACCTTAACACAGCACTTATTCTCTAACTTATGCAGGTTTCTAATTAAGATTCATCACCTGCAAATTGAACTGCAAATTCGACTACACTTGACCATCATTCAGACATCTCTTAAAATAATACAACAGAAATAAAAGGAATCTGATAAAATCTAATCAGATTTAAGGCGACACTTCACGTAATACGTCACAGGCAAATAGTAAACAGTAAATGTTAATCTTATTAACAGTGGCGGCTCATAGCTAAAATTTCTGGGGGTGCTGCGTCCAAAAATTGTAATATTTTCACGAACTAGAAAATATCTAGTGACATTAAGCTTAAGGATCATGTAATATACATGTATAAGAGACAAATAGTATTAAAGAAAAAACACACACGTTTTATTATATTGAATTTTGTCGATATCGAAAGTGACTGCTGCTTATAACTATAATAAAGACTGTTAATGAAGTTATTTAACAAATTTATAGGTTTACCAATAACAATAATAATAATAATAATAATAATAATAATAATAATAATAATAATAATAATAAATATACCTGTAATTGATGAAAAAGTCTTTAAAACCATGGGTTTAACAATCAATGAATGTTGCGACGTTATAGCATGTGCCCTCAAATCATTTCGGGTCCTAAATACACTTTTACATTCCGAACAACTTAGTTTTCCACAACTAAGTTGAAGGTTCGACATTGTGGAACTTTCTTAAATGCTTGTATAAATTATACTTTGTGACAAACGCCTTTTTTGCAAATATCGCAAAGTTTTTCACCCATGCTTTCCTCGCTTTGCTCCAAATGTTTTTCATCCATGAGTTCTAAATGCACTGTTGTTTCTATTGGTAGCAAGGACATCAGATATTTTCACGTCAGAAATATGGAAAAATATTTTAAAAGAAAACAGAAATATGGAAAACTATAGAAAAATATATTATTAGCAGCACTTTAACGTAGTGAGTACATGGGCGCAGCCATGATGGAAGTATTGATATCGAGGCAGAGTGAGAAGCAATGACGTCAAACAGTTTCCAAGTCCTGATTGGAAGGATTAACCGTGGAATTTAGATACTTGTCTTACATCTGTTGCTGATGAACTATAAATGGCATCGTCCAACGTGATTCGAAGCTCACTTCTTGCTTGATCCGATTATTCTCACTGGTTTAATGTATTGTAAGGAAACCTAACATCATTCACTTAAGTGGAAACTCTTTTGGAATAGACTGTGCTAAAACGCAGCGTGAAGACACTGCTGAATGGAAAAGAGAGTTTTGGTGTAACGTAACTATCAGTGGGGAAAAGTGTGGGACTTGAAAAATGTAACAAAGTAAGTTAAATGAAAATTAGTTTTATTGATATTCTTAAAGGCTTAAAATATTTCAAATGAAAATGCATAAATAATCATTAGACGCTTTTTCGCGTACTAAAGGATTACAATAACTGCCTAGATTTAAAAGGATAATATTAAACTTTAAACAGAACTTCCAGTTTAAATTAACGGCAGTGACTATATTGAAAACTACAAAAATTGAAATTCGACACAAACCCTGGCGTAAAAACTAGCCGTCAGAAAATTAAAGATAATTGGAAAATTAAAGTTTATTGTAATTAGCATACAAATTCTGAACATGCTATTCTAGCTTGTCCTAGATTCCAATCAGCGACCGTCCTGGTCCATCAAATAGTGTCTTCAACTTTTAACATTAAATTCAATCCAAGCAAGATACTTCAGTCTATTAATTGCTTTACAAAATATATTACAGTATTCACTATAACGTCGATTACTTTCTTTATCAAACGCATAGCTTGTTGCACACGATTCTTGCGCAGAATTATCATCTACTTCTATGACCTTCTTACGTTCTCCACTATACAATGATGACTCCGTCGTGTGACCCTTTTGTCGGGAGGATTACTGGAACCCGAATATTGAACTGGACGTCTGGAACGAGCGACGCAGTGGGAATTTCTATCAGGGTAGATAAAATAAATGCAAGAATTAATAATCTGCAATACACATACCATACAACAGATAATTAGGCAATATGCAAAACTACACAAATAGGAAAATTTTAATTTCACGCTAAAAGTGAACAACTCATTGTAAGGAAATAAATTAAAAGCTTCGCAACACGCTACGCAATTTTCACTGGTGATATGCGTGCTTACGCTGCTACTTCTTTTACTCAGGAATTTTTCCTGCTCCAACGCAGGTATGGAAAGCAATTTAGTTTTGCTCAATGCTTCTGCGTTTGGGCTGTCACCTTCTCCAACTTCGTTCGCCTCTCCTCGGAAAATGCAATCGTCCTCAGGCCTCTGTTGGCTCTCTATGTTCGAGACCTCCGCACCCTTTATGAACGACGCAGTTGCTCCTCCTTTCTTCTCGTGGAAAAGCTTCACATCTTCCTTTTGAGACGGCGTGTTACTTTGCTTATTGAGCAACGCAACTGTATCGTGCGAAAACTCCCGTGCCTTAAACTGCCTTTCCCCTTGTGGCGCTCGGGGGGTGAACGCTTCTCGGTTCCCGCGGAACACACGGTAGCGTAGCCTGTTCACGGCTTTTCTCTTAGAATAAGAAGTAAATTCTCTTACCTGCTGCTCGTCTGCCCGCCTAGAAGCACCCCTTGTCTCCAAGTTCCCCGTAAGCGCGTCTAAACACCGACGTTCACAATTTTCGTTCTTACGCCTCGAAAACCTAACTTGTTCTCCTCTTCTCTCTCTTCTCCTTTCCACGTCTCTTCTTCACCTTGTCTCTCTTTTCTGTGCCTGCCTCCTCTCACACGAGCTGGAATTTAGCAGGTTTTTAAATTAATGCTTCCCAAATCTTGTGACATTTGGGAAAAAATATCAAGCACATGTTATCAACAACACCTGGGAAGAAATTATTAACACCAGCAAGATGTTCAGTGATCAATTTTAAGTCAGTGCATATTGAAACTTAAACAAAAGCACAATGGTTTCATCTGTCTTTAAATGCATTGCTGGTTGCTCAGGAATTTAGCTAAGTTCCTGAGGTGGACTTTGAAGACACATTTTATCCAGCCTTACGATAGTCATCTCTCTACGCCTTACTGGCCTGTACAAAGATTCACAACTATGAAATAGAGCAGATGAATGCGATTATGGCGTTTGTTCAAGCATCTTTTGATGAAGAGATTGATATGAAATTTTCATCATTACCCATGGTAAAAAGCAAAGAAAGGAATGTAAGTTCTGATCCAAGTAATTAAGTTTGCTGTCTCCAAAAACTTTATAAGGACTTAAGCAGTCACACTGCATTTGGAGCAAGCTATGAACTAGCCATCTTTAATCCATGCGAATGAAACAATCAAGCTTTGACAATTGCATACATATCAAGGAAATGAAAACAGGACTTCGGATCATTGCGATGACTTGTTGATATTCATGAAAAACAATATCTTGTTGACAAAATTCAAGATGAACAATATCAGGCAGGGAGATAAAATCCAACAAACGAACTGGCACAACAACACTAAGACATAGAAAATATGATTGTAATGCTCAAGAAACTTGTATATTCTCTAATTGCTGAAGAAAAACAATAAGATTGATTGCAATGCTGTGGCTGTGGTAAAAGGAAAGAGAGGTAAAAGATTGATTGCAACTTTTATTCGTTGTAAAAGGAAAAAGAAAACTTTCAAAGGCACAATCTCCAATGAGCGATACTGGCCAAAATGAGGTGCAAGAGGTTCAACCCAATATTTCACAAACGCATCGCCGTTCAACACCACTATGTAGAGAAGATGTGTAGCGAGGCAAATGATAGTTAATAGAATCCGCACCAATGAAATAGATAGCAGTCTTCCTGACTAAATCAGTACCCCACTTGAAAAACGATTGCTGCTGACTTACATGTGGTTTGATAGCCTGAAAGATTACCAGACCTTGGGGGAAGTTGGAGATAATTATGCGTTGTGTTGTTACTAGATGCATTATTGTAAAGCTTTGTATTCATGCAATTGTTCTCCTGAATAAAGATTAATAACGTGTTGCTGTCAATCATTAAGCATACAAAATTGATCTCAACAGTGGTTATTTTCTTTATTTTTATTTTATATTCAAAGTACGCTTCGATTGTAAAATAAATTCGCTTTGCTCTTATACCTCGCCCAACAAGAGAAAAACAGGGTGTGTCACAGGAAGTTTAAGATTAGCCAATCAGAGAAAGGGGGCCTCATGCGCTTACTCACTTCTGTTTCATGTCTCATTGAAGAAGCGCTTTATAATATTACAGCAGAAGCTTTAATATTATTCAGTTGCTTTGCTTTAATTATAATTAAAATAATTGTACACTTCATAAAATTGTCTTTTAACTCAATTTTATATATATCGTTTACTTATTTTAAGGTAATAACGTGCAGTCTGTTTAACCATCATTTTTTTTTAAATATTTATACATTCTAATGACATGTTTTTTGTTTTTTTTAAAGAATTATAAGGTTTTATTAAAGATGCTATCTTATTTTTTATTTTTTTAATAAAATACAGTTTTATGATACGTTTTCCATTACAGTTAACGATATCTCTTTCGTTTATTTGCTGGCTATTTGCTGGTCTTGAAAAAGACTTTGAATTATATCTAAATTCAGGCTAAGGAGATTGTGGTAGAAAGTTAATGTCATTCCACTCTTCTTCTTCTTCACTGTTGCTGTCTTCTCCATTAACATGAATTATTAAAGGCTCCACTTGATCTTCAATCAAACAGTCCGTTTCCCAATATCGTTCTTCCACACGCAAAACGTGTTCTATCGCTTTTCTCAAATTTTCAGGAGTTACATTATCAATTGCCGTTCTCGTTAGTTTTTCAACATCAGCAATCTTGAAAGTTGTATTCTTCTTCCGTATATATTCTTTTACCTGTGCCCAATTAAGTTCAATGGGATTGAGATCACAGTGATAAGGAGGTAGTCTTATCACTAAATGGCCGGCATCGCTAGCCAGTTCATCTATAACATAGCGCTTTGCTGTTTTGTGTTGTTTGATAACATCGTACAGCTCACCTTTTGACATTTTTGCTTCGGTAGGTATTCCTCGTAGGGCCAACCACTCTATCATATCCGATTTCCTTGTATTGCTGCATGGCGCTTTGGCCTTCTCCACCGAGTGATATGGGGCATTATCCATGACGATTACTGAATTTTTCGGAATATTTGGCAGCAGTTTTGTTCTAAACCATTCATGAAAACAATCCCCATTCATTTCGTCATGGTAATCTGCGGAATTTCGTCAATTTATCATGCATAATGGTGGCGAAGGAAGTTCTCGATCCGACGTAGTCAGTTTTTTCTCTAAATTTCTGGTACACATTTTTCAGAGTAGGATAATTACCTTCTGAGTGTATTTCGGATACACATGCTCGTGCAATCGAGAGGTCAAAGTCATCCAGATTCGTTGTTCGAGATTCCCTGGGCCTTTTCTTTCCAGGAGTCGAAAAGTGAGGAGAGGGGGTGGTAAATTCGCATTAAGACGCTTCGTTTCCTTCTTGAACAATTGTTCGAACGCAAGAAAAAGAAACATGCGTTGCCTTGGAAGTTTCTTCTATCAAGGCAGATGAGCTTTTAAAACACTGTTTTCCTTTTAAGTAGCAAAATACGTTCCACACAATCTCCCTAGCCTGGCTGTGAATAGCTTTCCTTGTTTGGCTGAAGAGCTGTTGCACGGCGACGCCATTACAAATTGACTTGTGTAGCCGCTGAAGGAGAGATCCCACAAAGCATTGGGGATGAGTGAGTAGTCGATATCAGACCGGAAACACGCCCTGTTTTTCTCTTGTTGGACGAGGTATAAGTCATCGACTGATTGGATCTTTATTCTTAATCTTTTTAATATACGTTTCAATAATATTTATTGAAATATCGCAAGATGTTGCTTAAATGTACATTAACAAAATACGATGAACAAATTTATTTTTCTCTTCTTCTGCCCATACCTGAATTAATTTTTTGTAGCCATTCCTGGAAAATTTCTCGTGCCATCTATATCATAGCCTGCGCTTGTAAACACTCGATAAAGAACCCATGTCTTTGAAAAATGATGCTTACAGGGAAGTGAGCAATTCACCAACTAGACACAGGCTTTTTATTTCCGATCGTTATAATCACGGAATATATTACCAAGGGAACATTAAATTACAACGTTTTTAACATTAAGATAATAGGATTTCTGTTGGGGATTTTAAATTTGAATGTTATTTTGAAATGTATATTAAAGTGAGGTACACTGTAACTTAATTTTACTAAATTTGATAAGCTAGTTATAGGATGCATCTCCTTTTCTCCTACTTAGTCATGAGAATCATACATATTCTAATATTTTAAGTATAACTGCTCTAGTCATTTTATTACAAGCAACATTCTGTTTTTTATTATTTTTATAATTGGAATCGCTGCACAAATATACTAATTGTTGTTATATGCTGAAAGCAATTGTTATATGTTGGTTTTTTTTTCTGTTTGTGTCTTTACGTTCAGCTGTTCTTCTGTTTAATTATTTCACTTTTCGTTTTCGCCTCTCCTGAGCTCATCTGATTAGTTGACATTGAAATTGAGCTGACAGTCAGGTGACTCTTGAGACCCCAAACCTCCCCTTCCCCCATTAAATTTTTATTGGCGATATATGACATGCAATATGTCATTTGAACAAGAATCAAGAGCACAGAACGAATTTGACATTCTTTTCGATTTTCGAAACTCAACGCCCTAGAAAATGATCTCTAAAGAGTACTTCATGGTATATTGATAGACCTGTATATTAAGCAGTGATGCATAAGTGGACCTTTGGATCAGTGTACAAGAATAAGGACCATTTAAAATGAAACGAGACGGAGGCCTAGGAACAGAAACAAGTATCTATACGTCGTCATCGGAGGTCAATCGTTTGCCCCTCAGAGCCTTTTTTAGGGGACCAAAGACAATGAGTACCTGGCATGAGTGGTGGCTGGAAATGAGCCTTGGTGTCATCACTTCGAACCAGAACCGAAACACAAAGTTTCCAGTGGAAGCATCCAGGGTCACCACCACCAAAAAAAAAAATCCAAGGAGCAATCCACACAAGTGCAGTAAGGTTATGCTGACGTTCTTCTTTCAACTGCCCTTTTGATAGACAGTCACCCTCCATACAGTCCAGACCTCTCTCCCTGTGATTACGTCATTTCTGGTCCCCTATAAAAAGCTCTGAGGGGCAAACAATTCAAGTAGTATGTGCGGAACTGGTTCACAGTGAAGCCCCATGAAGTTTACAAGACAGCCATTCACCATCTTTTTTTTCTGACATACAGGTACTGGTTTCCGTTCCTAGGCCTCTGGCTCGTTTCTTTTTGAATGCTCCTTATAATACAGGGTTGAGTCACTGAATTATGACTATCACGTAGTTGCATGTAAATACAGTTGTATTCACAAGGGGAGGGATGGATAAACCTGCCTGTTGAAAGACATATAAAGGTGATTTCAGGAGAACAGTTCATACAACAATAACCGCTATCATATGTAAAGCAAGCGACCTAACAGACCTTGAAAAAAGTATGATCATCGGGTAACATTCAGAAGCTGGTAGCATTTCAGAACCGTAGCTTTCAAAATCGCCTATGCCGTAATAAAGGTGTACAATGATTGGAAGAATGGGCAAGATTTTTATTCCAGGCGTGCAAACTCCAGGGTACTACAGGTCAGTTAATGAACGGGGTAAGCAGCACTTAGGACTGCTGTTTAAGTCTGATCGACATGCTACCATCGATACATTGATAGCCCAAGTGAAAGAAGAATGCACGAGACAGCTACCGAGAACAACTGCACAATGCACAATTCATTCCAAAGGCGTTTTCACTTGGGTGAATGATGTTCGTCTTCCTTGCAATACATTAAACCAGTCAGATTAAGCGCTCCAGGCAAGAAGTTGAGTTGGAATCACCTTGGATGATGCCATTTAATGTTTCTTAGCAACAGGGATAGGTAGGCATAATGAGTGACGTTAAACTGTTTTAATTGAAATCTGATTTTGAGCCTTTATTAGGAAAGTTTTTCTTTATTATTGATATATCAGTGTATATTATTATTATTTTAGCACAAATGCACTATAATAACGTGAAAACTACACGAGGAAGTAAGCGATAAGTTGGCAAAGCACACTCATCAATATAATGGCGAATACACGAATTAAATCATATGTTTTTCATGAAATAATCAGTAGAAGAAAATTAACTTTATTAAGCTTTCTGCACATTTAAGAAAATAATAACATCTAATGTATAAATCTATTATGGTATTTCATAGAGAATAACTACCAATATTTCGAAATGGAATACAGTATTTTCTAGGTTTATGCTTAAAAAAATAACGTATTGGTATGACGGGGAAAAATAATGTATAACAATACAGTATCTTATATATGAAGAACGCATATATTTATGCAGTATATAATATGGTGTTTACTATATGGTATATCGCAATGGCTTTCGTTCTCTTATAAAACATCAGCATAATATATGGCAGTATGTGCAAATTCGGTATCAAAATATTACAGAATTTAAAAAGTAATAAGTAAAAATATCAATGTTCGAAATACAGAAAAAATAAATAAATAAACTGAATATTTTTGATGAAATCAGGAACGAAAATCCCACAGCTTGATTCAAACTGGGAAACTTCAGCTCTTCGAATTTTACTGGTTCGAATTCAGCCTGAGGAGTTTTCGTTCCCATTTTCCTCAATAATTTAAACATCACAGGTTTTACGTAGGATAAACCCTTATCG
>JAHWFO010010232.1:11402-26615 GCA_023313115.1 Rhysida immarginata
TGAATGAAATGATTTGCTTACAAGACCACCTCCTGCTTTGTTGGTTTGTGATATTGATTAGTTTCATGAAAGAGTTCATTTTGGAACTTTTAAAGTACACAAAGCAATTTTTTAGTAACTTCATCTCTCAATCCCCACAAAACGTGCTTCATTTGGTAAGAACTACGCAATACAGTGATCATTTTGAAACAAACGAACTGCCCTCGTTCCATCAATGTTTCATAGTAGAACTCCTGTGGGAACTCGTTTGGCAAATGATACTGCAAAATTCTTCAGACGAGGAAATTGGTCCCAAATGAAGAGTCATTATGCAAAAATAATCTACCGACGTTTTAGAAAATTCACCAGTTGCCTACAAATTGATGCACCCTATTTCATTTCAGAAGATGCAATCATTCAAATTAAAAGTTTACCCCTTTGAAAACACTTAAGATAAACAGACCTTGTCTGATAACATAATAACTGAAAGTGATACGATATTAAATGTTGTCGATTCAAATAAAAACAGGGGGAGGGAGGAGGAAAAAAATTTAAATTGTGGTTAAGATATAAATTTTCTAAAGCAAAGCAACCGGCACAGAAAGCGAGCCATGCTGGACAATTTTTAGGAATCCTTATGACGGACTCCAACAGAAGTGGTCACTATGTAAAACTCGAATATTGCTTTTTTTTTTTTTTTTTGGTGTTGAAAAGGGGAGAATTCCACGACCTAGACTTGATCAAGGTACCATGCCTATTGCTGGTCCGATTCGAATCCTCCTTGCCCCAAAACACCAAATACGTAGATGAAAATGAATAAATAAATATAGAAACTGACCAACTGAAGACAGTGTTTCTAACATTATTATTAACTATATACAGGGTGTTTCAAAATTATGTACAATAAATTTAGTGACATATTCTTCAGGTCAAAAGAAGACGAAGATGTTCTATAGCACTTTGTCTGGAAACGATTTGTTTGCGAGTAATCCAATATGATAGAGTAGGGAAGCACAGTAGTTAGCGGACGATATTTTAGCAGTTCCAGCGTTTCGACCCAACACTAGGTTGAGTGGTTTGTTCCATTTAAACCTACTTTAGGGTTGTTCCATTAGTTGTGTATGCTTGTTTCCATTACTGTAATTCCACTAGGAATAGCAATTTCAGAACGTTTGCGCGTTGACATATGCATTACGATTTACGTAAAAAAAAAAGGCATGTACACGTATTCCAGTGCAGAATACACTGCCATGCACCTAATGTATGGTCTTGCGGACGGAAATGCTGTGGAAGCAAGAAGACTCTACCAAGAACGCTTTCCGAATAGACGTTTGCCAAATAACCAAACATTTGTATCTGTCGACAGACATTTGAGGGAGTGTGGTTCCTTTGGCCGTCAAACAGGACAAGGGCGGCCTGTAGCACATTCTCCGGATGAGGAGGATGTGATGATTGACATCATACGTGATGAACCACAGACAAGCACCAGTCGCATTTCTTCCAAGGTACACATTCCGCACTCATCTGTTTGGCGCATTCTTCACCGTCAGCTTTTGCATCCATACCACCTGCAACTGGTTCAGGCACTGAACCCAATGGACTATCCACACCGACAACGATTTTGCCAATGCTGCAGACCCTAGTTGTCTCAGCCAGATACTTTTCACGGACGAAGCAACCTTCACCCGGACAGGAATTGTAAATTCTCACAACCAGCACCATTGGGCAGATGCTAACCCGCACGTTACCAGAGCTAGAGCGCATCGAGAGCGTTTCTCCGTGAACATTTGGTGTGGAATTGTCGGAAATAACTTAATTGGCCCTTATGTGTTGCCGCCACGATTAACTGGGCGAACGTATCTTTTGTTTCTGCAGAATGCATTGCCAGAATTACTGGAAGATGTTCCTCTTTTGATAAGATCTAACATGTGGTTCATGCACGATGGCGCTCCAGCACATTTAAGCCATGTCATGCGAGCACACCTTAATGCTGTGTACACGAATCGGTGGATAGGTCGAGGTGGACCAGTAGCCTGGCCTGCAAGATCACCCGACCTTAATCCCTTGGACTTTTTTCTGTGGGGTCATGTGAAAACGATCGTCTATAGCACACAAGTTCCTAACATTATGGATCTGCGACAACGAATGGAAAATGCATGCCAAACCGTTCGTAATGCTAGCGACGAACTCTTCCATGACATCAGACGGTCGCTCATGCAACGAGCCGAACTGTGCGTGCGAGCTGGTGGTGGGCACTTTGAACAATTCCTGTAATTTGGAGCCACGGGTTTAGTTGGCTGTATCGCGTAAATAAATCGTTTCCAGACAAAGTGCTATACAACATTTTCATCTTCTTTTGACCTGAAGAATATGTCACTAAATTTATTGTACATAATTTTGAAACACCCTGTATAGAGTTGGTTTGTGCATATTGTTGATGAGATACTGCCATCTGAATATCGATCATTATTGAAAATTATTATTTTTTCGACATTTTACGCAGACAGTGACCTTCCTCTTGCTTTGAAGAACAAATGTGCAAAGTTTCATCACGATCAGATGAATATTATAGAAACGCATACGGGTCAAACAAACAAAAACATTAATTTTTCTATACAGGATGAATACAAAAATGAGACCCCCCCCCCTTTATTTTGTAAATAGACATGTCAATTTTGGAGAATCCAATGAATAGGAAGTTACATGTGACCTATCCCATGATGCACTTTTCATCATTCCAAATATGCTAATTAGGACACATTCAAAACCTATCTTAAAAACCGTAACATATACACAAAAAATTTCAATTGAAGGCTTGTTCAGCATGGAAGCAGGGGGGTGGAGGGACGGGGGGGGGCCGCATTTTTATATCCACCCTGTATATAGATAATATGCGGATTATACAGTGGAACCTCGGTTCACGAATGCCCTGGTTCACGAACAACAGTTTTTGTTTTGGTTTATGCACCAAATTTCGGTTCACGAACTGGCAGATCACTAACTTGCCATTGTACACATGCGCAGACAGTGTTACTTTGTATACGTGTGAATATTGCTTGCAATTTAGGTTTTAAATCTTTAATGTTCAGTGCTCCCGCTAGCCTATTTTAGGAGGGCGCTGCGCCCTGCCTCGAGAGTATCACGCCCTGCCACGAGAGTGGTGCGTTCGTTCCCAAAAACAGTGCTTTTCCGCGAAAATAGTTCTGGTTAATTTGCTCCAGCTCTTTCATGTATCCCTCCGCACACAATTGGGCTTATACCGTATTCTGATTCGTCCATGCTTATACGTTTTGTCATACATTTGGCTCTCTACCTGTGCTCTATTTATTTGTTACCACGTGCTAGTTAAACGATAGTGTTTAATATAGAAAAACAACGTGATCATCAAGCTTTTATAGACTGTTTCCAACGTTCTCTTTGTACTATTTTTCTAAAACATGCCTTCAAGAAAGCGAAGAACGGAAGCTTTAGAAAAGGAGGGGAAAAGAAACAAAAATGGTATCGGCAATTATTTTTGCAGGTAGGTCTATGAATTTTTAATTTCCGTCCTTACTATGCAGCATTTTTTATAATTTAGCTTACCCCTATTCCGAATTTTAATGCATTCCCTTATTCGTATTGGCCTAATATCTTAACACGTGCTAGCGACTTAAAGCTTTTTGCAATGACTTTACGGCAGTTTTCATTTAGATTAAGGCAATTTTCACTTAAATTAAGGCACTTTGCGTTAAGAAAATGGCAGTTTTACATAATTTTAGCGCAATTTTCATTTAGATCAAGGCAGATTTCACGTAGATTAAGGCACTTTGTATTTAGAAAACGGTTTCTTAAACATTAAGGCAAAAATATACTAATCAATCGACGTGCCTAATGTATTACTAAAAATACGATAATAAAGTAAAAGATTATGAAATGTCGGCACGTAACAATGCAGAGCCTTTGGGCTATTAAGCTAGTTTTACACTAGCAATCTTTCTCGGGAAAACAGCGAGTTATACAAACTTTTTTTTATATTCCTTTTTTCATCAGATTATATCCAATCCGAGATTTAGCATATTAAAACAAATTGCCATAGAAATCCTTAAAACACTTTGCAACATCACAACATCCCTCTTCAGAGCATAACGTCATATTGTGTGTACAAAATGCCCTTCATTTACTTAAAATTCCACTACTCTCACTTCCCGCTCACAATCCCCCCCCCCCCCCCCCATATACAGTATAATCCCGTTACAACATACCTCACATTAACGTACATTTCAGAATAACGTACAAATTTCAAATCCTCGTCCCAAACGTAGGTATTTTAATGCTAAAAAGTTCCAGAATAACGTACCTCACTCTAACGTACATTTCAGAATAACGTACTAATTTTACATTCCCTTAGTTAAATTATCCCTTCAGTACAACGTACATCGTTCACATGTCTTGCTCTGATTGGTCAATGCAGCCCATGCGAAAGTTGCAACTGGGCCAATGGGCTAATTAAGCCGAGTTCACATTTCATTGGTTGGTCAGTGTAGCATATATAAACCCAGAAATCTCTGCATGCTACTCAGTCGGGATCCAATTTGTGCTGCAATATAATGCATTCATGTATTCCACATACTTGGAGTTCGTCGAGCATCATCATAATGTCTGTTGTAAAAGAAAAGAGTCCAAAGAGATAAGGTAGAAACCTTTTATTTGCCTGACGCGTTTCAACCGTCTTTTGAAATATTGAAACCATCAGCTATACTCAATAACCAAACCATGTTCAAAAGAACGGATACGATCCAGCTGCTCCTTAATTTCACCAAGATGAAAGCCACCTCCAACCGAACAGGAAATTAAGACCTCCATAAGGTCCGCGCTTTTCCTTTCTAACCTATCTTCGTTTGTCGTAATGTTCTCTTTATTCTGTAATTATTCCAATGGCCCTAACACTCTGTACAGTTTATATGAATACCAGGCCTGGCCAGCCTCACATCTCTGTAGCTTAACCGCCTCCGATGATAACGTCTAGTTGAAACGCGTCAGGCAAATAAAAGGTTTCTACCGCATCTCTTTGGACTCTTTCTTTTACAACAGACATTCATGTATTCTTATATTTTTCTATGAATATATGCATTTTTCACAAGCCCTCCCCCCCCCCTCCCCAGTTTCAGAATAACGTACAAATTTCCAGCTTCCTTGAAGTACGTTGTAACGGGGTTTTACTGTAGCTAAATTTTATTCACAAAATTAACTGCATTCATAACGAGAGCTCAAATGCTTCACTAACCACAGAACGACTGCAATCATTATTCCCACAACCTTATCTCGATTCACAGGACATGGATAATAAAAACACTTACAATCTTGCAGTAATCAAAACTGAGAGCAAAGTCTAATAATTTCATTTGTAAAAATCAATACTCATAACGAGTAATCTTGCTTTGTTTTTTTTTCCCTCTTTTCCTTTTTTTGTCCTTCTCACTCGCTACGCCTTTACGAGATTGATCTAAACCTGCGGGCTGTCTAATCAATAATGCAGATAAAACCTGCAATTTGAATAATAAAATTACTGGAATACTTTAACGTAATGCTGTCGACGACGATAATGCTATTTCAAGAGGATGCTTTAAACGTAAAGAGATTTCCGATATACATAAATGATCAGATGATCAATATACCCAAATACGAAACTAAAGCCCGGCTTTATATCTCTTGTTAAATGTTAACTTCGTTAGCCATAGCTTATAAATAGAAATTAGATTACTCATTTTAAAAATTATTTCCATATTCACTGCTACAAGTAGACAGCAATATACTATATTTTGCGTTCTCAAAACAGGAGCACAATAAAAGAAGAAAAGCAATCACGAATCACCTGCTAGCACAAACGCAGGCCAGCTGAAGAAATTCTTCAATCAATTCTTCTTCATCTTTTTTTTTAATAATAAAAAAAAATTAATTATTTATCCCACTCTGTGATTTGTTGTTGGTGTTCCAAAAGAGAAACCTTTAAAAATTTTCTTACATCGATATACAGGGTGTCCCAAAAACAACTGCGTAATTCAACGAAACAGCTAAGGTGTTGGACCAAATAATAGGAACGCCTTTGATTTTAGACATTTTGTCGAATATCTGGAAAAATACTTGACGAATTATCCTGAAACTTCAATGGTGTACAGAGTATTTTACACCTCATATATTTCAGTCAGCAAAGGTAATGTCCCGAAGCCAAATAGGAAAACAGCAAAAAAAAAACAAACCTGGGATCACCCTGTAAAAAATATTGCTTGAAATGCATTGTAGCTGTAGCCTATGATTATGAGGCTTCTTTTACTTATCTGTGTTCGTTTATATGAGAACAGCATGTATACTCATTGAGATACAGTAGAACCTTGTTTTTACGAACTCGCATTTTACGAAATTCCGGATTTCACGAACTAATTCCGAAATCCCGACCCCCTCCTGTTAATTTCCATATAATAAACTTTAAGCTTTACTAAGTGTTTTTACGACGAAATTCGGATTTTACGAAATTAGAAGTTGTAATTGGTAGTAAAAAATTTTACTAAAAAAGTTGCATTTTCTTCATTTGGCCTATGTTTATCGTTGTCGTGATCGATGATTACTTGGACTAGTTTCCGCCATCGCCAACAGAGGGCGCCATAAGTAACTACAGTGGGCGCCTAGAAAGAAGAAGTGCTTCCTCTTTGCAAAGAAGTGCTCTCTATGCAAACGAAAGTGAAACTGAACTTGCAGTCTCACCTGAAGAAGATGATAGCGAATTTGAAGGATCTGAAGAGTGGGAAATCCTGAAAAGCAAGCTGAATTTTGAATCTAAATTCTCCGAGTTCGTTAATATTAATGCGGATGTTTTAACTTCTCTGACGTTAAACGAAAACGAACTTTGCGATCTTATCAAAGATGGCGGCGAAGAAGAAAATGACAATGGCGAGAAATTGGAAAATACGACATTCAAAGCAACATCCAACAACTTAATTTTTCTATGAGTTTACATGTAATAACAAACATTTCTATGCACGGAACAAAGTAAGGAAAAGTTCATTTGCCTATTACTTACAAGCAAACTACCTGGTCAAAAGTTTGGGATATGAGATAAATTTGGATATTCGATCATGATAAAAAAATTTTATTTGATTTCCTTCCATAAGACACTGTACAAAGAGCACAAGAACTTTAAAGTCGTGGCTAAACTATCATGTTGGCTACAATACGGTTGTCCGGATTGTCAAAAACTTGAACACAAAAACGGGGAAGAAAATGGGTCGCCCTTCTGCTCCAAGTCGCAGGGAAAAAATCGCACATTAAACGCTACTGCAGAGCAGAAATTGGATCAGGCCACCTGGTCAACAGTTCTCGGATCCAACTCGGGCTCCAACTAGATGCTTCTAGGAGGAGAACTTCAACGTCAGAACTTTTCCTACGAAGTAATTACGAAAAAAATTCCGTTAACAAAAGTACAACAACAACAAGCCAGGCTGCAATTTGCAAAGAAGCATACTTGGGAGAGCACCAACTTTGAAACCGTCATTTTTTCGGATGAAAAACGTTTCAGTTTTGATGGGCCAGACAACACATGCAGTTATGTGGAACATCGTGGTACAAAAACGTCTGAACCTAAACGTGTGAAGCGCCAAATGGGAGGTGGAGGTGTGATGGTATTGGGGGCAGTCTGCAGCACTGGAGAGCTAAAGATCCAGGTGGTTGAAGGCACTTATACTGCTGCCAAGTACTTACAAGGACAATGGCTTGACTGGCTGGCTTGGAGTCCAGACTTGAACATAATTGAAAACATTGGGCACCTCATGAGCAAGGAGATTTACGCTGAACAGCAGGAATAGTGTCGGGATGCTTTGATCAAAGCTATCCAGAATGCTGCAAAGAAAATTAATGCAAATGTAATCCTTAGTTTATTTAAATCTGTTCCAGGTCGGCTGTTAGACGTAGTTAAGTCAAATGGAGCACAGATTGCTTGTTAATTCACTATTTATTTATTTTCTGGTTTTGCTTTATTTTGTGATGATACCCCAAACTTTTGACCAGGGTAATGCATGTAATATGCTTGTAGTTATAAGCAAATATACAGTCAATTCTCGTTAATACGAAATCGTGGGGACCAAGAAATTTTTTCGTATTATTCGTATTTCGTATAAACCAACAATACTAAAAGTGTTATGAAATAAGCACGGAAATAGAGTACTTTAAGTTAGAAATAATTTTTATTCATCTCTCCTATAAAAATCTGTAATAACAGTTTGTTTTCGCGCTAAAACAATTTTTTTTTCTAAATCACTATTGACTTTACAATATAATGGAAATAAGTCTTCAGGAACATCCTGACTGTACAAGATTTAATTTCCTCCATCAATTCTAACATTCTCTGATTTGATGGAGCAGATTGAATTTAAATGATAAGATTTCTCGGGCAGAAGATTATAAAATAGGGCGGTTTCGTCACTAGAGCACGCGAAATTTTCAATGTTCAGCTGGTTTGCAAACTGGTTAGCTTTTTCTTTTAGAATATCGCTGCTAATGGGAATATTCTTTTGTCGAGCCTAAAACAAATACAGCGTACAGTACATTATAGAAAAAAAGCTTACAGTAATTTCTACAGCACTGTGTTGTACTACATGTATACCCGAATAGAAAAAACGTTAACTTGCTTGTTTAAACCATGTTAAAAGTGCCGTTTCCATGTCTTCGTGTGCTGCTTTTCGCATTCGTTTTCTTCTTTTCGCACTCGATTCAGCCTGTTGTCTTATCTTTTCCGAGTTTTTAAGTATCGTCAATAATGTTGACGGTGGAATGTCAAAGTCTTTAGCAACCTACCCTTTTATAGCATTTGGTTTTTCCGCTGCATTCAGAATTTATAACTTAAGATCTAACGAAATATCCTTTCGTTTCCTTTTGCTTGAAGCTGACATTGAATAAAATTCCTGACTGTAATCAAATTAGATAACTGCGTTGTAGCGATGAGAAAACTGATTTTGAAACGATGCCGATATTGCACTTGTTTAAATAAACACAATGGAATCAAGCCAAAAACTGTGGACACAACTATAGAAAGAAAAATAACTCCGAAAACACTATTCCATTAAATAAAGATTTGAGCGCCACGTGACAGGATTGCAGATCTGAATAGCTGAACCAATCAGATTTCGCGTTAGTTTGAAAGCACGTGATTCAGATTTCGTGAATCAGATTTCCCGTTAGTTTGAAAGCACGCGATTCGTTAGTTTGAAAAATTCGACTAAATAACCGATATTTTTTTATCGAATAATCGACTAAAATTATCGAATAAAAAAGTATCGACTGATTAACAATATCGAGTATTCATTTATTCGAATAATTCAGAACCAATCACATATGAAATGACTTTGAAAATTATTTTTATTAACTTTACACTTCAAAATCTGAAATTTTATCATTAAAATTGTTCCTAAAAGGACTATTTTTCAATAAAATTATGAAATTTTCCTTCGTATAAACCGCATTTTAATAAAAATATGTTCGTATAAAGCAGAAAATTTTACATAGCAATTGCTTTCTCGGGGACGGGCCACAAAATGTCTTCTTATTAACCGGAATTTCGTATTAACCAGTTTCGTATTAACGAGAATTGACTGTACTTTTCTTTATTTTGTCACTTGCATGTTATTGTTTGTTATTACATATAAACTCATATAAAAAATTAAGTTTCTACTGTTGAAATTTCATGGAAAACAACGACTTCCCAAACTTTTGTCCACCAGTGTACGCATATTGCAACCCAAAATGATTTGGTTCAGAAACCGCACGTACGACAATTTCAACCAAATTCTTTCAAACCATGCGGATGATCGGGACACGTACCATTTGCATCACTGGCATAATTAACAAGAACAAAATCTACGACATGACATGCATTTATGCCAATTAACTATTTCAAAAAAACCATTATAATGACATACTGCACAAGAAAGCAAAAAAAAAAAAAAAAACACCGCACATTTGTTCATCACGCTTTCAATACTCGTTTTCTCCACATAAAATTAACATTTCCTTTCTCCATCTTTCCACACGGAGAGATAATTAAACAAATTTCCCTTTAAAAACTCTTAATCATCAGGAGCAGTCGCTTTCAATTTGCTAAACGAGGCTCGAGCAGGAAAGTTGGCATGGATTTCGCTGTTACCCTATTCATGTTTTCTCTTTCAACATCTCGAGTGGTATTGAAGCAAAAAAAAACTTCATCCACATCAAACTCGATATAGTCAAAGATTTGCTTAACTTAACACAAAACTAGTCATTGCAGTAGTCTAATTAGCCAACCAATTGCGATACCCATGACCTATTTACTAATCCATTAAAATTTTTTAAAATCTAAACAAAGTCTTCCTGTGTCTCATTCTATTTCAAAGAACGTTCCAAGTTCAGAGGATTAAAAACTCAAAATGTACAAAATTAAAAACTTCCCTTTTAATAGACATGAAAGCCTCAGCACATTTACATTCAACAGCATTGAAATCATTAAATCAATATCACGCAGTGGGGTGGTGAAGTACAGCTACCTCACCCCTCAAGTGGAGGAGTCATTTAATTTCTCTTTAGGTTACTAATCCTCAAGTAAATATCTTCCCTGCACAACAACCAGCTAGTCTCGAGGTCACAAGGTTATCAGCATGAAGTCAGAGGTCAGTGATAAAAAACATGAGTCACAACAAGGAAGGCCACAGTGCTTCCTTCCCTGTTCTCCTCGGTGATTCAATCCACTCACAACCATTATCCCGCTTTGTCACCTCACCCTCCTATTCATATTTCAGACAATTAAAGAAATTGGTTTCCAAGTTAAAGGAACACCAATAACCCGCAAAACAAACGCTTTTCGTAACGAGTTAAAAATAAAGAATCTGTTTACATCTCGTACAGGACGTAACACAAATAATGAGCGGGCTATAAATAAATGAAAAAATCTATATAAAGATATGTCGTAAAGTGATTTGTTACCGAGTTGTGTTATAAACAATCGTTTATTTTCACTCAGTCTTACGAGAAATTAATGCAGCAAACGTTCAAAATGACCTCCTCCATCAGCGAGAGCGCATTGCTCAAAAATTCCCTGCGTGCTCCAATTTGCTGGGAAACCATCTTCCACTTTCTATTGAAGCTCCTCATTATCATGTCTATGCCACGTATAAGTCACAAACGCACCTACAAACTAGCATTCTCAAACATCTCGTAGGCAACAGACACTTGATAATTTTTTTGCGATTAGTTTGCAGCACACGAAAATTTCTCGTAATTAAAAAAAATCATAACTCTCTGTACATTTTGCTGGCACACGAACTCAAAATTAGACATATCGAGGCTTTTCAAGTGAAGATTTGAGATAACGAGGGAAAATTACATTGAATTAATAGTGAAATAAAAAATTTTCGAGATATCGAGGTTCGACTGTCACTTGACCAATTTTCATTCAAATGATCTCGAATGTATAAACAACTCAAAAGTCTATGTGCAATGCTGCTAATCAAGACATGTGGCTTTTTGCTTTTTGTAACAAAGGATTGAGCAAGTCGGATGATGACCAAGATCATTGCCAAATCACAAGTCCTTCCAGCTCTGTAATGTATAACAGAGGAATATATTTGAAGGTGTAATATTTTTGTCGTTGTCGACTGCAATGTTCAATCCACGACCTTAGGAAATGATTACCTGATAAGGCTTTATCAATAATTGAAGGATAAAACGCGTTTTAAGCTTGTCGCAAAAAGAATCATAACATTTTTTGTGTAAACAGAAACCAAGGGGGGATGTAATCTGTACGTCTGCTTTGAGATGGAAGGGGACATGTGGAATGAATGAGACATGAATGGCTGACTGGAAGGGATATGTGGAATAAAGAGGGAGGCCAAAGGAAGTGTGGAAAGCAAGGGGAGGAGTAATTTAAGCTTGTAGGGTCTCGAAAGCCTGAATGAGAGACAGGAAAAGAAAGAATTCCATAGAGCAAAAGGGCATTTGGCCCGATTTTATTGGGATGATTTAGCTCAAGTGCATCATTTCACAGATATTACATTCACAGAAAACGTGACGCCAAGGACAACTAATATTTTGAAGCTCTTCAAATCAACTAAACTTATATTTAACCAAACTGAGGCCTCTAATACTTACCCCTCCCCCCCTTGATGTAATTTCTCTTCCATTCCCGATATCATGAATAATCCACTGTGCAAAAGAATAATTTTTTAAAGGATATGGAGTAAATTTTCGTTTTTTGCAGAATATATCCACTTTCTGCACCAAAAAGGTTTTAACATTTAATGACACGGCTGACAGATTTTTTTCACTGGTACTGTACGTCATACCAGAATCACAAATCGGCATAGGAGGGGGATACCTCTATAATCGGCAGTCGCCATTTCAAATTTCATGGAACATAACCAGCTCAAAGAAAGCCAGATTTTATTTAATTTGCATATTAATTTCCATAATTAACATTCATAGCCCCCCCCCCCCTTCAAACAGGCTACAGGGGTGGGGAAAAACGCAAAAAATTGCTCCAGTAGATGGCGCCAGTGTACCGAGTACAAAAAACATGGCAGCGATGGCAGCTTTATCAAAGCTGGACAGTAAACAAACTAAAATTTGAACTTTCAAGGCGTGAAATTTCAACAAGGGGACGAAAAATTGATTTGATTGAGATTGAGAGGCATTGTTTGATATTTGGGCTAAGGCCTAGCATTCACACTCTCCCGACTGTTTTCAGTTCCGTTTTCAGGGCTCGATGATTTTTTATTATTATTGTACAGTGTTTCTACAACCCACACACTCATTTCGCACACGGTACTTTGGTACTCTTTTCTTTTACTGCTTCAGATTAGAAAGTTATGGTAGAAACAACAATTTCAAAACAATCCTACCTCTTCCCGAACCTATCATTCCCACACTGGGTTCAAAACAGATTCTAATGAACACATGACACATCTAAAAACATCAACGTACAGCAATGTAGTACATTACATGCAATTTAGAATGGCAGTAGACAATCAACATAGTAATGACATTAAAGCTATTGAAAAAGGAAAGCAACTTTATCCAGCTAACACAGCAAACCCACCAGATATCTACATTAATGGCATAGTTGCAGCAGCTATGAAAAAAAGGGTAAGAAAATTTAGTTTATCAGATAATCATGTTGAATAGCTACTCTCCATTTTAGAGCTAGTCCTTTATTCTTCGGAAATTTATGTCCTCCAGTTCTGTTATTACATAATGGAACCAACAGTAGCGTGTCATCGTAGCGTGTGAGCCTGAGTAGAGACTTAGTAGAGTGCTTTAAAGCTCTAAATTAGGAAAGTACGGCAAACCTTTTCCGTGCCGCCCGCAGCTGCTGATTGGTAGAACGGCTGCCACGTGAGTTTGTCAGCCATTGTTGGCCCAAACGCAGCGATAGATACCATTGAAACGCACGTGGAAGATGCAATTTAGATTAAATTTTTAACGAAATATTCGTTGATCGATCCTAAATTTTAATCCGAATAAGCAAAATTTCAGAATCCTTCAATCTATGCTCCTTGGAAGTTAATAAATTCGTTAAAATATCCGAAGAAGTAATAAAAAGCAAGTACATTTATATTATAACTTTATCTAATGTTATTGAAATGTTGCATTGTGCAATTCTCAAACGATCCGAGAATATAACTTTTTGTTGATATAGTTCTTTTTAAGAAAATACAATTCAATATAACAATGTTAAACTGTCTGTGAAATGTGGTGGCAAAACTTGAAACAAACCGTCCATGTTATTTTCATCTTATTTTAGCGAAGTTAATTATCACTCCTCATTAAACTTGAGTATAAACTAGTGATGTCAAGATCCAGATAATTCAAGATCCAGATATCCGGATCTTTTTTTCGGACCTAGGTCCGAGATCCAAGACCCGGATGTTGGTCAGAAATCCGAGATCCGGATCTTGGATCAGAGATCCGAAATTCGGATCCTATATCAGGAAATTGTGTATATGCAAATTTTTTCTGAAAGCAGTTTATAAGTGATAGCCTAGTCCTCTTAAGTCCTAATTAGTCTTAATATGCATCCAGCAAAAGGATCCGAAATCCAGATCCGATATCAGAGATCCAAAATCCAGATCCGAGATCCGGATATTTCTAGATCCGAATCTGGATATTTTCAGATCCGGATCCAACGGGCATCACTAGTATAAACCATATGAATTGAATAACGAGAATTTGCTATTTGGGTGAAAAATAATATAGAAAATTTTAACTATAAGTTTTTGGTAGATTTTTACGTCAATATTATAAACCTCCATAAATGAATAAATTTCAAAATACATTGCATGTGTAGTTATTTTTTTGTAATTTTTTTTATAATCAAACGGATAGTTTTTCCAAATTATAATTTTTAAAATTTTCTATCAAAATATAATTTTCAAAGTAATTTTTATATTTAAATCAAAAACTTAAATTTAATAGTTTCTATTTTATTAAATTAGTTTTATTAAATTTAATAGTTCCTATATTTTATTAAATTAAATTTTTTTTAATAATTTTTATAATTTAATAAAATTAAAATTGGTAAAGTGAAATGTTTGATATAAATATTAAAATTTATTAATTACATGTAAATCGTTTATTAAGGATAAATAAAATAAAGTGAAAATAAACTAAAAACTTAATCTGGTATCATTAAACTGCCTCAACGTTATCGTTATTTATATGTAAAAAAATTATAATTGAAAACAAAATTTAAAGAAAAATCAATAGTTACAGAATTTACTGATTGTCAGTTATATTTCCAGACGATATTAATAAGAAAATTTGCGAAAAAGATGCATTTAAGCCGAATTTTAGAGGATAGGGCCAACAATGGCAGATTTGGTAGCAGACGACGAAGTCTGCCGTACTTTCCTAATCTAGAGCTTTAGAGTGCTTGTTATTATGATGCCGCCCTGGTGAGCTGGGTCAGAAACGCTCAGCTTTCCCCCCACTGGTTAATTTTCCATATTTTAATCGTAATAAACGTCATCGGTTTAGATTTCGTTAGCAAAAATTGTTGTCCAGCATCTTTGCTTTCAGGAAAAACTTGCCGGCTTGTGGAATCCCGATTTGTAGAGGGATGACTATATTACCATAATTTTCGGAATACACAGGAAAAATAAAAGTTAAAAAAACTCATTGTAAAATATTCCGATAATAAAGGCAACGAAAATATGATTTTTTTATTATTTTTCTTTGGGGGGG